>CM031243.1:766863277-767457686 GCA_018340775.1 Taxus wallichiana var. yunnanensis
TCATTATACCACATTCCACGCATTCTCCTTAGCCAACTATCCACGCATTATCCTTGGCTTATTGTTAGCACCTAAAAATACCAACCATGCGCTATCCCAAGAAATGTGCCCTCTACATAAGCAATCGCGGTGGCTCTTAAGCCAATTCAAACCGCCCTCCTTGGCATTATTAAATGCCTACCTTTTTGCACGCCCCCACAATGTGGGATAAAACACTTCAAAAGCACCTAAGGAGAAGGAGGAGAAGTGGAGGGGATTGGAACAGCTGACCTCCCAAGCAAAAGTATAGGCGCCTAACCATTGCGCCAGCTGTTTGGAAACAATATAAAAGGAGTGATATTATATTTGTATAGCATTCGGGACTGTGTGAAAATATTGTAATGCTCATAACTTGAGCTAGGAGTGGAATTTGGAGGAGATGTAAAAAGCAACCCCTATTATTTTTTACAGAGGAAGACTGTGAGAAGGTTAGAATTTTGTAGAATTATTTGTAAAGAATTATTTTCAAGATTTTAATAGATCGGTCCCATTCAACCGGACCCGAGACGTAGGCCTCAAGCGCCGAACTCCGTTATCAATTCTTGCGTCAAATTGCTGGTGAATCCTCTTCATTTCTTTCAATATTTGCACAGTACTTGCAGTTTTTATTCTTTTATTAAAAATACAAAAAGGATATAATGCTCAAATTTTACATCGAAAATCAATACAAAGCAAGAAAAATGTGTGTGCACAATTGCTAGTTAAATTTGGTTTTCATATCACCTTACCAATCCTATCTCACCAAATTTTATTGTATATTTTTATGGATGACTCAAATTTTTCAACTAAACGATGTTTCTCATAATCATTTTGGATGACAATTTGTTGGAAAATTTTCTCCTTAGGTTCGTTTGTGAAGTTTTCTTTAATTCCTCACTTCTAGCCTCCAAATCAAGTCTCCCAGATTTGCTACGGTACCATCATCATAACCGTCAAGGATTCTGTCATGTGTGAGGTTATCAAAGAAAATTTTCACTTGATTCTTGATGAAAGGAGTGTCCAAGTGATTTCATGAAGTTATTGGCTTTTGCATAGATTCCAAACCCTCCTAATGTCTAATTACCTTAAAACCCTTAAGGTTTCCTACTACAGCTGAGAATAAAAATATTTTCACCAAACAATTTAAAGGATCCTTGAAATTCCTAACCACCTCTAAAGGTTCTATATTCACTAATAGAATCTATTTACTATTACAGTGAGATTCTTGGAGGTGTTTAACGTAAGTAAGATGTAAAACTCGCTAATTCTTCCCTAGACATGGGTTTCTTGATTGTAACAACATACATTCCTTTATCATTTGAAAGAGGACCTTTTTGTTGTCATGTTGAAGTGTATTAGGCTCTAAAATTGTGCTCCCACATTCCCAACACCCTAATCTTACATTAAGTGGGTTTTCTTCTCGGTATGATAAAGTTGAATCTAGTTCCTTCTCTTTTACGATTGCTACAGGATTCTTGGATTTCTAATAGAGCACTATCATCTTGTTGACACTAATTCTTATAAATTTTGATGAAATTATCCTTAAATATTCTTCATTAACTTGTACCTCTCCTATTTGGATAACAAAAATGAAAATGTAAATACCTCGATTTACAATCTAGAAGCGATGGAATAAAACAGTCTTCTTGTATCGTTTTCCTTATTACTCGTACTTTTGGAGCTCTAAATTCATTTCATTGATTGATCAATAATGAAAAAGTTATAAAGATTCATTTTATACCTCCAAAATTTGAATTCTAGGCTTAAACATAACCTCGGGACCACTTAGAGCCATTCTTGAGGTTACATTCCAAAAAGGCTCAAAAACAAGATTATAAGAGTTACACACCAAAAATAACTCCCTAATTTGACCCTAATACTTCATGATACATCATAGTGGGTCTCAAAGACTAGATTAAGACCTAAATATTCTTAAAAAAACTACTAAAACCCCTATAGTTAGCTAGAAATCCAAAAATGGCTCAAGAGAACTTGGAGAGACTTTTAGAGGCACCTAGTCAAATAATTTTGTAACAACGTAAGAAGAGATTTTGAATCTAGTTTCTAAATATGTATATATTTTTTCAATACTCATAGTAAATAAGTATGTGAAATATACTCATTTCTAACAGTGACATAATAAATAAAATTAAACATAAGAAAGTGCACGTGTACGAACACATTGCTTTGGAGTAAATGAATGAGTTTTTGAATGAAATTTCATACAAGCATTCAAAAATGTTGAAGATTGTTGAAAATATTTTTTCAGATTTTTTAAATTAATATAACAATTTTAAATGATTTTACGTGTCAAGAAAGTGTGAAAAATGAAAATGCAAGTGTATAGACACAACTTTTTGAGTTTAACTTCGTATATTTGATTTTTTTAAAAATATCTAATAATGACTAGATTTTTATGTTAGATGACTAAATCCCCATGGAAAGATTCTAGTAAATAAAAAGAATTAAATCATTTAAAAGTTACCCAAATGTGGGTAAATGAAGAATAAAGATAAATAAAGTGAGACATAAAAGATATTCCCGAAGATAAAGGGTGTTAAAGAATTATGCTAGAAATAATCAAGTATTATGATATGTTAAAATCAAAAGGTGTGAATGGAAAGATATGTCCATTGTGAAAAGTCACCTTCTCAACCCTATAAAAAGGGAGTAAAGTTATTTGAATGTATATATGTGTAAGTGTGTGGAAATCACACAAATGTAATATGATCTATATGAGAAAAAGACCAAAAATTTGATTTTTCCTATTAGGTAAAGGGTTGGAGACTTGTAACATTTTGAATAACAACATGACGAGGTGCCATATATTAGGTCCAAGGGTGGTACAGTGCACCTCTTAGTCGTGGATTATGAACCCATTATTAGGGCACATTTCTATTCTATGATCTATGGTTAGCTAACCCAAATTAAAATATATATGGTGTCTCTGACACCTACCTGCAATCTCCACATTAATCTAGGTGTGTGTTGTGTTGTAAAACGTGAATGTTCATGTTACGTTATACATTTCGAATATTAAAATAAACATGTGATCTATGTAGTTAATTCTCGGATTTCCTTGCTTACTCTTGTAGATGTATCTGTGTTCTCAATTGATTGATATGAAAGTGACTAAAATCAAAATGATAACGAATGATTTGAGTGATAATTCAAAAAAATTTCTTAGTGAAATTTTACCCGTTTGAACATTATATCTATGGACAAGCAAATATTTAAAGAAGAATATCAAATTTTTGTTTCACCAAAGTGAAAATAAAGATACACAAATGTGAATTTTTTTTAAGAGTTTATAAAATCTAAGGAAATCAAAGCCACATGAAAATAAAAATAAGCTTTTAAAATTATTATTTGTATGTTTGGTTGTTGAGGACATTTCTCCCGATCATGTGACCTTAGTTTACATAGTGTTAGTTCTATGTATCTAATGAAATAGGTGCATATCCGATCACATGTTGGCTCAAATTGTATAACTCTCAACTCAATTAATCAAACCTAATAGCTGAAATGATATATGTATTTTTACAAGTACAAACAATTGCATAACCAAAACTTGTTTCCTCCATTAACTTGTAAATTTAATGGTCACTTACATATTTTTCATGTTTTAGATGGGAGATACCTTGTTGAAGTTTTAAATCCATTTTTTTGTAAGAATAGGAATTTAAAATGTCTATGCCAACATAACCCTACCAACCTAGAATAGTTGTCTCGGTGGAAGCGCGAGTTAGAGAGGGTCTTGTTGAAGAAGGTAATACATTGATTGTTTACTACATGTAACCTCTAGGAAACTCTTATATATAACTATTGAAAACATACATATTCAACAAAGCCCTTTTAAGAAGTAATAAAATTCATTCCCAAATAAATGATATGGAAATTAAGTACGTTGGCCACAAGATTTTACAACACACTTTTATACATATGTATAAGAAGTTCCAAGAGTTTGACAACTATATATCTATTTATGGACTGTCATAATTGTTTATTGCAAAAGACATAGTCATCCTAAAGAGACATTGATATTGTTTCATTAAACACAATGAAAATATGTCTAACTTGATCACGTACCCTCTTCCACCATACTCCCTACCAGTGGCAAAATCAAAACTTTGGAACATGGGGTATAATCCATCAAAGCATGATATAACACAGTTTCGGTCTCATATTGTATTTGCATGTGCCTTAGTTCATTTGAATGAAAAATGTGGAAGTGTATACAAGGCATCTGAATTATTTGAAAATAGGCCTAAAAGATATTCATCTCATGGAATACAATAATATTAGAATATGCACTAGACAGTCTATTGAAAAGGCATTGTACACTTATAAGCAAACTCTTTTGGGAAGTTGTAAATCCGAACTTCACAACCTTGTCAAACAAGTTCTTAGATATACCAAAATAGGATCTTTAAAATTAAGCATGGGAATTCATCATTGAATTATGGAAAAAGGGATTTTGGCATAGTATACATTGTGGGAGTTGATTTTTCATAATTATTGGTTTTCCAAGACATTTATCCACTTCTAATAAATGTCCATGTCTCGTTTTAATAATTTTAAAATAAAAACCATTGTGCTTTAATGACTATCCATTCAGACTCTAATTGTAGATTGCCATATTGATCCTATAAGAATGGGTTGTAAAATTATACTATGTTGTTGTGTCGATGTATCAGTGTAAATTATGGTTAATTCCGTCCTATGTTGATAAATTGGCACTCTATGTAATTGTGGAATAATGGGTGGAAATTTTATATGTTTGTAGAATACCCCAACTTAATGGGGAAACCAACAAACAATTAAAAAATCTAAATAAAATTTAAAGAATCGGAGAATTACAAAGTAAAAGGTGAAAAGGAAATATATACCAAGTATAATCTATAGAGAGACTATTTTCCAAATTGAAATTATCACTTAATTTTTTATTTTATTTTTTAAGTTTTGTGAATCAATACAAGGCGGAAAACAGTTTTTAAAGAGTTTAATAGCATACTAAATTCCCTAGAAATGAAATTGGGTATGCATGTGTGCAATTAAAATGCTTCAAAATTGCTTCCCTACATACTCCATTACCTAAACTCTACCCAAGTAAATCCTTGGTGAACTCTAGAATGTATTGAGAGCCCTGGATCGATATGTGTGTTACCTTTATGGATATCATAATGAAGTCCTCTATATCTTGATAATATGAGATAAGGGTTGTGTGTATGAATATGATATTAGACTATGTTGATCAATGTGATCTTGATTAGTATCCTCAGCTATGACTGTGGCACAAGTGTCTATATCCTTGTGCATACATAGAATTGTAATTTTTGTAGTAAAGGTGATTAAGACTTATAAAGTTTAGCATAGGGTGTTATTGAATTTTTGACTATGGTGAAAATAAGACATGTTGATAACCTTGTTTGTTATTGATTCCTATCTATTGGTTAAAGTACTCTGATTGGAATGTTTATGTGCTTTTGCATTACACTCATATATGTTTTGATTGAGTTTCATGCATGAAGTGCAAGGTGATTATTGTGGTAGTATGAATCATTTGAGCTCTCTCTATGAAAACCCTTAAGAGTTGAGAGAGAGGAACTTATGTTTTGAGGAATCTTATTCATAAATCATTATGAGGATAATCTTATTATTATAGAGTTTTATGTTTTAATTCCTTGGTGGGTAGCATTTCATGTTATTCTTGGAAATTTGACTATTTTATCATGTTGGAAACCTTGATAGTTAGTGATCATGGATAAGGCATGGAAAGTGAATTCATTTGTAAACTTTAGAATCTTGTTGCACACTATGAAATGTTCTTAATGATGATAAATCATAAGATGATTTAAAGTGAACTAAAATTATATATATTTATTTTGGTGTGATCACATCAACATTTGTACACCGAATCCCATAAAAACTTTGTATTTATGTATATTTGAGTCGAGAAGCAAAGAGCCAAGGATTTCCTTCTAACATATTCCTATAAGTGAGTGACTAACTTTGTGATAAATAAGTATTGTATGTGCATCGTTGAACATTTTGAGATACCCATCTTGTCCATATTGGAAACATATAATATTGAATTCGATACAATATTTTCTTTACGAGATTCGTCCAAATAGAGGATATGTAACTCCTACAAGGAGAGATGAACCTTACAAGATTTAGTAATTCATTTTTGATTGAATTCAATCCATGTTAAAGTACATTACTTATATAAGTTCCTAATCAAAATACCTTATCTTGATTTGATGATTTTTTATATCCAATGTGAAATGGTAAATCTTATTCATGATATCCTTACTTGGATGTTGAATAATGGGATATATTTAATACTATCTTTAAGTTGATATTAGTACCTTTTTGTTAGGTGATGTGCTAGAAATTTTGTGAATTATTGTGTGATGTTTTCTTAATCCTCTAGATGTGTTTAAATGGAATAGAGAAGAACTAAATAGGTAAACTAAAATACTACATAATTAAATAATTTAATAATTAAGAGTGACGCTAAAATAGAATTTTGTGATATTAATAACGTAACTTGGAAAGAAATATGGAAATATTTGATATCAATATCTATCTTGGTTAACTAATCATGTTTGTTGTATTTTTTTACCAAATAAAAAAAAGTCTACCGAGGAAAAAAACTAAATTTGCAGAGGGAGAATGTTACGTGACTAAATCCCCATGGAACGATTTTAGTAAATAAAAGGATTAAACATTTAAAACTCACCCAAGTGCGGATAAGTGAAGAATAAATATAAATAAAGTGAGACATAAAAGATATTCCCAAGAAGATAAAGGGTGTTAAAGCATTATGCTGGAAATAATCAAGTATTATGATATGTTAAAATCAAAAGGTGTGAATGGAAAGATATGTCCATTGTGAAAAGTCGCCTTCTCAACCCTACAAAAAGGGAGTAAAGTTATTCGAATGTATATATGTGTAAATGTATGGGAATCACATGAATGTAATATTATTTCTATGACAAAAAGACAAGAAATTGTTTTTTGGTCCATTAGGTAAAGGATTGGAGGCTTTTAACACTTTGAATAACAACGAGATGGGGTGCCACATAGTGGCTACAAGGGGTGGCAACTCTGTTGCACATAGTGCACATCTCACTGTCTTGGTTGAGGCTAAGTGAATGTTGGTTTTACATTCTTACGTGAGGCCACATCTAGTTCTCATTGTTGAGTGTGGTCTCATTGTTGGCTTACCTAGACCAATTGGCTATTGAAGAAGTTTATCTTCATATATGTATTTTAAACCTAAACTATTAATAATAAGTTTACAATATTGATCTGTGTTATTTGATCTATGAATGTTATCGAATTCAGTGTTTATTAACTTGATTATACTATGTCGTTCAATGTAAAGATGTTATGTTTAATCTATTTATTGTTGTATAAATATGATTCAAATATATGGAAATTAAGCACATCATAGTTGAGTTATAAGTTTTGCAATTTGTTGGTTGATCATCCAAAATTTATTAAACTATAAGTAATGACAATGAATCAATCATAATGAGCTATGTTAGGTAGAAATTGAGTAATAATTAAAAATAATAATTTAATCTTAAAAAAAAAAAATCAAAACTAGATTTTCCTCCCTACAAACACATAAAATTATTATTTTTAAATACTTAAGGATAAAGAATAATTTGTGCCTATGAAGGTGAATAAATGTTCAAAATCCTTCTTGGTGATTCAATGCGAAGTCCAAAGTTGAGGTTTAGATCCCCAAACTAAAATCTAAGGTTATTTAGGAGGAAGAACGCTGAAATTTTTGAAAATAATAAAAGGGTATATGCCCTTTGAAATGCTATTTTTTTATTAATTTATAGCACTAGAAAGGGTGTATGCCATTTATAATGCAAAGGTTGTACACCCTATTTGAATATATATATATATATATATATATATATATATATATATATATATATATATATATATATATATATATATATATATATATATATATATATATATATATATATATATATATACATACATACATATATATATACATATATATATATATATATATGTATATACATATATATATATATATATATATACATACATACATACATACATATACATATGTATATATATATATATGTATATACGTATATATGTGTGTATGTATATATATATATATATATATATATATATATATATATATATATATATATATATATATATATATATATGTATGTATGTATGTATGTATGTATGTATGTATGTATGTATGTATGTATGTATGTATGTATATGTGTGTGTGTGTATATATACATATATATATATGTATATGTATGTATATGTATATATATGTTTATGTATATATACACACACACACACACATATGTGTGTGTGTGTGTGTGTGTGTGTGTGTGTGTGTGTGTGTGTGTGTACATATATATGTGTGTGTGTATGTACACACACACACACACACACACACACACACATACACACACACACACACACACACACATATTTTAAATTTTTTTCCCGAACCTATTCAATACATATTTGAGAAGAAATTTACAAAGTGTGCAAGCAATTTTTAGAAGGGTGTATTCCCTTTCCCAAAAATTACCAACATGGTCACAAAATTGACCCCCAACTTTGAGCATTGAACCTAATCTACCAACTAAAGATGCAACATGGGAAGATGAATAGATTGTACAAAATCATCTTGATTCACTAAGTGTTGAGGGAAATACTATTATGAATGGGAAGGTGATATTACACCCATAACATTATACCTTCTTCCAAGTACTAAGGTTATGGAATTGAATGCATAAATTTATCTTTCATTTATTATTTCTTAACATTTATTTGAACTAGTTATAGTTCCCGATCTACTACCAACTGCTACATGGTCACTACCCGACACATCTCTAACCCTAATCGCATCCATGGCGGTGGCTCTGCTCCTGGATGGGAAAACAATGCGCGGCGGGGTATGGGTTTCACGGGCTACACCAGGGCTAGGGTGGGCAGCGGATCTCCTTCCTCCCCTGGCATGGTTAGGCTCGTAATTCATCTCCTGCACATCAAAGTCAGCCGCAACATGACCCTTTTAACTCCGCACTGAGGTTGGAGGCAAGGCTTTGGAGGCTAATCACGAGGACTCGACCCTATCTTGGATTAATCTCGCTTTTACATCCTCTGAGGACGGCGGCACAATCACCGGTCAGGCTCCCTCTGGTGGAGATGGGGCACCTGTACTGGGAGTTCACCATGCTCTTGACGGGACTGGCCAAGGCGCATCTATTCACGGCCCCACTGTAACCTCATTCAAGGATGCATTAAGGGGCAAGGATTCTCCTATGAAGCTGCAACAGACAATACCCCATGCATAACATTTGGGGAGGAGGTCATTACAACTGAAAAATACTATCAGGAACATGCTCTGATCTGCAGATTCGGAGGACTCTGGCCCAGCCTTCCTGACCTACACGCATGGATTTCCAAGCACTGGACTCCTTTGCTCACTGGGAGGTTAGACTTATATCCGTGTGCTAAAGGTATCTTCATTGTGACTTTTTCTTCAATAGCTGATAAAAACTCCATCGCTTCCAAGCTTTGGGTTTTCCAATCTAAGTACCTGGTCATTAAACCCTGGTTCCCCTCTTTTAACCCACTCACTGAGTCTTTTTCATGCAAACCTATTTGGATCCGACTGCCCCATTTACCCCTCCAATTCTGGAGCGGTGAATGTTTGAAATCTATTGGAAACACCTTGGGAACTACACTTTTATAGATTCTCAAACTTCTAATTACACCCACACTACCTATGCTTGGATCTTGGTGGAACTTGACACGGCTAAAAACCTCCCAACAACCATTGATCTTAGGGTGCAAAGCAGAACTTGGTCACAACCTTTAGATTATGAAGGTCTTCCATTTCGATGCAGAAGGTGTTTCTGTTTAGGTCATACCTCTATTGCTTGTGGGATGGCAAAGAGCCAGCATGAGAAACACAGTTGGTGGAAAGATGCCCTCCCGAACATTTGGTTTTCGATGCAAAAGAGGACCTTGAATCAAATTCAAATGCTGAGGTTGAATCTGACTTTGTCCCTGAAACCCCTTTATCGGAAAATCCTATTGCCAACAGCAAGGAAATTGCAACAAATTTATCTCATTTAGTTGTTGACAACAAGGAAAAATTATCTCATGAAAACAATGATGTTGTTTCAGTTGGAACTATTGCAACTATGGAAAATTCTCCTTTTTCTAACCCTCCATTCGTGGAGGCATCATCAGGTTGGGTAACTGTCCATAAAAAGAAAAAGTTTATTTTAAAGAATGCCACTTCTCTGCCTCGATGATTTGTCTCTCTTTTGGTGTTCGGCTGTTCTACATTGTCCCTTGTCTTTGCCGAATAATGGTTTTTGGATCTGCCATGGTGTTGCGGTGTTGTTGCAGACTGGTTGTTGTTTTTCAGCTGTTTTTTTGCTGAATTGATGCTGGGTGTTGGTACTTTTCTGAGCAGATTGTTTTCTGTTGTTGGGCTTCCATGATTCAATCTTGGCTTTTGAGCCTTCCTGTACAAGGGTATAGTCCCTTTCAAAAAACTATTTACCAATAATAATAAAAACATTTATTTGAACTGACCTAATTAGGATGAAAAGGAGTGACCATACCTAATCATTTCTATAAATATGAATCAACAAGTCTCTATGAAATCATCACAAGTTATATTATTTAATCCATTTCCTTATTTATAATGATTTTTAGAGGTTTCCCCTTGAAGTGGATTATATTTTATTGTTTATTTTGTTATCATAAATAAATATCATAGCATGACATTTAGCAACATCCTTGTCCATGTAAATAGTTAGTGTACACATATAATCACACAATTTATAACACATGACACAAGGAAATATCAGGGCTACAAAATATATGATTCCAAGAAAAGCACTAAGAGGAATCATACAACATTGTGGGATAAATGAATATAACATTGTAAAATACCAATCCTAGAATAATCATAATTATCCCAAGAGAAGAAAGGTATAAACTTAGAAGGCAACAATGTTGGATAAAAAAAATTAGGTGTCTACATTTAATAAAATGCACCAATAAGATCCTAACTCGGACCAATAATTAATAAACACACAATCACACTAACACCATAGCAATTAACTAGTCTTGTACCAAAATCAGGTGTTTACAATTGATTCAACCCTAAAATAAATAAATAAGAGGGTGCAAGGTTAATGTGTTCTTATTACTTAAAGGTCAAAGTATAGCAAAATGTAGTATATTCAAATTAGTTAATAAAAAATAATGCATAAATCAAATATATTTTCATTGGAAATTTGCAAGATAGAATATAGAAAATGATTGCTAAAACATAAAAAAGTGGACACAATTAGCTCATTACATATGCAAGATGTTGAACTAACAATGTTATGTGAGTGTATAGGATGATCGATAGTGCTTTATTCGCATATATGTAGTGTGAAATTAAATAGGTGTGGAACCATCCAATATTTATGGAAATCGAATGGTTTGGTACTTGTAAGACGGTTCCATACAATGATGTGTTTGGGCTCTATAACTTCACGTGTCTCGCAAATGATTGTGATGTGATTTTCTATGAAATTCGAGGTGACACACATTTTGAAACCCTTTCTATGGTATAAAATAGATTCAAACCATAACCACAAGTATGAGACCCTACAAAAAGGTTAGTGGTTGGGTTGAATTGTAATCCATACACTGCCTACATTAGAAATACTCCAAAGAGGCCTCAAACTGCACATAGTTCTCCACATAGCATGTGATATCTATATGGATGCAACTAGCTTTAGAAATTTGATCACTTGATAATGCAATAATGGTTTGGCGTGTTTAGCTTGACTTGGATTAGATGGTATCTAGCTTGGGAAGCATGATTTTTAAACCTAGTTAAAAGTGCTTCACACTGTGTGGGGGTTTCACCTATATATTTCTACTATTTTGAAGGGATTTAGGAGATCTTGGAGTGATTTTGTAATGTATTGTGCAAATATACTCTTGAAAGTGTCGGGTGAGGTATATACGTGAGTTAGACTTGATTATATACGATTTTGTAGGTTTAATTTTGCATTAAGGCTTACCTATATAATATGAAATGACCCACAAATGATATCAATTTGAAAAAGTAATTTTTGGGTGGTTAGGGACTAAATATTCATACTTGGACCAAACTATTGGATGTTTGGCCCTAAATGAACCGTCCTATCACATAGGTAGTTTATGGATTATGTAAATTTTAAGGAATGATGCCCTTGAGGAATATATTATTATGGAATTATGCAATTAGTTCTATGAGTGAATGAGCAATATGAATAGAAAAGAAAGGCATGCAAGAGAGATAAGGATATGTCCCCTAGGTTTGAATGTGTGTGCAAGTATTCATGTAAGGATAAAATCAAAGTTGTCATTGTCAAACGATAAATTACCAAATTTAGGTGTCCTTGTTGAATGTATCTTATAGTCATCATTGGAACACATGCGGGGTTATTCTAGGTGGACATTGTTGAGAACCTATTAATGAAATCGCATGTATGATAAAAAAATGGTATGGAGAGAAAACAAAAAAGTAACAAGCACAAAGGAAAACACATATATTATCAAACAAGCATATGGGAAATCAAGCATATGCAAGCAATCTAGCATAAAATTACATGAGAAATGCCACATATGTTAGTCATAAATATCACATAAGAAAGGGACGCAAGGGTGTCAATCACAATCAAAAAAAAAAAAACGAGAAAAGGTCATAGAAGCGTGAAACAAGGGAAACCAAAGTGTCACATAAAAATCATAGAAAAGTCCATAGGTAGCATACATGAAAGAAAAAAATCAAGTGAATACAATAAAATACATTAGTCCTAAGGAACAAATATCCAAAGAAGTTAACACTACATATGACACATTTGTTAGCTACATTAGTCTAGAAAATTGCATATAGCACATTTTAAAAAAATTGAGCATAATGAGGAAGTGAAAGTAAATGTATTGAAATAATAAAACCTAGGTAGTGTAGAAGACTCTCTCAAATTAGTAAGGTCGCTAGGAACAAGACTATGGAATCACTTGTTAATGTGTATAATTGGGTGTGTCCTACATCAAGCTCAAGACACGTGATGCGCACACAGTGTAAAGAGTATATGGAAAATATGTTATCCATAAACTTGATACATCATGAGTGTACAAGTATAAAGAATATATAGAAATATGTTATTCTTAAAATCATATAAAAACAACATGTCTAAAGTGAAAATATAGCAAATCAAGTCATATGTAGGTCTTGATTTTGTATTTTGAAAATATTTGAATGTTTTTGTGCTTATTTTATCATTTAAATGTTTTTGTATATATTAGAACATTTTTACATGAAAGATAAAAATACAAAAGATTTATAAGAACTAAGTAAAGTAATGCCACATATGCATGGTATTCATAGGGATCTTCATGGTTTTTCCTTCAAGTACAAACAAACGATAAACTTGTGTGTTGATCCTTTCAATCACCATAAAAGGGCCTAATCGGTTGGGTTTAATGAAGTACTTTAGTTATGGCCTCTACATTAGTATTCTTTTAGGTTTTTAATACCAAGTCATCAACTGAGAACTATTGATTATGAATTCTCTTATTGTATGCTTGTCGACATGGTCTTGATACATGTGGAGGTGTTAAATGGTATGCACGTGTTTAGCATCTAGCATTTAAAGCTCATTTAACCACTTTTATTGATACTTGTTATCTTTGATATTGTCTCTTAAGGATACTTGAAGTGATGGGATTTCCAACTCTAAATGATGGCATCTTTGTCATAGAATAGGGAAAAATGAGTTTCATTAGTATGCACGTGAACACTTGTATGGTAAGACCAAATGGCATAGATAATTTGATTGTGCTGCCAACTCCATGGTTAAATTGTTTGTACCTTTGGCTTTGGCTTGACCATTTCATTGAGGCTAGTAAGGAGTGGAAAATGTGTGTTTGATATTTAACTTAGTGTTGGGTAAGTGCACCAAGTTGGGGGGGCAAAAGGGGGTCTTAAGTGGATGCATTTTTCTAAAAAAAAAAAAAAAATCAACTTGTATGAGTTTTTCAAAATAGTTACACTCAAAATTGGAAGATATTGTAGAAATTTGAATCGTATACTTTTGAGTCTAGTTTCTAAGCTACTAAATTTTATTGAAAATGATAATTTTAAGTGGGTCAAACAACTAAAATATAAATAGATGCTCCTGATTTTTGTTAAAAAACATAATAGAGTGACTTTCGTGCACCCCACCATTTTTTGAGCACCATTTAGTATTTTTGAAAACCCTTTGGTAGAAAGATAGCTAGGAGCATCTAGTTTGGGCTCCATTGTTTTAAGATTTTTAGGGAATATTTTTTTATTTATGATTTTTCTAGTACAGAAATTTTATGTTTTGAAAAATAACGGAGCTCCGACCGTGCCCCCACCCTAACTACCTCAAAAAAATATCAAAAATTAGATTTTTTTTTTTTTTGAATATGTATGCAGAATTATGCCTAGTTTGGGATAGTATAATTTTTTTTAAATTTTGATCACCCAAAAAAAAGACACACCATGAAATATAAACATATTTACACTTCAAAAAATAGCTATAAAAAGGCATAGTTAGAAAATAAATAATATGAAAACCTTATATTAGTCAGAAAATTTGAAAATTTATATTTTTAGAAAGAAGAGACTCTACTCTACGTCATGGTATAATTTTTTTAAATGGATCGATTGTTTTATTTTGATTTATCATAGAGGAAGTGGCATTTTTACATTTTCTTGTAAAAACACGTTGTTTGCTGTGTTTGTGCAGGTCCATGCCTCAGGCTTGGGATCCAAACCGGATCCCAAGCCTTGAGGCATGGCTTGGGAAAAGAGAAAACGTAAAATGCGTATGCATTCTGTGGTAGTATAAACATTATGTATGCTTTTGACATGCTTCTATTTACATAAATAAATGTATAAGTTTTTCATTTATTATTATTTATATTTTATTATTTCTTATACTTTAAATTTATTTATGTAAATATAAGAAATTAGGGTCACTCTGCACCTTATGGAATTAGTCTCACAGCTCCATGAGTCATGGTTTAGGAGATAGTTTTTAAAGTATAATTTGGTCAATACATAGGTAATTTTTTAGGATTTCAACGCATTCAACCTAAATCTTTTAGTGTTTAACTTCTACAATCGAAACCCTAAACCATAGGCCATAAACCTAAACACTAAACTATAAACCTTGAGCCCTAAAACATAAACCCTAAACCTTTAACCATGATCCCTAGACCCTAAAACCTAAACCCTAAACCCTAAACCTTAAACATTTAACCCTTACCCGTGAGCCCTAAACCCTGAGCCTTAAGCCCTAAACCCTAAGCCATAAGCCCTAAACCCTAAGCCTTGAACCCTAAACCATGAACCCTAAACCCTAAGCCCTAAACCCTAAACCCTAAACCATAAACCATGAACCATGAGCCCTAAATGCTAAACCCTAAACCCTGAACCGTAAAAATTAAATCCTAAACCCTAAACCCTAAACCTTAAACATCAAATCCTAAACCCTAAACCCTAAGCCTTGAACCCTACACCCTTATCCCTGAGCCCTAAAATATAAACCCTAAACCCTAGACCATATACCCTAAGCCCTAAGCCCTAAACCTAAACCCTAAACCCCAGCCCTAAACCAAACCATAAACCCTAAACCTTAATCCCTAAACATTAAATCCTAAACCCTAAACCCTAAACCCTAAACCCTAAAACTTGAACCATAAACCATAAACCCTTATCCCTAAACACTAAATCCTTAACCTGAAACCCTAAACCCTAAACCCTAAATCCTTAACCTCGATTCATAAACCCTAACCATAAACACTAAACCCTAAACCCTAAACCTAAACCTAAATCCTAAACCATAACCCATAACCCCAACCTTGAACCCTAAACCCCAAATCTTAAACCCTGAACCATGAGCCCTAAACCCTAAACCCCAAACCATATTTCATCAATATCTCCTAGTCTCAGTGCCTAGAACCATCATTGAGTATACTTATAGAACTACCTTGTTTATGAGAGTTGGGACAAGTAACTAAATGGATATGACATCTACCTTGTGCCTCAGAATGCATATATTACACATCTCTTCCAAACTTGTTTCTCCCCACATATACTTGCGCTCTTGAATGTAAATTTATTCACACTCTAAAAAAAAATTCACATTTCTCATATTTCCATGTATGGTATTATGCAAGCTAGGATGACCCATTGGAAGTTGGAAAAATAACCATCACAACAAAAAAATTAATCTTAAAGGAAACAAAAGAAACATAGAGAATATATCAATGCAAAGGTGTAGGATCATAATTGAATTTCCTGTAGTATCCTCTCCTCTGGAGAAAGATAAAGTTCAAGTGTTCTACTAGAATGGATAGTAAATTTGACAAAACTTCCTAAAGTGTTCAAAATAAGCATAGAAACAAGGGAATGGCTAAGAACACTAAGGGGTTATCAATCACCTAGTAAATATTTCTTGTTTAGTTCTAAATGGGAGTTACTTGGCCTACGACTTAGTGACCTTCCATTCATTGATAATTCCTTATATGATAAACCCATGGATGTTTTCAAAATCCCTTAACAAAAAGATAGGGGTAGTCATCAATCCTAGTGAAGGGTGTGATGTGATTTCCAAGCAACTTGAAATTCATATAGATTTAGAGGTCATAACATGAATTTACAAATATCTCTATCATTATAAATGGAAGCCAAGTAACAGTGTCTCCATGTACATCCAAGGATTGAGGACTATTGGGGTCTTTGGAAGGATTGACGATCAAGAATATGACATTTCCCTCCTTCAAAATATCAACAGATGAAAAACATCAAATTTTGATGACTCTCTTTGAATGTTCTGCCTACAAATTCGATGAACCCTGAACTTTGTGACCTAAACCCTTAACCCTCAACCATGAGACCTAAACCCTAAACCCTAAAACCAAAATAATAAATCCTAAACCCTAAACACTAAATATTAAACCCTAAAACCTAAACCCTAAACCCATAACCCTAAACCTCGACTTAAACCCTAACCCTAAACCCCTAAACCCTAAGCCCTAAACCCTAAATACTAAATCTAGAGCCCCGAGCTCTAACCCCCAAACCTTAAACCAGTAACTCTGAACCCCGAACCTTAAGCCATAAACCATGAACCATGAACCATAAACCCTAACCCTAAACCCTAAACCCTAAACCTTAAGCCTTGAACCCTACACCCTAATCCTTGAGCCCTAAACCTAAACCTTAAACCCCAGCCCTAAACCCTAAATCTAGAGCCCCGATCTATAACCCCTAAACCTTAAACCCATAACATAAACCTTATAAACCCTAAACCCTAAGTCAGAAACCGTAAACCATTCACCCTAACCCCTAAACCCTAAACCCTGAGCCCTAAGCCCTAAACCGTAAACCCTAAACCTTAAGGCCTAAATGTTAAATCCTAAAGGTCCCTAAACCCTAAAAACTAAATCATAAACCCTAAACCCTGACCCCTAAACCCTAAACTCTAAACCCTAAGCACTAAATCCTAAACCCTAAACCCTAAACCCTAAACCCTAAACCCTGAACCCCCTAACTCTATGACCTAAACTCTTAATCCTAAAACCTAAACCCTAAACCTCATGCCTTAAACCTTAAACCTGAACCCTTTGCCCTAAACCCTAACCTTGAAACCTTAAACCTAAACCCTAAACCTTAAACCCTAAACCCTAAACCCTAAACCCTAAACCGTAAATCGTAAACCATAAATCCTCAACCCTAAACCTTAAACCCTAAGCCCTAAACCCTACACCATAAACCCTAATCCCTAAACCCTAAACTCTAAGCCCTAAATCCTAAACCCTAAACCCTAAAACGTAAAACCTAAACCTTGACCCCTAAACCCTAAACCTTGAGCCCTAAACCCTAAGCCCTCACCCTAAACCAACCCTAAACCCCCAAAGCCATAAGCCCTAAGTCAAAACCCTAAACCTTGAACCCTGAACCCTAAACCCTAAACCTTAAACCCTCGATCCCTAAACCCTATACCCTAAACCTTGAGCCATAAACCCTAAACCCTCAACCTTGACCCTAAACCCTAAACCCTAAACCTTGAACCCTAAACCCTAAACCTTGAACCTTGAGCCCTAAACCCTAAACCCTAAACCATAAACCCTAAACTCTAAACCCTAAACCATGAACCCTAAGCCTTGAGCCCTAAACCCTAAACCCTAAAATCGAACTATGAGCCTTAAACACTAAACCTTAAACCCTAAACTCTAAACCTTGAGTCCTAAACCCTTAGCCCTAAACCCTAAACCCCGAGCCCTAAACCCTAAACCCTAAATCATAAACCCTCACCCAAAGGAAAGTCCTAAAAAGATCATTCAACGTGTTTCAGTGTGTAGGGAATAGTGTTTAAGGTGATCGATCAACTCATTTAGTTTTTATGAGAGACTACTTCCTTTGAAGGCCTAAAAAGGCATTTTTGGCCATTTCTGTAGTTAATTAAACACCCTTCAGAACAAGCTAAAATGAGCTAGTCATGTCACCAAGTTATCAAGGACCATTATTTGTGAAGTATTAAGGCATCATTTGTCTCCATAAGAGACATATGAGCAAAAGCATGTATGAGAATCATGAATTTGATTCTATGAAAGGATGCTTTTAGAGCTAGGAAAGGTGAGGGGATGATCTTTATATAGAGCACCATGTTTCTAAGAATGAGCAATCATCTGAGTTCACTTGATGTAATTCACTTGGTACTATTCGTAACAACTCATTCAACACTTAGTAGTGTTATCACACCTTAAGGAGGAGGCACATTACAATCACCTCATTTTGGCCATAGGACAAGAATCCCATTCAGGGAACAATCCTCTATCTACAAAGTGAGGATCTCTTTTTAGTAAGAAGTAGACAAACATCATAGAGTTAATTCATGGTCACTAAAGTGAATTATGGACCAAATTTAATAATTAGTACCAATTCAAGC
This sequence comes from Taxus wallichiana var. yunnanensis, assembly GCA_018340775.1. Taxonomy (NCBI): domain Eukaryota; kingdom Viridiplantae; phylum Streptophyta; class Pinopsida; order Cupressales; family Taxaceae; genus Taxus; species Taxus wallichiana. Next base: position 766,882,378 of record CM031243.1, read on the forward strand.
AATGGTAGGGCCAAAATCCATTTTAGAAGGTCAAAAACCTTAAAAATGACTATATGCTTTCCCAAAACAAAGACCGACTACAATATATATGCCCTGAAAGTTTTAGGTCGTTTGCTTGAAATCCTGAAAATGAGTAAGTACTTGACTAGATTAGATTTTGAAAAACTATCTTCTAGATTATAACTGTTGGAGCTATGAGACCACTTCCATAAGGTGCAGAGTGACCCTAATTTCTTATATTTACTAAAATAAATTTAAAGTATAAGAAATAATAAAAGAAATATTATACTTATGCGTACGCATTTTGACTTCTTTGAAACACGTACGCGTTATAGGTTCGGTGATTACCGAGCCAAACAAATTAAAACACAAGCGCATTTTAGCAAAATGCGTACGTGTTTCATCTGTTTTTGGGTTTTTGTCCACTTTTTGGCCCCCCAACTTCGTGCACTTACCTGTTCTCTTAATTTTTAAAGAATAACCATCCGTAATCACAATAGCCGAGGGACTCCAAAGTATTTAATACTTGTGTGACCAAGAAATTGTAAATATCATCACATATAGTAGATTCCATGGGTATACCCTTGACCCATTTAGTAAAGTATTATGCAGTAGAGATGATGAACTTATGACATCAAGAAGACTCGGGATTTATTTTTCCTACAAGATCAAATCCCCACAAGGAAAAAGGCCACGATCCACAACAGGTTGTAGTTCTTGAGAAGGGACATGATTGAGATTGTTATGCTTTTGACATTAATCACATTTTTTTACATATTCATGGCATTATGGATCCATTGTGCGCCAATAGTAACCTTGTCATATTATCTTTTAAGACATTTCATCCACACCGATCATCATATATCTCATAAATAACTAGTTGTACTTAATCATAATTTAAACATTAAAAAAATTGTTTGTCTGCATATCATTTAAATAAATAACCTCGATGATGATATACCAATCCTCCTTTCAACATAAACATCACTCATCTTGTCAGGAGGCATTTTCAAGGAATTGTTTTTGATAAAGGAAGTTGTAAATATGAGTATATCATTCAAGTTTATCTGCACTTTGTGTAATGGATAAAATTGTTAATGTGTCAAGAGTATTAGCATCAACAAATGTGTGATGTAACAGTCATATTATAAATGTGGCATAACTATCGTTGATATCAAAAGGTATGATGGAGGTTGCGCTACCCATGGTGTGTGCATGTCAATTATCTTTGTGAGGGATATTATCAAGAGAAAAGCAATCAAAGGTTGAAATTAAGCACTTACCCAAATTATTACATAAAACCAACAACACTTCTTTAGTTTGATAGATGTCCTTTACCTAATTTATAACAAACTAAGAATACTCAAAAACCTTTAAATGTTAAATTTACAAAGTGTGAATAATGTATAGCCCTAGGATCAAGGATTCATACTCAAAAACATTATTTGTAAATAAAAATTAAGCCTATATGAAATCAACATAGTTTCACCATGGAAGGTAAGGAAAAATTTCCAACACCTTCTATGATGGAACATTTTGAGCCATCGAAGTATATAGTCCAAGTTTCTATGTTATATTGTATATAGTGAATTCATTGTGAAACTCATCATTGATAGGATATGCATCAAATAAAATCACCTTGGCCAATTGATCAACATTGATTTATCCTATGACATATGTTTGAGCTATAAATTTTTATCAAACTAAAGAAGCTATATGACCCATTTAGTTGTGTAGTGGGACATATAACTATGATCCATTAGATAACATAAGGGATCTAATTTTTTAATAATATATATCTCATTATTTATCACATAGTGTCACAATTTATCAACAAAAAGACTAAAGTGAAACATAATTTTCTGAGGACATTGTAATTATGGTTATAGTCCAATAGTTTACAAATAATATAATAAAATGTTTGTTCTTTGTCATTTTCGTTATATTGTGTGAGAAACATTTTGAGAGCATGGCTGGTAATAAATATGTAGATTAGTGGTTGATCGAGATGGGTGGTGCAAGGACGAGAAGATTGAGCCAGTATTGCTTCATGTTGTCAAAGGTAATTTTGTAACCCTTATCCTATTCGCATTTAGTGTCTTTTTTAATAGTCATGTGAAATGTTATGTCTCATCAACCAATTGGGTCACAAATCTTCGAATTTCCTAGATTTTTCCTTAAAGAGAGCGTAATTATTTCAGTTTCTTAGGGGAATAAGTTAGCAATTGCTTGAATATTTTTGGGATCAACCTCAATGTCATGCTAGGAAATGATAAATCCAAGTAACTTTCCTAAGGTAACATCGAAGACACATTTCATATGATTTAGTCGCACATTGTATGGTTGTAATAATTCAAAAATATGTCACAAAGCTATAGTGTGGTCTTTCCATCGAGTAGATTTTACAAAGATATCATCGGCATAGTCTTGAATAGTGTTATAAATGAAATCATGAAATATGTGTCATCATGTGCTAATAGGTAGTTCCAACGTTCTTTAATCGGAAAGGCATAACTATATAACAGAACGTAACCCATGGAGTAGTAAAAGATGTCTTTTCTTGATCAACATTGTTGATTTTGATTTGATTTTATCTAGTGAAGGCATCTATGAAAGATAACATTTCATATCTCGTAGTAGAGTCAACAACTTGCATCAATATGAGGCAAATGGAAACTATCTTTAGGACAAGCCTTGTTAAAGTCTCAAAAACCTATACAATAGTGAATTTCACCATTATGTCGACCACATGAACTATGTTGGACATCCATTAAAGATAATTGATAGTGAAAATGAACCACAGGGTCCAAGATATTTTGAATTTCCTTTTTAACCATAACATCCAGGATGAGGATGCATCTTTCAATTTTTGTTATATCGACTTAACATTAGAATGAGTGACATTGTTATGCATGGAAACATATGTATCAATGTTAGGCATGTAACTATAAATCTACACAAATAAGTTTGAGATGTCATGCAACACTTGTAGAATAGTCCCTTCCTCATCATTGGGTGAGGCTACTAATAGTAGAATTTGTGGATCATCATTGGTGCAAAATTAAAAGTAGCGGTCTCTTCGTTCATTGGGATGGAGCATTCTTCAATAAATGGCTTAGTGGAATGGTATCAAAATCATCAATGGGGACCTCAAAAGTATCACCTTCACCGAAATATGCATGAGCATGTGTGATGTGAGGAGACCTATTCTTATGAAAGAAGGGGGAAGATCATTGTATTCCCCTAAGTAATTTAGAAGGGATTCAACCATTGTATGGATATCAATTGAAGTGTTAACATAAATTAGTTCATGATTAAAAAGTTTCAGTGTAGAAGTTTTGTGGACCTCATAAACATCTTGTAGAGCGTGTTTCAAAGCATAAATGAAAATCGAGGTGGAAGGAAACTTATGTGGGTAGCAAGAGTTGTAACCAAGTTCTGATGTGGGAAAATAATATGAGGATAAATAGGCTCGTGAATTCCCTTCCCATGTAATTCAAGCCCTTGTCTAGTGAAACCCATATTTATTAAATAATTACAACAAGCCTCATATTTATGATAAGAATCAAGAGATTTGGTAACATGCCTTAGAGGAGCATAGGGAGGTTACATGTAAGGGTATTTGAGACAAGCATACAAAGTGGTTGGGATAATGTGTATGATGTGTATCCAAGGACCTCCAAATGGATGTTGTAATTGATATCATTTTGCATAACTTGAAAAATATTAGCAAGGGTTTTTCGTAAGGTAATTCTAATGTTATTTGAGCAAACACCTATAGGGGTACATTATAAAACCACATATTCTCATAATATAAAGGATAAGATCCTCAACTAATATGCCTAACCTATTAAGAAAGTATATATTACAAATATTGAGGCCCGAGCTATTATCAATGAGTATATGCTTAACCAAGTGATTATGTACCACCACCGAATAAATAGTGTGAGACCATTTCCTATGACATATTGGGGAGGAAGATCTTCCGAAGCAAAATATGTATTCTCCTTTGTGAATATTAGAGTATTAGAACAAATTCCACATATTAGATATATGCATCAACAAGGATCCTAATACACTGAATGTCTCATAGACATTACTTTTACTTCCACAAGAGCGGTGAAGGAAATCAAGGAAAAAAATGTTAGAAAAATATATGAAAGCATAAAGGGGGACTAATCTAAAAAAAAGGAAAATAATTTGCGACATGGTAAAATACAAACCCTAGGGAATCTAGGGGTTGATCAAGCTAAGGATTCAATCAAGAAACAGGTTTACCAAATGATTCAACCCTAAAATAATTCAATAAGAGGGTGTGGAGTTAATGTGTTATTATTTGTTTAAGGCCAAAGGGTTATTAACATGTAGTATATTCAAATTAATTAATAAACATTAATGCATGAATCAGAGTACACTTTCATTAGTAATTTGCAAGATATAAAATGGAAAACGATTGCTAAAATACAAGTGGATGCACTTAGCTTATTATAGATGCAAGAAGCTAAACAGTAGTGTTGTGTGAGAATACAAGCTTGAAATGATCTTACAATGCTTTTCTACATATTTGGAGCACAAAAATGAGCAAGTATGGAACCATTTAGCATGTATGGAAGCGTTATATGGTTTGGTAACTATTGGATGGTTTTGTATAATGATGTGTTAGAGTTCTACAATTTCATGTGTGTGCATGTGTGGTGAGTGTGATTTACTTCACTCTGAATCATAGGTTTCGCACATTTGTGAAACCTATGTATGACGCAAAATAGCTTTAAACCATATCAATGGGTGGGAGACTCTGCAAAAAGGTTATTGGATGAGTTAATGTGCAATTCGTACACCGCCTACATTGGCAATACTTTGAAGAGGCCTCAAACAACATGTAGTTTTCCACCTAGCACGTGATATCTATATGGATGTAATTAGATTTGGAAATTTGATCACTTGATAATGCAACAACGGATTGTAGTGTTTAGCTTGACTTGGCTTGGATAGTCTCTAGCTTGGCAAGCATGCCTCTTGAACCCAGGGGAGTTCTTTAAACCTATGTGGGGGTTGCTCCTAGATTGTGTTGTTGCTTTGAAGGACTTTAAGATATTTTGGAGTGCTTTTGGAATGTATTTTGCAAGTATGCTCTTGAAAGTGTCATGTGAGGTAAATAAGTGAGTTAGACTTGCTTATATAGGCTTTTATATGTTTAATTTTGCATTAAGGCTGACCTATAGCAAATGAACTCGACCCATAAAAGATATCAAATTGAAAATATAATAGTTGGGTGGTTGTGGACAAAAATGTCATCCTTGGACCAAACTTGTTGGACGGTTTGTTCCTAAATGAATGTTCCTATATAGAAAGTTTGTGGGATTATGCAAAGTTCTAGGAATGATGTCTAGGAGGAATATATAGTTTTGTGGACTGGTGCGATTAGTTATGTGAGTGACCAAGTAGTGTGAATAGAGAAGAAAGTAATATTAGAGAGATATGGATATGTCACCTATGCTTGGAATGTGTGTGCAAGTCTCGATCTAAGGATAAAGCCAAAGTTGTCGGTGTCATGCGATAAATATTCAAATTTATCTGTCTATAATAAATCGAGATCTAATCACCTAATTTTTAAATGTTTTTGCAATACAAGAGCTTTAGGTGTGGTTGTAGGTAACAAATTTTGAATGAAACTTTAGCAAAAAAATCTTGCTTATATAACAAAAATTATGATCCGCTAATGGTGCCAAAAACAATTACAATTTTGCGATTAATATAATGTTTCACTTAAGACATGAATGAGTTGTTTATTAACAAGTAGTATACACTTTTTTTATTAATACAAGAACTTCACAAGTAGTTTTCAACAATGGAAGCAATATAAACTCCTTAAGCACAATCACGATTACCATTTGACATTATTATGCTAGAAGCATTCTTCTTTAAGGAACCATTCGCCAAAAAACATCATTTTATTTGTGCCCTTTCTTGGAAAGACTTTCCCATCCCGGAAATTTTGTAGGCTGCATTGATTTCTTTAGCACTATCACGTAGTGATGTATGTTTTGACATCGACCTTCACCACCTCCCTATGTCGGTTCCTGCAAATTTACGTCATCCCTAGTCGACATAAATACAATTGTTTTAGTAGGGGGTTCTTAATCGTTGAGCCACAGTTGCTAATATTTTGCACCTATTTCTTGTTAGTTTTAATACCTTCCAATGAGACAATTGTACTATTGTTTTCATCAAAACTAATTAGTTTGCATTGAACTTTGTATTTATTTCTAAAATTTAATGTTTTAAACAAAATTTAATAAATCATTATTATTTTTAATAGAAAAAAAAACATAGTTTTTTGAACTTATATGGGGACAGGACTATGGATGTGACTATATTCTCTATTGCACATATTTTCGATTAGTAATAACATAAAACTTAAAAAGTAACCAACCAAAATTTAAATTTCGTGCTGCAAAAAGATTTATGAAAATTTCTTCACATAAAGCTTTTCCTTCACATATGCCAAACAAGATTTTATTATTGGTTATTGTTGAGAACCTTTCATTGAAATGTATACCTCCTTCTGTAGCTCCACGTTATGCAACACAACTATTCAACTAGAAGCTTCCATGAAACTGAGTCTCCATTTCTTTTAAATTAAAAGAGGTTTTTTTAACAATATGTTTGAAAACATTGTATATCAATTAAAATATTGAACCATATAATAATTTTTAAAGATTGATTAAAATTTTGAACATAATTTAAGTACTATAATATTCATATGTTTTTGTTTTTGTTTTTAATTAATTTTAATGTTAAAATAGATTGTATACATTGAATAAATGTTGATATTTCTTCATGTTTTTTTTTTACACACAAATATAAATCAATTTTTGTATATAATTATAAATGTTTGTTGGAATTTTTCTATTGACTCTTAATAAATGTTGTCACATTAATGTGTCAAGTTTGGATAAACCTTTATATATATATATATATATATATATATATATATATATATATATATATATATATATATATATATATATTAAGATTGTTCGATTCACTTATTTAAGAAGAAAGGAAAAACATAACTATCTTACATTTTCCAAATTTCCCATTGATCCTATCTAAGTAAACTACACCTAACTTCCAAAAACATCAACATTAACACATTTATGGCGAGATACTTATGCTTTGCAACACTACCCTTTTTTTCTTGGTGCAACATACTCTTTACATAAATTTTGATTTAAAACAAGGCATACACTCAATAATAGCCAATTAAATCATCCTTGAGTGTCTTGATTTTATGACTTGCAATTTTAGTATCAAATGCCAATGTTCTATACAAGATGTGAAACAGGGCTTGTTATTTACAAGTAAAGTGCATATACTATTTTGATATATTCATTGCACTCTATAAAATGGAACCCACATTGGGTAAGGCTAACTACAATGTTGTGAGTATATTTCTACAAGCAACTTGAAGTTGTGCAATCGAAATTGGACATTTTTGAAAGTAACGAGAATGTTTATTAACATCAATTCTTTAGCCCGTAGAATGAGGTGAGGGCTCAATGTGTAATGTTTTAAATAGAGTTGATCGGAGGTGCTCGCTCTCTATTAGAGCTTCGCTTTTTAAAGCTCTAGGTTGTTGGGTATTAGTCAATCCCTTTGGATTACCCAAAAAAACATTGATACTTTAGCGACTTAGGTTATTACATTGCAATAAAATAGTTATTGAAATATAATAGTTAAATTTTTATATATTAGTTTAGGTATTATTTAATTATTTGAAAAAATCATCTTAAATTTGTTATATAACTTTCTTAATTTATATTCTTTTTGGATTTGAAGGGATTGATATTAAATATAGAAATTTTCTTACCAAGACCTTCCTTGTTTTGACAAAATAATTTCGTTAGGATCCTTTCTAAAATTTATGCACACAATGAATGAAAGAATGGGGATTTTGGAGTCATAAAGAAATGTATAAGATGCATTGGAGGCGTATATCCAACTTGGGATGGTAAGGCATGTAATTAGAGGCAATTTAACGAGATTTAATTTTTAGAATTATGAAGCCACAAAGTAGGAGAGAGGAAGGGTGTGTGAACAAGCATACTCATCTAGCAACCAACCAATCAAGGACACTTCCATTATCGTGTTAACCCCATTGGCATAAGGAACTTGATATATCCAAGTTTATTTATTACCAAGCATATCCAACTTGTGGTGGTAACACGAGGCATTTATAGGAAATTAGGGAGCTTTATTTTTGGGATTATAAGGCCACCGAGGAGAGGGGAAGGCTAAGAATAGTAAACATACAAATCCTACAACCAATCAACTATTATGTTTGTCGACAACTACTCATAACTTGACATTGATATATTGGGGTTCATATGTTTTGCAAATGAAGTGAATTAACCAATGTAGGATTTCATTTTTTTATTGTACCAACAAATTTAATAAAAATCCAAACAATCTCTTGACATGCAAGATATGCCAGTGTTCTACTTCTACTTTTTCATGGGCATGTGGGATTCTACCAAATCAAAAACCTAAAGAATTACAAAAATTAGAATTTTTGATTAGGAAAACTTACAATTTCAAAAGAGGGACGTAAGTAGTAGTTACTTTCACTTCTTACACCAACATCATGGTGTGACCATCACACATACACCACACCACAAACCAAATAGAAAGATCAAGTGGAATGTAATCAAATCCTACCAAAGTGCACCATCCAACATTTACAAGGTATACTTTTGCAAGGCTAATGACATAATTTGCACCATTTTTTTATTGCATGGATCCTATAACCAATAGTTGGCTCAAATTAGCGTAATCATGGAGTGACTATGTAGGAGAGAGTAAATGTTGTTTTACAAATAAAAACATCACTACATTTATGTTTATGTTTAAAAGTTAGCTGACCTTAGGTACATACATCATATTAAATCATATGCATTCAACATCATGTGTTCTTCTACAATATATGAAGGCCTCGCCCAATGTGTCGCATGATTTCAATTGGCCAAAAGATTCACAACTTCATCCGCCACAATCTGTGCCAAAATGGGAGTTTTGAAACAAGGTATAGAGAGCCAAAAATATAGATTAAAAAGTGGGATTTTGTTGGACGTCATTGCAAATGCCTCTATAAACATGTAGAAAACTATGGAATCGTATTGAAGTCACATCACTTCTTTGAAAAAACCGCAACATATCATTAAAAAAGCATAGCAGCCTGACATCTCTTCGATCTTCCAGCAAATGGATAGAGAGTCATTTCTCCTCTTGGATTCGATGGCTACACCAGAAGCACAGATTTAGATTTATGAGTGCAACAATTCCCTGCAATTGATAACCTTTGACTGGCCACAAGAATATTCTAAGTTTTGGGAGTGTTGCAATTTTCTTTTATTTATATTTTGATATGTTATTTTGTTCAGTAAGTTGTAAACAATACACTCTTGAATCATCACCAGTTCTATTTAAAAAAACAATATTGCTTAACAACTTTGTAAAACAAAATCTACCACATCACAATAAACAAACTTACTTTTTAATTTACGTCCCTTCCTGGTACTTCAGAACTCATGTGTGATTGCTAGTGTATATATATAATGCAGATTTCTATCTACCAAATGGTGGCTTACAGTTATCTCTATGGTGACATTCATGATATAATGAGCAATAGTACACCAAAAATGTTTTTCATTGGCTTATGTTGTAAAAAAATCTAGGTAACATGTTTTTACCTAAATGTCATGAATACAATGTTAAGCATGTGTATACTTGTGACAAATAACTCTCTAATAATGCAATCTTCATAAAACCCATCTAAAGTACTATGGCTTTGTACTGAAACAGTAAGATTACCATTCAAATACAAGGGTTTAAAATCCCCCAGTTCTTTACAAACAAGACATGAACATGGAAATACACATTGCTAATTGGGTAACACTAAACAATCCTAATTGGAGCACCGAACATAACCACAATAAATAGATTTAAATGTAATATATCTACAATTTTCTTGTGGTACAGCAAAAGCAAAGGTGAAAATGTTTAAAACTATATATCAAAACAATGTATAGAAATGACTGTGTTAAAATTACATGCTAATATTGAATGCCCTCTCCCTTATCCTATTAAATAGTTCTATCTTGTGTCAATTTGCAAATTTGTTTTAATCTATAATAATTTTTTGATGTCATGCACATGTATGTAATAATTTAATGATGAACCTACGAAACCCAATTATGGAGTGAGATCATAATTCTGAACCACAAATGCTAGACATGTATGTTAAATATTGAAAAAAAAATTAGCACTCACTTTAAATTGCTCTTTTGAATTTTAAACATCATTATTAATATAAACAAGGATACAATTCTTCAATGTTTTCAACCAAATACCAATCACAACCAAAATAAACCCAGCCTCATCAACATCTTAGAAATCATAATTTCAATGTGCTCAGATTAAATGACTTACCACTGAACTCGGCTGCAAAAATTCATTCCAACCAAAAATAATTAAAAGATCATACACAACAGAATAAAGATGATTTAAAATGACTCGCTACAATTAAATTTTAAACAATTAATATCAAACATCCCTTGTACTCATTAATCAAATTTACAATATGCATATTTGCCAATAGTCCCCCTTGAAACTCTCAATTCCTTCCAAACATTGTGAGAATCGAGGTAAGTTATGATGTGATGCAACTATACCAAATATGAAAAAGCACAATCATGAAGACCACCCTTTATAATGTAATTGTGTAATCGTTTATCAGCCCTGAATATTCACGAGGGAACAGCAAGGAGTTCCTTTCTAAGACACTTGAATTGCCTTAAAACACGACACAGTAAAAAATACTTTAGATTTTACTTGTCCAACTCTAAACGCTACAATTTATACTGGACATTGTATATGGAATATTGGTCATGAGAATACGGTAATGAAGTTAGCAGAAGCCAGTACCTCATTTACAAAGACGAATACTTGAGTTTTTGCTTGTCCAGTTCTAATCAGTTTAGTACATACTAAACATTGTAAAAGTAATATTGGTCATGAATATAACAAAGTTTTAGCAGATAGCCAACCTTTAATCCACCAATATTGGTCTTGAGAATACAGTAACAAAGTTTTAGCAGAAGCCAGTCCCTCGTTTACAAAGATGAATACTTCAGATTTTTGCTTGTCCAATTCTAATCAGTTTAGTACATACTAAACATTGTAAAAGTAATATTGGTTACGAATATAACAACAAAGCTTTAGCAGAAAGCCAGCCTTTAATTAAACAAAATTCTTGGAAGCCATCCTTTCAATCCATTAGTGCCACCATCAAATGGTAATCAAGTAGTCCATGGCCTATGAACAAGCATTTCATCAGTTCAACTTTGAAAACTTTTAGGCTCATAGAAGTGCTTTATGCTAAACGGTAACAAGTTAGCTTAAGATAATCACCATTATAAAGAGAATCCTGACACGGTAGCTCTTATTTGAACTGCAAACCATCAACATGTAATTTCCTTAATGCCAGCATTTAGCTTTGAGTTATATATAATATAATAGAAAATGTTCACTATGAAAGCTATTAATGAGTGAATTCCCTGTGCTCCTTTTTAAATGAGTGGACAAAATCTTTATATAAATTAAAAATACATAAATATCAGTATGTTTTCCATCAACCTGGACGGGTTTTTGAATTAATCATGCAGATTAAATAAGCATTATTACAACAAATGATTTTACAACTTCAAATCTTTAGATCTTAAGTAGCATGCTCCTAGCCCTAACTAATTCATTCCTATTAGATTTTGCCACCGCCTTCCTGTCCCAACCATAGAATCAATGATTACATACACATGAACTGCAACTTATAGCAGTACTGCAATCCTTTGAAAAGCGAAAAACCTTGCGAGTTTATGTGTCTTTCTTGTCAGAAGCATGTGTGCCATTTGCGGCATTTGTATGGTTGCCTCTGGGAGAAACTCTTGCAGGAGTTGAACGCTCTGATTGAGAGAAAACTATAAGAATATGCATCAAGAGTGTAACCACAGCAATGCCTCCTAGTGACCAAGCAATTCCTTTCCGAGTAGCAAAATGAGGCCTCAGAAGTTTTGATGCCATAATCACCAGAATGGAAGACCATCCTACAACTACCTGTAGACATCCAAAGAACAAAATCAATGGATCATACCCTTAGACATTTTGTAGATTTAAAATATTCCCCATCAAATGCCTACATGACATTCTGCTGCGAGTGATCTGTAGCCAAAAGTATAATCCTAACAAATTCTGACCAAAACAGAAATAAGCGACGGCTAAATGTACCATGAGAGGCTTGATTTGCCGCTTCATTGGCTGATACAACTCCTCTCCAAATGTATTATCATGCTTGTGTTTATCTAACAGGTCATCCTGCTTGTCAACATTAACACAATGATACATCCACTCACATCTTGAGCACATCCAAATGCGATATAATATCCATGCCTATATCTTGTACTCATAAGAATTTCAAGTTGAACTTTCAATCCACTAGTGATGCTGTTAAAATCATTCTCAGAAAAATATATTCACATTCCAGAATTCAGAAATAATGAGGTTATTAGAATGTAGCACCTTAGAAACAAATGCATCTCTACACCATTGAGCAACTCCCTCTTCTGTTCTGGGCAAATCATCCATCACCTGTCGCTTAATATGCACGTGCATCTACACAGTATATCATAATTACATCTTAGTCAAATCCAATCATTTATCCTTGCAAATCAACCGAACCAGATCTTGGCATGTTTCTGAAGGGAAGATTGCATTTTCAACACAATTAGATCAAAAGGGTTCAAAAATAAATGTACTCCAAAGTCACAAATACTCATCACATATATAGAAAGACATGTTTCAGCTTTACTCAATAGTATACTAATCAAATTTCCATACCACAGAAGGCTGACCCTTCAAAAGACGCAACATTGTGGGAGATGGTTCTTCCCTAGGTATTGCAACAGTAATATCATAAATGGCTGGAACAAATGACCGCAAATTTCCAACTGCCGAAACAAAACCCTGAATAAAAACCAGCAAGAGATGCTTTTAATCAGTAGCTAAAATGTAATACACAGTGAATGTGGGCAAAATCTAGAAATGCTGACCAACCATGGTGGCAAAAGTATTGAAGTTAAACATTTCAGTCATAATAACTAGAATGCTTCAAAACGATGTTGATTTCCTCAAGGAAAAGCTTACTTTCCAAAACAATAAAATGGAAATCTGCAACATCTAAGACCGAGCTACATTCATTTTGGGAATCTGGCAATTTTTTATAAACTATCCCATAAATCATGTCCAGAACAAAGTAGAAATATAGGCTATACAATTATGGCAAACAACCAACAAAACAATTAAATAAAGACAATTCTACCAATAACAAGATTATCATCATATCTACTCTGTATATTGATTGTCTAATTACCCATAGTAGCAAATAAACAATATCAAAGAAATAATAACCTCCAGCATATATTGTATTTGACAGAGCCACAAAAGCTGTAGTCACAGAAGTGATAGAAACAAGTTGAGAGTGAAATGAAGCAATATGTCTTCACAAAGGCTCTAGTAAAACGGTTAAAAGGGAATAACATAGGTGTGAATTTTCTAAAAGATGCATTTACTCATTGTTACCTATGAATCCGGAAGGGCGGGATGTGGGGACAGTTTCTGGGACGGCAAAAAAAATCCAAAATTTCGGGGTGGCATGGGGACAGCGGGAGGCAGCTATTAAAATGATATATAAATTATAAATGTTACAAATATACAAATAATTTATTTTTAAATTATGAATAGCAACCAGTGACAATCCACCATGTGCATTTGTGCTCGAAAATTTCTGTATTCATATATCACTCTTGATTCTTAATATGTCTTTGTAATACAATACAGTCGGGTTATGGTTAACCGGTAAACGTTTTGATCTATTCCTTACTGCTTTTATCATCTACACAACCTTTCTCTTCATATAGAAATATACATATAGGCTTTGTAAGTTATTGGAGCTTCCAAAGTGAATTTTAATTAGATTTATACATACAGACTTTTTTTTTGAATAGAGATGAGTGGCTTCCAAAAACAATCTTACACTACAAGAGTACAATTTAAAAATCAGTTTTTAAAGAGAAAACAACAAAGAAATTAACACAAAAATAAAAATAAATAAAAACAGACATCCAAAGGATGTCCCTGAAAAGGAAATGTGGGGCGATGTTCCCCGTACCCCACCTGATATCCCCAGGACATCCCAGACACTTCATCTTTGGGGGACACGTCCCCGCATAACACTGCATGTACTTTCCACTTGAAATTTTCCTCCAAGAAACCAGCATTACACATTATATAAATCTATAATAAGCACAACAATAAATTGTATCAATGTCAACATACATAGAAAAGATATCAACCGAACATGAACAAGTTTACCAACACAATAACCCAAAAAAACTCAAAATCCATATGTTTATGTAAATAATATAAAGGAAGTATAAAGTATATTTAAATCCAACCCTTAAAATTGTCAAAACTATAATCATATTAACGGTTGTTTTGGCAATGGTCACATTGTCTTTGTATTTGTATACACACACACTCATGGTCGTAGGCAATATAAACAGTTTGAAAGCAAGGTGATGTTGTATATGTCTTCACAAAGATCTAGTAAAACATTTTCAGGAAAAACACGAGAATGAATTTGCACAAATAAACAAACACTGCATACTAGGAACTTCTCATCCAACAAACCACCATGGCAGAGAATGTAAAACCATTACAAAGTGCCGCAAGAAATTGTGTCAATGTGAAGAATTCAACATACATACAAAGGAACCACCCAAACAGGTATAACAGATGTAAAATATATGAACACATAATGATGTAGGAGCATCCAACGAGTACAAGCAATCTTGATTCAACCAAAAACATGGGTTCAAATTTTGTTCACCTGTTTGTGTTTATGCAGCTTGTGGGTCGTAACAACAAGGTTGTGCATGTGGAGGAAGCTCGTACACAGTATTGAAGCATGACCAGAAGCTTGTAATGATATCAAATCTAAGGAAAAGGGAGAATACAACAGTTTCAGCCATTTCCCAGAGGTTAAGTCACCTCTTTTGGGAACAATAGCAAAACTGCCACCTTGCACAAAGCGGCGAAATCTCTGCTTTGCACAGATGGTGGCTATGCGACTGCCATGACACATAATGGTTGCGCAACCATTGGTTTGCTGAAACCAGTAGTTTAGCCCTCTGCATATGAAAAACAAGAGTAACACCTAGAATTTCAAATTTTTCCATATGGGTTTTTTCAAGATGCTTAGGACTCGAGAGATGCCTATGATCAATGTGAGACTAGAGATTTAAAGTAAGTGGGAGTGGAAAAGTTGGATGTAGTTGAGAAAAGGGGAGTTGAGCTAAACAAGTTTAAATTTACTGAGAACTCCAAACAATGGAGCAGAAAGGAGAGAATCTAGAGTGATTAGCTCAGAGAGGGATGAAAGCAGAGCCGAGGGCCAGTAAGTGTGAAGTCCATGAGTTGTAACCAGTCATTGAATTGAGAGTGTGACTTCTTCATAGTCTGTAGGGGTAGGGAGTGTGTGTTTGCATTTTACATCTTTGTAATGTTGTTGAGTATCAATAAAGAGAAGTGTGTTTGAATTTATATTTGTGCTCTTGAGTTTTTGTTTGTCCATTTGAGAATGAGTGTGAGTCCCAACTGCGGAGTAGGCACCATTAATTTGGTTGCCTCTTTCCATCTGCATCAGTATCAGAGAAGGGTTAACAAGGGTTTACCTTGGTGGGTTGCGTGTGAAACTATTGTTGAGTCTAGTTGTAGGTTGTGAAAGAGAAGCTTGTTTGTTTGTTGCCGGATGTGAAAGAGAAGCTTGTTATGTTAGAAACTATGGCACAGAGAGGAATACCTCTTGAAAGAGAGAGTGCCTCAAGTAGAAGACTTGACAAAGATGCTGAAGGAATTCCAAGTGAGATTGGATGCAATTGAGACACAAAATGTAACGAAGTTGTTGTGAATGAAGATGAGAAAGAGATGGAAAAGAGGTTGATATCCCTCTTAAGGAAAAGTTGGATGTCTTGGAGAGAAGACTAATAAGTGAAGAAAAGAGATCAGCAGAGGTCTTGGTGAAAGGAAAAGGTAAGCCCACTAGCAATATACTTTTGTTTTGTGGTAAAGAGACTCCTGAAGAGTTCATGAGATGGATATTTGAGCTAGAGTGTTGTTTTGAAGAGAATAGTATTGAAGACCCCAAGAGGGTAGAGGTTGCAAGCACTAGATTGTGTGGAGTTGCAGCTGTGTATTGGAGAGTTCTCCAAAAGAGAAGACAAGAAAAAGGAAATAAGAAGGTAGAGAGTTGGGAACATGTGGTTTCCAAGATGATGGGTCATGTTGTGCACCCTAGAATGCAAGTGGAGTGGTTGAAGAAGCTTCAAGTCTTGAGGCTTGAGCGTGAGGAGAGGAATATTGCCTTGAGAGGCAATGAGAGAGTGAAGTTGCCATGTGAGCAACTCAAGTCTATTTTGAAAAATAGCAAGAGAGGGGAAAGTGAAAGAGCTTCTTCCGGATGATGTTGTGAAGAGTGAAGAGAAGAAGGTTGCCTTGAAAGGTAACAAGAGAGTGAGGTTTTTCAGTGGGAAACACAAGTCTGTTTGAGAAACAGTGGGGGAAAGAAGGTTGCGAGCAGCACGTAGAAGAAGAAATCCTCAATGCGGAACTGAGGAGGAATGTGGAGGTGATGGTTTGTAAACCTGAAAAAGAAAACCCATAGTTGAATGATGAGAAAGAGTTTGTGGTATACCCTAAGTGAGAAGAAGAGGAAAGGGACATTGAAGAGATGTTTCTCCAAGCACTAGAGACACATGATGATGGAGAGATTATAGAAGAGGAATGTCACTTATGTGGCATAGAGATGGTGGGTATGTTTCTTCCAAGAAAATTGGAGGACCATTGTGTTGCATATGTGAAAGCAGCCTGCATAGTAGTTGAAGAAGAGACTATTATGAGGCAAACTACGTTTCTTTGATATGGACAAGGAGAGTGCAAGTTTCTTTGCACATGGCATGCTTGTGAATTCTAAGAGATGAAAAGATAAGAAGGAAGAGAATGAAATGGAGGAGTTGAAGTTGTTATCAACCAAAGCATGTGTGGATGAGGCTGAAGTTGCAGCGGAAGCATGTCTTTGGAGGACATGAAGATGGAGAAGATGGATGTGCAAGTGAACACAAACAGTGCTGATTCAAAGGAAGCATGGGCTGGAGAATATAAGGATTAATGGCAAGATCTCACAGGAGACCAGCAATGGTCTTAAGCCTTCAATCTGATAGAAAACTCTACAATCTCCTTGAACACACCGTGGACACAAAACAACATGCAACAATTTATTAAATTATTCTCCACACTCTAAGAAGATTCTCATTACAGAAATGCCTATTAAATAGGCTTATACAATGTTGTTCAAACAAATATTGTTTGAACTGATTCATACAGGTGCAGCCAAAGTTGTTGAGCAAATAACAACTTTGGTTATAACAAATAAACGGATTGAATCCTATTACAAGCTTAACAATGTGAACACAAACTACTTTATAACCTAGAAAATAACTCAAACTACTTTATAACCTTTTAGTGTGAACACAACTCTAACATCCTCCCTTAAGCAAAGGTGTAGGGAGAAAAAAACATGAAAGTGGATCCCAGCTACAAGGCCTAATAATGTACTCATCTACAAACATGAAATCAAAAGGACTCAGCCTGAATCCCACACCAAGTACAACTTCCTTCACCCCAAGCAACGCTCGCAACTGAAGGTAACAAGGAGAAGCCAAGGGCTTAGTGAAGATGTCAGCAACCTGATCAGCTGTGGGAACAAACTCCAAGCAAACAACTCCATCCTGGACTAGCTACCAAATGAAGTGCACATGAATCTCTATATGCTTGGTGCGTTGATGCTCAATTGGGTTGCATGCAATCTCAATAGCACTCTGGTTATCACACCAAATCAAAGTGGGAGCCTACTGTGGAAATCCAAACTCACCAAGTAATTGTCGAAGCCAGAGAGCCTCTTGTCCAACCTTAACAATACCTCTATACTTTGCCTCGGTTGATGACAATGCAACTGCAGTCTGTTTCTTGCATGCCCATGCAACAAGACCAGAGCCAAGGTGAAAGACGAATCCAAAAGTAGATCGGCAGGTATCAACACATCCACCCCAATCCGAGTCTGTGAATCCCTCAATATCAAAAGATCCTTGTGGTGTGTATTGAATGCCAAAATTCAACGCGCCCGAATATAGCACAAAATACGCTTGGTTGTCTGCCAATGACTCTCATGAGGCTCATGGGAGAATTGAGAGACCAAGTTGACAGAAAAAGTGATATCAGGGTGTGTATGTGTCAAGTATAAAAGACTACAATAGTAATATTGAGAGTCTATGTGCAAAGACTAGTGTTGCGTCAAAGAATAAGCGTGTACAAAGACAAGTTGCAACAGAAGAGGAGTTGCTGAAGCATGATGGTGTAGTAGTGGTGGTGTTAAATGGGCTAGTGCCCATGAGAATTGTTGATTATCTAGATGCTTGGTTCACTGATTTTGTTGCAGGTATGATTGAATGTACAAAAGAACATGGGAATGTTGTAAAGAAGAGTTCAAATGAATGGGCCTTTGGAGTCCAAGCACAGGTTATGGTTGTATGTATGTTGAGGAGTGTATATGATGGATTCCTTGACAAGAAATCCATAAGAGGAGAAGTGAAGAATGATGTAAACTCCAGGAGGAAAAAGAGTGTGTGGTTTGAAAGAAGGATGGTATGAGCTAGACAAGGAAGGAAAGCATGAGTCGCATGGTTCTATCAAAAGAAGCAATGGTTGGTTCAAAGCCAATGAATGCTTAAGAAACAGTTGTGTTAAATATACTTGGTGGTGGTGGACAGATAGTGGTGGGTCAAAACCCACAAGAAAATGGAAGATAAGAAAAAGAGCATACTGGTGGTGGTGGATGGATTATGCCCAAGCAGTGAGTAAGGTAAAGAGAAGGTTGATCAGAGCTATGTTGAGGATGTTTTATGAACCAGCATGTTGTTGGAAATGGAGAAAAGGGCAAATTGAAAACCTTCACATGTACCTAACAAGAAGGGGACATCATGGTCATTGGCAGAGAGTGGTTTAACCACTCAGCCTACCTATGTGAGTAGGAGCTCACATACTTTCTACCTCAGACGTTTGATACAGAAACATTCGAAGAATACAGGCTTACATCAACCAAAAACCTGGGTTTGGGATATATGCATGTGTGCTTGTGCTTGTGTAACTTCTTGGTCTTAACAACAAGGTTGCACATGAAGGAAGATTGTACGCAGTCTAGAAGCATCATCAAAAGCTCTAAATGATATCAAAGCTAAGGAAAAGAGAAAATAAGACGATTTATGCCATTTCTTGGAGGTTAAGTGACCTATTTTGGGACAATGGTGAAGTCATCGCTTTGCACTGAGTAGCGGTTTCATAACCGCCAATTTGCATACATGTCGGTTGCACCAACGCCGAGGCAATTATGCAACCATTGGTCTGCTCAAACTTTTGGTTTTAGCTGCAACGTAAGAAAAACAAGAGTAACATCTAGAATTCCAAATTACGGCAGATGGGCAAGTTTTTTCAAGATCCTTGGGACTCCAAGAGATGCCTATGATCAGTGACAGATAGGAGATTTGAAGTCCGAGGGAGTGGAAGAAATGAAGGTAGTTGTGAAAAGGGAGTTGGGCAAAACAAGCTTTAATTTTAAGATAACTCCAAGCAAGGAGCAACTTAGAGAGAATCTAGAGAGATTAGCTTACAGAGGGATGAATGCAGAGCCAAGGGCCTCCAAGTGTGATGTTCATGAGTTGGAATCAATCATTAGACTAAGAATGTGACTTCTTCATAGTTTGTAAGGGTAGGGAGTATGTGTGTGCATGCTCATTTTGCATCTCTATAATGTTGTTGAATATGAATAAAGTGAAGAGTATTTGAATCTATAGTTTATCTCTTCATTTGAAAGCCCAGTTCCAATTGCAGGAATAGGCTGCCATTAATTTGGCCCCTTAATTCCTGTTTGCATCACATAATGCCTTCAAAAAAACTCAAAATATGTACTCTATTGTGCTGATACAAAGTAAAAACTTCAAATAGTAATTGTGGGGTTCACAGATTATGCTCAACATGATGTTAGTTGAAGCAAACTTTTGACAATTGCATGTTATATTTAAGTTTGACAAGTAATTATTATGCCCCATTTTCTTCATGTTGCACATCTTGGACTTTAATACGAGAGATTACCAAAATAGCAATCAATCAAAAATTGTCTTCAAATGCAAAGAAAATATGGAAAATCATGAAAATCAAGAATAGGAATAACATGGAATGGTAAAAGATCCAGCACGCAAAACACAACAATCATGAGAAATTCATGAATTGGAAATAACATAACATACTCTTTCCCATAGCTTTTTATAGTAGACCAACCTACTAAAATGCAAATAGGGCTTGAAGATGTGGTCAAAACAACAAATAATGAGGGGATAACATCTAGCCCAACGATCGAGAACACAATTTGTGAAAAGCTATTTTTGGAAAGTCCTGAAAAATCTATTTTTAGTAGTTTTTGGCAGCTTTTAGTATTTTGCATTTTTCAAGTTCGTTCTGTCATCTTTCCAACGGATCATGTAGTTAGCAAATCAAGTCAACGAGCTAGGAGATATGACCCCAACAAGGAGCACTAAATAAAATAGTAATAATAATAGGATAGATTTCAGATTTTTCCACTTTTGTCTTTTCGAATCCACCCCTAAGGTGGATATGAATGGTCTCCATGACGACCTTTTGATTCCCATCCAAAACCCTTCATATTCTATTTTTAGCAATTTTTCATATTCTCCATTGTATAGCTATAAAACATCTTGTTTTGAATAAAGAGATAGATATTCAGGCATACATCTCTCTTATGGAGTTTCCAGTTTGTATACATTTCAAATTACAATAAAAATAGTTTGTTTTTACATCTCTTTCATTGTGAATTGATTGTTATAATACATTAAGCACCATCGTTAGTGTGTTGTCCATCGTGCTGCACCTAAATCTGGATCAGTGGTATCGAGCAAGTTTGTTCTACTCTTGCATGTCAAAATGCATAAGGTCATAATACCAGAAGCACGGTGTCCAGACCCACAATCCTTGATTACCTTCCTTGTTGCTTCAAAGGACCTCAAGCAAAGGAAGAGAAGATGGGAGAACCCTTCGAGAGAATTACTTAATGAAGCCCTTGAGAGGCAAAGCGGGGACATGATGGCATAGTTTGTCGACATCCTCTCTTGGGTCGTCCCCTACAACTGGCCCCACCCCCTGCACCGCACTCCGCATCAAGTAGACCAATTGGAGCCCGACACCATTCAAGGTACGAATAAATTTTGACAATCTACGGTTTGAAGGAATAATTGATATTGATGAATTGGATAAACAGATTGATCAACTAGAATCACATTCCTTTATCAATAATTCTTTAATGATGAAAAGATAACCTTTGCACTTCTGAAAGCATCTTTGCATTTCAAAAAATGGTGGGAATCATACTCCATGCAAGATGATAAGAATGATTATGTAATGGTCAATTCAAAACCCCAATAAACGTGGGGTGGTTTTGTAGAGACCAATGAAGAACTATGAGGAACAGTTTCAAGAAACTGCACTAGGGTTGTGTTCGGACAATGCAAGATTAGACTAATGAGTGTCATATCCTTCCAAAGTAAAAGTGGGCATACGGGACACCAAGAAGTATCGATTCTCAAATATTGCAGCGGATTACAATATCACATCCAAGAAGAGATGGAGTTTGTAGACATCAATACTCTCGAGGAAGCCTACCGATATGCAGTCAAGATTGAAGAAAGGTCCAAACACGGGGGAAACAAAGATCCTTCATATTCCAGAAAGGGTGAGTGACACCGGACAACAAGAAAAGGATGCATCACCGCAAAAACAATGGAAAGAAAAACCATGAAAAGACATAGGAATGTGGTGTGAGAAGCACAAGAGCAAGTACCATGACATGAAGGACTATCAAGCTATCAACAAAACTTTGCTAACAGAGTCATGGGAGTCAGATGCAAGAGAAGCCTTCACAAAGAACCAAGGTGCACATGAAGAAGAGCCAATTGTGGATGCAAATCCATATACCATTGTTGCCACCACACGAATAGTATCCCCACCAAAAGAGGATGCAAAACGACTATTTCACTTGCAAATGTGGGTAAATGGTACGGCTCTTCACTTTATCTTAAATAGTGGTAGTAAAAAAAGATTGATATTTGTAGAAATAGTAAAGAGGCCAAATCTCATAACTCACCCGAACCATATTTTGTTGGTTGGGTCAATCAAGGAAGCGACATCTGTGTGAATCGACAATGTCACCTTCCCTACTCAATCAAGTCATTCAAGGATGTTGTCGTATGTGATGTGCTTCTTGGACAGCTCATACATGTGGGATTACCATGGTGTTTATGAGGCTATACCTAGGAGTGTCATCATCGTTCTAGGTCGTAAGCGCTACCGCATCCCGCAGGTAGCACCTACTAAATCAATGGCCCTAATCGGTGCAAAAACAATGTTGGAGGTTGATTGCTCAAACTAGGACCTTTGTCCTACTCATGATCAAGGTTGAGGATAAGCAAAAGGTTGCAACAACCACGAGAGTTGTCCCACCAAGCCAAACAACATAGCAAAAGTAAATGGATCAAATGATATTTGAATACACAGATGTATTCATACCACCAACAGGTGTGCCTTTGCATTGTCATATGAAGCATCCAATTGACTTGGTCCCTAGAACACAACTACCAAATGGGGCCCCTATATGAGAGCTCGGAACTTGAAAATGAAGAGATCAAGTGTCAAATTCAAGAGTTGATTCATAAGGGGCACATTCAACCAAGTGCATCACCTTGTGAGAGCCTATTGTTTTAGCCTAAAAGAACGATGCGATGTGGTTGGACTACCTCAAGGAGCTAAGTTTTCATGAAGATCGATTTGAAGTCGGGTACCACCAACTTTCCATCGATCCCACAAATGTTTGAGAAACTACATTCAAATCCAAGGAGGGATTGTTTGAATGGTTGGTCATGTCTTTTGGGTTGACAAATGCACCTGCAACATTCATGAGGATGATGAATGATATCCTGCGACCATTCATTGATTCATTTGTGGTCGTGTACCTAGACGACATTCTTGTCTTTAGTAAGACATGGGAGGAGCACGTTCAACATGTCCAACTGGGTTCTTAAGACCTTGCATCAACATAAGCTCTATGCCAACATAGAGAAGTGTTTCTCCGAAATAGAGAGTATCTAGTACTTGAGATATCCAGTCATCCAAGACCGACTTACACCAAAGACCGTCACCGAACTCTAAGGTTTATTCCGATTACCCAACTTGTATCTCAAGTTTGTACTTGGTTTTTCTTGCATTGCATAACCTTTGAATCGGGTGACACACAGAAAGGAGCGAAAGCAATTTTCATATGGATAGAAGCACTACATAAGGCATTTGCACGAGATGAAGGAGAGACTTTGCTCAACACTAGTTCTGTATTGTCGGATCTATAACGATCATTTAAGATAGAAAAAGATGCTTTAGAATACACACTTGGTGCATTCGTCACCCAACATGGGCATCTCGGTGACATACCACGGTGAGACCTTGTTATCTAAAACCAGCCCCAAGCCATTTTTGGTGTTCTTGACAAGTCATGGTGTAGTCTTGGATCTGTAGGATTTCGAAATTTTATAGGTTATGTAAAAAATTCATGTTCTAGGCATTGCTCTCCCTCTTGCTAAGTCTTCTTGTCAAGAGGTTGGTAAAATTGGGTCAAAAATGAGCCAAATTGGGTCAAATTGAACAAATTTGGGTAAAATTGGCCTTTGGAGAAACAAGAGGAATTGTTCCCAAGTTCTTCTTGTTCCCTGTTTTACCACCTTGGCCGCAATACACTTGACAATCGGATAAGTCGGTCCTTACTAGCACTTGAGGAACAGTTCCTTAGTTCTTGGCGTTCCCATGCAACCCGCCTTCTCCGACCCCTTGGCAATGCATCGATTATATCGGTCATTCTTGGCAATCGATGGAAATGTTCTCTTGTTCTCTAAGTTCTCCGATCACCCGCATTCACCGCCAACCAAGACAGATCGAACAAGTCGGGTCAAACTAAAGGACGAGGAATGAGGGGCAAGTAATCGCTTATGTCGGACTTGTCAAGCAATAACGGAATAGTGCACCGAGTTCCCAAGGGTCACCGATTGCTCCGCGCATCGATTAAGTCGGGTAACAAGCACTAACGGGATAGTGCTCGAGTTCCCGGGGTTCATCGATCGGCCGCATCAATTAAGTTGGGTAAGACAAGAACATTCGAAATGTTTTGTCATTCCGCCCATACACCAATTTGCCGCCCAAACAATGCCTAAAATCAAAATCAATTAAGTCGATCAATTGAAAAAGCAGAGGAACGCGTTCCACGCTTCCTCCTATTCTCGATTCACCGCATTGCACCCAACAAAAGCGTGGCGACCCAAAACGTCCAAACAAGCTATTTTTAGCTAATTTCTTCGCCCAGTTTGCAAATTTGGAGCATCCAGAGGTTAAAATTGGCAAGATCATGCAACGGAGCTCCATTTTTATCATTTACAGGCTAAGATTGGCGAGTGTTTTCATGCGAGAAAAGCTTTCTGATCATGCACAAGAGTCTAAAAATAACAAGGTCATGCAAGGGGACACCAAATCTATTTTTGGGTATACACATCACTTTACGAGCATGGGCCTTGCTATATTGGGCACAAATTACTCATTTCTTGCACAAATCCGCCCTTTTCAAGAAAGATCATCTAATTCCAGGGCAAAATGGACATGTAACACTCCCATATTTTTCTATTTTTAGTTGATCGAGACTTGCATGTTTGCGCTTTTTCCTTCTTTCTCTCTCTCAATTCTCTATAAAACTTGATGGAATGTTTTGTAAAAAATCTCTGCACCTTCTATCCATCATTCTGGAGTAATTTAGAGACTGAGTGGAAGATCAGGGGTCATGAGTGATCTTTTGTATTGGTTTCACCTCTTGGATCAATAAAGAAGATGTTTTTACCTTCTTACAACTTGTTTATGTGTAATATTGTGTCTTTAAGTTGATTTTATCTCGTGATATTGTTTTATCCCTAATTTGTAGTTTAATTTCCATTCCTTTATGTAGTTATATGTTGATTTGCAGGTCATAGATTGTGTTTAACAACGTGTGTGCAGGATCTTGTTGTGGAGCTTACCAAATTGCCCTTTCAAAGCCATTTGTTTCCCTTCTTTATTTTGTCACAACTTCAAACCCTTCTCTAAAACACTTTTGCATTGACATATCCCTTTGTAGGTTGTGTATGGTGTGCACGGTTCTCGGGTTCATCTGTGTGGTTCAAACGAGTCTAAGATCCTCAAACTTTTTGGTGTATCACCATCTTTTTATTAATTCCTTCTCCCTTTTCCTTGATTCAATAAAGTAGAGTAGAATTAGTCTTAAGTGTTACAATAGGGGAACCAGCCCTCTCAGGAGACTCACTCTAACATACAAGTCACCCACACCACAAGTGTTTCAATTTTATCAATTGAAAAGAGAGATTCCACACCACTCTCGGCGGGGTGCATTTCAAAGTGACAAAACTTCTTTAGCACAATAAGCGGTACTCGACATATGACAAGGACTTGTACACCATTGTACAAACCTGCAAACAATGAAAGCACTACATTAAGGGAAAAGAGAGCATCATTCACACAAATCATAAGCCTTTGAAGCTCATGCACCCAAGGCAAGTTGCAAAATGATCGTCACCAAAGGTGGTCCAACTATTTATAGCAATTCCATCTCAACATCCTGCGCAAGAACGAGAGTGTCAACCGAGTTGCTAATTTTTTGAGTCAGCCCCTAATCACCTCCCTAACAACTATCCTTGACTCATGTGGGCATGAGACATCAAAGCGGCCTTAAATGTATGAACATGAACCTAAATTTTTTGACATCGAGGCTAAGGGCCAAAAAAATCATTAAGACTATCATTTACAAGAAGGGGATATATGCCACATGGAACACCTTTGTGTTCTTGCAGGGAGTGTCGAAATTGATTTGGGAGGCTCACTACAAGCGGGTTGCAAGTCACTTTTGAGCGAGAGAAAATAGTGGCAATCTTGAAGATGTACTTCTATTGGCCAAAACCTTCATCATCGTGACTATACCAAATACATTAAGTCTTGCACTATTTGCGCGATTTCCAAGCCAAACAATCCAAAGCGGGGCCTTTACACCCTCTACCAATTCCAGAACACCAAGAGAGTTTGTCTCGATGGATTTCATGTTAGGTCTCCCTTCCACAAGACATGGCCACGACTATCTTTTTGAGGGTGGTTGTCAAGAAACTTTACACCTTGCAAGAAGGCAATTTAAACACGGGAGACTACAAAGTTGTTCTTTGAGCACGTTTGGGTTCATTTTGGCCTTCTAAAAAGCATCATGTCAGGATAAGGATTCCAAATTTGTGGGGATCGTCTGGTTTGCACTATGGTTCATGATGGACACGAAACTAAACAAGTCCATTATATTCCAACCTCAAACGAATGGGCAAACAGAGGTAGTCAATTACATAATCGTGCATCTTTTCGAATGTATCACTCCAAACATCCATGCACATGGGATGAAAGACATGTATGTCCAACATGGCTACAACTGAGCTCTTTATAGCTCCACGAGACATAACCCATTTTAGGTATGTCTTGGATTCCAGCCATTGGCTCCCATTGATGTAGCATTGCCTTTTATGTTGGAAGAAATATTTTTCCACATGTAGCGAGGGAAGTGGCTAAGGCAACCAAATTTGTGGAACGAATTCGACACATTCAGAATATAGTTCATGAGATTACGGAACAAATTATCTAGAAGTACAAGCAACTTCATCAAGCCCATCGGGTTCCTCATCAATTCCAAGTGGGGGATAAAATATGGCTACATTTGTCAAAACAGCGACTCAAGATTCCATACAAGAAACTCATACCTCACCAATATGTGCCATACACCACCAGAAATTTTGGCGAGAATGCATTTGACCTCAATCTTCCGCCCTACCTTGGGACACATCCAATTTTCAATGTTGAGTTGTTCCACCCATACTTTCCTCCACTCTTGGATACATCAAACATTGGTGAACAATTGCAGAGTACAGAGTTGAACCCAATTTGTACAACACCAGTGAACTCTAATCAGATCATGATAAGGGTGGTTAAGGACATGAAACATCAACAAATCACACTCTACCGCATAGTGAAGGTAGGGCAGATGGCACACCAAGGGAAGTGGTTCACCAAGAGCCAAATTGAGAAGTCATTTCCACACTGGTCAAAAATTTAGGAGCAATGGGCCTATTGCTTCTTAAGGAGGAATGAATGATCCAAAAAGGATTTCTGAAAAGCTATTTTTGCAAAAGTTTTGAAAATATATTTCTAGCAAGTTTTGGCAACTTATAGTATTTTGCATTTTTGGGGGACTTTAGAGGATTTTGGACTTGAACTGTAGGGACGATGGCCGCAATGTTATAGTTGTGGCAATGTTTTTCGAGTTTATTCTGTCATCTTTCCAACGGATCCTGTGGTTGGCAAATTGAGTCAACGGGCCAGAGATATGACCCCAACTAGAAGCACTAAATAAAATAATAATACTAATAAGATAGATTTCAGATTTTTTCCATTTCTGTCTTTTCGAATCCATCCCTAAGGTGGATACGAATGGTCTCCATGTAGGATGACATTTTGATTCCCATTTGGAACTCTTCATATTCTATTTTTAGCAATTTTTCATATTCTCCATTATATAGCTATAAAGCGGCTTGTTATGAATAAAGAGATACACCTCTAGGCATACATCTCTCTTATGGAGTATCCCAGTTTGTATACATTTCGAATTGCAATAAAATTAGTTTGTTTTTACACCTTTCATTGTGAATTGATTGTTATAACACATTAAGCACCATCGTTAGTGTGTTGTCCACCGGATTGCACCTCAATTTGGATCACCCCATGTACAAACTAAAAACTCCAGATATTTCCATTTACTTTCAAATCTTTGCAAATTTTCTAAGAAAATCATGACCATTCCCATTCATTGAAAAACTATGAATTTCCGCTTATTTTTGCAAGATTTACAATGCATTGCTTTTTTATTTCAAATTTTCCCAAATTGGCAATTAATTGGAATTTTTGATAAGAGTTCAAAACAACTCAACAAGCCAAAGGAAAGAATCAACTTGTCACTCAATTAAAAGCAAGTACCTTATCAAATTACAAAGAACAAAAACTATTTGAATCTCCTTATAATGGGGTTAGGAATCGATAACAAAATGAGGGGTGAGGGGAATTTGGGAACCTAGTCCAACAATAGTACTGATAGAGCAACAAAGGAATTTGTGGGGAAAATGCTTTCTTACTATGCGTCAATGCTTGTGCTGCAAACAAAGCAACTATGCAGAGGAACTTGTTATGAAATTGGGATTCTTGGTAGCGCACAAAAGAGGGCTCAAACAAGACATTTCTTGAGACTCATTCCAAACTTCTATGGGATAGACCTGTCAATGAGAATGAGTAGACTGCCGATAACCAATGGTTCTCCGGTGTAATGAGAGTTGTCAAAGCAAATGGAGCCGCATTGGAAAACCTGAATAGCTCAAAACAAGATTGCCGACTACATTGTCAAAGGGGCTATCAAGCTCTCCTTTGGGAAAAGTCATTTGTTGTGAGGACTTTGAAACTATTGAGGACTTAAATAAAGAATCGCTTGGGGTATGGGAAATTAAGTAATTAGGTATAGGGTGCATTGTTAGAATGTCATGGAATCCTCTAATTTACATCTCATCATCACGGATGGAATTATGTAACTTTGGTATCCACCCACATTGGCATCAGGTATAATGATGGTTTCCATCGGGTACTTAATGCTCTGGATATCAGAGGCCTGGACATCATCACCTTCAGTGTGTGTTACCAGTCTCTGGGATAGCAAGATGTGGCCCTGACCTGAAGAGTCTCTATTAGTGCCAAATTGAAGGAATATCTAAAATCCAAGAGGGGTTTTGAAACTAGGCTGTGGAAAACTGTAACAGCCACACATTCATACCGTAGAGGGGCTACTGGGTCAACAGCACCAATGTGCCCTTTTTACAAGCTTCCAAAATCGGATTCAGTAGCATGGGTTGGATGGCATCTGCTTGATGTTGGGAAAATGCAGCAGATAGGAATTTGTGGGAAGGTCCATAAAATTTCGTATGAACTTAATCCCTTTCAAACCAACCATGTTGCAGACCAACCTGAACTTAAAACTATAGTTGCACTGATATGTCATGGATTTTTCCAGCTCAACCATATTTGGAATGTTAGAAGCCAAGACAATATCAATGCATACATTGGACATTCTCTTTTCCAACAGTACATTATTTAATTTGCACATATCTCCTTATAGGATGCAGATTGTACACAACACTGTGAGCAATGCACCAAAGGGCTGCGCCCCACCCAATCTATGAGAAAATGTTTTGACAAATAAGAAGTTTCGCAACGAATCGAGACTTCGATACATTAGGAAACTTGGAGAGATTCTAGGGTGCCGAATGTTCCATATGGTCGAACAGATATCAATCATCTATCTCATGTGATATTTTGGTTTTTAGCCCCAAGGGGTAATGTTTTTTAAAAGCCATGGCACTGATTGGAAGTCCAAGGATGGTACATATTTGGTGGGCCACTTCAAAGAGGCAATTGCCAAAGTTGGCCAGGATGATGTTGTCAAATTGCAACAGACAGTACATTGATAGTATTCTTGCAGGTGGTATGCTTGGAGACAAGTACACAAATGTATTTTGAACTCCTTATGTTATTCATGAATTAACCTTTTATTCAAGGATATTAATAAACATTCAAAGAGTTGGGCAGACAGAAAATGTGGGAAGTTTTAGCAAAGTTTCATAGTCAATAAAGCAGCATCTTTGGCAATCTACACAAAATATGTCACTTGACAACCTCTTCAATGTGCAGTAAGCAGATTTTATTTCACCTTAATTGTATTGCAACATCTCTTAAAAGTGTGTCAGTCACATAGAGAAATGGTAGATTCTCTTAAGTTGCAAAGGGGGAAGGGGTCCCTTTCTGATGATGGTAAAGGAAGGAAAGTTGGACAGACTGTAAATTACGGTAAGTTGTTGCAAAGCTGCATTGTCAATCATGCAGCATCTTTGGCAATCTACAGAATGTATTCCACTTAGCGACTTCTTTGATGTGCAGAAAGCAGATTTGCTCTCCCTTAATTATGTTACAATGTCTCTTAAAGATGCATCATTCTTTGGAGAGAGATTAATTTCCTTGAGTTGTAAAGGTAAAAGGATTCTATTCTGATGATGGTAACGTGTGGATGACATTGTAATATCCCTAAAAACTTTCTAACAAACCTCGATATTTTTGTCAATCCCTAGGGCAGTAGTATAAAAAAACAAACTTTTATAACGGCAACGATAATCTGATTTCAAAAAAAAAAAACAGGAAACCATCAAGCGTCAAAACAGTCTTTTATTTATTGATTACGAACCAGCTACAATAAAAATACCAGAGTCTGAATACAATTGTTTTGAAGCTGAACTAGTGGAACACTTGTGCCCTAAATTGTCCTTGCAACCCCTGAATGGGATTACCCAGCTGAGATGTGAGGGATTCCGTCCTCAAATTTGTGTGTAAAGGAGGGTTTTCGTCCTCTGTTACAGATGCAGAAGCAGAAGCTACTTGCAGACAAATATGTAGTTGATAATTTTCCAAGATGTATCAACAATAAACCCCAAATCTGCCTTTATAACCTCCCATCCTCTTCCAAAGTGGGCACCCCCTTCTGGAAATACATGCATGCCCCCATAAACCAATAAAATAATACTTTATTCCCCTCAAGTTGGTGCCCCATTCTAAAATTAGGAATATGCAATATTAAAAAGCTCAAACTCCACTTTATCCTAAAAATAGGATTTGTTTTCTCATGCAGCCCCTTTCTATCCTTGGTGCCCCCATTATAGACTCTTTTATTTAATTATTATCCAACTTGGCGCCTAATAATAGAAGTACACCATTCTATTATTATTTTATTTTATTTCTACTTTTTGGATTAAAATATACTTTAAGTGTCCTTTCTCCAATTAAAATATCTAATATCCATGGACCACTTGTATTAATTTATTTTCCTTTTTTAATCTTCTTAGTCTACGGAAAATAATAAAAATATGCTTTAGGTATTCAGAGTTATTTAATTCTGAAAAGGGGAGATTACAGACCTTATATTGTGTTGTTCGCATGACCATTTTTAGAGGTGGGTGGCGTATGTAGTGACCAATATCAGTCTAATGTTCTACACCCTTCACATGTTTGACAGGGGCCAATCATGCTCAAAGGACGTATGCAAGAGCCTAGATCAAATGAGGGAAAAGCTTCATCAAATGAATGTTATATCAATATTCCAAGATTGACAATGTGACAAGAGATGTAGTGTGAGAGCTTCATCTCACAAGATAGAAGATGCTCCATGGCCCCATCTATTCAGTGGCATTTTTACTCAACACCAAGCACTTCCTTGCTAAAAGAAGATGTAGAGGTGATGGAAAATAGAATATCATTTCCAAGAGTTGTTATGATCGTAAGCATTGTAGGCAGCTACAGTTTGGGTTAGGGAATACTTGAGACCAGAGGGCTAGTCTGGGGCTCGAAACTGTTCATATTACAATACAAGGCTTTAATCCCATATCCATTGGGAAGCAGTATGGAGATACCACTCTCTTGCTACATTGCCTAGAATTTTAAATAATTTCACAAGTTACCTCCTTAGTTTCAAACCAATCTTGAACCTATTATTTTGAAAGTCAAAATTTTATGTAAACTTCTATTTTCAAGTTTCCATTTAAATTTCTACCATGTTTATTTCTCTTTGCAAATGGCAAGATCATCTATATGCGAGTGACATTAAAGGGAGTGCTCACAAATTAAAATCTATGAAATGAAATCACCTAGGCTCTCAAAAGGCTCACGATTTGGTGTATGTTCACTCAAATCTTCATAATTCATCTTGAGAGGAGGAATACCATACTAGATCCACTAGGATGTGGAATTATACTGCATGTGTTGGAAACAATGACTTGCCTTTGGAGATGTTGCCGATAAATTCAGAAGACCTGTTAATATATGGTCATAGTCATAAAAATGTCGATGCTGGTGGACCTTTCACTTTATATGGCCATATTGAGAGAAAACTGGATAGAATCTTGAAGCAGCAAGGTAACACCAAGAAATTCATGGAAGCAGATTGGGCTCAGTCTAAGAACCCCAGGGAGTAAGTTGTGAGTGAGATTACCTGTTCCTCAGCTGAGACTGTACCTGTCTACAAGAGGACCTTTAAGGACATGAAACTGTATCCGCCTCTTGATCTTTATCGCGCGGCCAGATGAATTCAATAATTGCAGTACATTCATGGGATGGACATTTTGGTTGGCACTGCCATCTCTGCCATGCAGACAAGCATCTTGGAAATTTCCAGTGGAAGCAGGTTATGCTCACTGGAAAGTGACCCCTTCTAGATCCCATTATTGGCCTCAGGCATTACTTGCTGGAACCATATGTTTAGTTTGCTGCCGTATTATCTTCATGACAGTCCGGATGCTATGTAATTATCCTTTTTAAGTGTTTTCATGATATCAAAGTTTAGGCTCTCAATTTTTATTTTCCAGTATAGAGCAGACTTAACTGCTAGAAGTTCTTCCTCTTCGGTTTTCAGGATTTATGTCATACTCTTGCTGCACTCATCTGCTGTTCTTTGCTAGGTTACTGCAAAATACCAGACATCACTCTCTGTTTTCCCCAGCCCTAGTCTATCATTTGTCTCGACTCTCAGCAGATTCAAGGTCAGATATTGTCCATAACAGTGGTATTTTCAACCACAATGCTGCTGTACTTATTATTCCTAACCTGTAAGAATATAAGGCATATAGCTTATTATTAAGTCACTATTAGTCAAGTATAACTAATAAATGTTTGTCACCACTTCAACCACTTTGTAACCATCTACTACATAATAAAATGATGGACACGCAAGAATAATGTGTGTTCCAAATCCTCTTCATTATTTTCTCTTTTCATGTCTTCCAAAATTGATATCAGAGCTTGGTGCTCGATAGGGTTTGCAAGTTCGAATAGAAGACAGCAAATCATGAACATAAGGCTGTTACTCAAAGAAAACATCAAAATCATGAAACAAAGGCAACATTTAAATGTTGTCGTGATTTTTAGCGGGCACCAGTCGCAAATATTTTAGGGGTACAATCAAGAAACTGCCACCGACCATTTCAGGCATGTGAGGGCACACTGAATCTGCAAAAGTGCCAGTCTTCTAAGGAACAAATACTAATCTTCTAGGGCACAAGAATCTTTTTCTAGACAAATGGGACGAAACATGAGTTCCACACACATGCAGACATAGTTTAAGAAAACACAATCTGCATTGATCATTTATAATTTAATATATATAATTTATTAATTTTACAAATATAACATAAATAATTCAATAAACTAAGACTTAAAACTGAAAGTTTGAAGATTGAAACCATTAATGATTAATCCAATTATTCATCACATAAGCCAAGGCCCAAAATGTTATATATTCAATGTTCAATATGACAATAAAAATTAAAAACTACAAATCTTCAATAATCAACATGAGAAGAGTACAACTACATATGTTATTAAATATTATGTCATAGACTTATAGACATAACTCAAAAGTATATATATGATATTACATAGCCAAAATGGCAACTCAATGATCACTATCAGAGTCCTTTGAAGGAACACTCACGAACCACTCCTCTTCACTAGAAGTATCTGTATCAGCATCATCTACATCTGCAAAGGAGATATCAACCAATCCATGTTGCTCCTTAGTGCAATGAGTGTGAGATGTGCTTTTATAAGTTATTTTGAGGCTTTTAGGGTTAAAGTAAAGCAATGACATATTAGAATAAAACTTTAGCTTTAGCTTTAAGTTTGTTTTTTTGTTTTTTTAATATTTAGAAGAGGGACAGCATAGGGGACGTCGTGACGTCCTGGAATGTATAAAGCAATGACATATTAGAATAAATAAAAGAATAAAACTTTAGCTTTAGCTTTAAGCTTTTTTGTTTTTTTAATATTTAGAAGAGGGAAGACGTAAGGGAAGTCGTGACGTCCCTGGGACGTCCCTTGTACGTCCCGCGGAAGTCACGACATTTCCTATGCCATCCCCAAACTTTGAAGCACCCGAGACATCTCGAGTGCGTCCCCTAACCTTAGGGGACATCCCCGGGATGTCCCCTCTTTTTTCTAAAATTCTAGGATGCAGAGGAAACATCTCGTCCCCACCCCAAGTCCCCAAAACGGCTAAAAAGGTGGGATGCACATCCCCATAACACTATAAAATCTCTAGATAATTTTTATTGGCACCGGCCACAATTTAAGGCTTGTATTATACAGTGTGCATTAATCCTTCATCGATTGCAAATTAGTTGGGCTTCAACCTGTCCCTTGTCACATGTGAAGCAGTTGAAGCTTGACATATCTGTGTGACGAGCTCCCTTATCCACACTAGGTTTGTTTGGAACTTTGGACGACAATTAGGGATTTACTGTTCATTATAAAACCTAACGTTTGACTATTGTTTATCTGCCTTAATAAGTAGTCAATTGTATTTAACTTTTAAGTTTATTGCTTTTTGACATTTATGTATTGATACAAATATATTTATTTATGTATTTAACATTTAAGTGTATTGCTTTTGGACATTTATGTATTTAAATTTTAACGTTTTAAGTGTCTATTACTTTATGTATTTAAATAATTTTAGTGTTGTTTACTATTTGAGATTTGTTTTTAAATTTTAAAAATAAACTTTCATTTAATTTAAAATTTAGTTCCTA
The DNA here is from genome assembly GCA_018340775.1 of Taxus wallichiana var. yunnanensis. Classification (NCBI taxonomy): domain Eukaryota; kingdom Viridiplantae; phylum Streptophyta; class Pinopsida; order Cupressales; family Taxaceae; genus Taxus; species Taxus wallichiana. The sequence continues at coordinate 766,917,501 of CM031243.1, forward strand.
AGTTGCGGCCATAGGGTTATGTAAAGTTAAACTTTTAATTTAAAATATATATTTTTAACTTTTTGACTTTTTATTTTTGTTAAAGTAAGATAATTGAGGGCTTTTATGAGTAATTTAATTATATTTTTTAATATTTAGTTTAAAATATTTTATTAGATTTAAATAAGTTTTAAAATTTTATTTAAATTTATTTCTATAACTCGAATTAATTGACGAATTATTTTCCCGAATTTTATCAGATGACGAATTTTTTCAAATTTTATCCATGCCAAAGACGAACACGAACTTGGTGACTTAGCTTGTAACCCAATTGTATTGTATTACAAAGACATAATAATAATCAAGAGTGATATATGAATACAGAAATTTTCGAGCTCAGATGAGGATAGTGGACTGTCACAAACTGCTAATTATAACTTTTTTTAATTTATTTTATATTTTTAATAGTTGTCCCATGTCCCTTGCCCCACCATCCCCTAAATATGGGAAATTTTTACCATCCCAAAAACCTCGTTCCTCGTCCCTGCATCCTAGAGTCTTAGGTAACTAAGCATTTCTTAGTTTAAAAATATGGGCTCATAACAATTCAATGCCTTAACCATAATTGAGGGTAATGAAATTCTTAGATGACCACCAAAATTCCATAATGAAGGAAAGCAATTTCATATGGAAAGCTCTAATAATTAAAGCAAAGATTGTACATAAAATCTGTAAAACTGTGTGCACCACCCTGCAGACTGAATATTCAAAAATTTGTAATTCAAAGACATTACAAAAACAAGAAGAGATTGCAGCAATTAAATCTTGATATTCAAATTCCATATGAATTACATGGTTAGTTTTGAATGTTTGATCTGGATTTTAAAAATCCAGTGGACAACACGCTCATTTGTAGAATATTAATGTGTCATAGGAGTGAAGCAAATCACATAAATCGACACAACAAATAGCAATATATGACAATGTAAATGAAGATTTATTGAAGCCAAGGGCAGTGTACAACAAGGGTAACAATCTCTAAGCAAGATGTGAAGCTACATTAGATAGCAATCTCTTAGATGAGATATAAAGCTACTACAGCCTGATTTTTACATTCAAATGCCAATTCCTTTATATCTATTTTTAGTAAAAAAACAAACAATCTTAAATAAAGACTAGCAATTCAACTTGGAAGCAAGTTGAAAGTTTTTGAGAACAAAAACAATTTGATTGATTTTGGAAACTTCCATATGGAACGATCTCAATCATAATCTAATTTCCATAGTGGTAGATTGGTCGAGCAAGAATCAGCCCACAAGAACGAACAATCTCAAATCTTCCATAAAAGGAAGGATTAAGAACACAAGAAAATTGTGATATCTTCAAAGTGGCGTTGAGTCGCTTAATGCAAGAGGGGAAAGTAAGATCACAAGGCCTTAAAAGCTATGAGTTAACAAACATAATTAAGAAGGCCCTTACAAGTTGTAAAAGAACAAAAAATAAGAAGAAGCAAACAAATTGTTTTCCGGTAAATAGATGGTTTGATGAGGATTGTAAAGCGGCAAGGAGAGCTATTAAAGAAATGGAAAGAGAAGTTGAACACAAAGTTGTACAAACAGATCATAAAGAGAAAAAAAAAGATGAGTTCATGACCATAAGGAGGGAAGAGCTTATACACTTAGGGAAACATAACCCAAAAGCATTTTGGAAGGAGCTTCAATCAAAGAAAAAACATACAGATGACAACAATATCACAGCCAATCAATGGTTTGAGTTTGCAAAACAACTTTATGAGCAGATCCAGAAGTTGAAGGCCCCCTTTGGTCAACATGACAACAAAACTTTTTATTGTGCAAGAAGTTGAAGAGGGTATTATGAAATTGGGGGTTGGAAAAGCCAAAGACTTGGATGAGTTTCAGGCAGAATATTTAAAATGGGGAAAGAATTTCTCGCTCCTCACATTGTCGACATATTCAACAACATCATTCAACAGGGTTTTCCTAGAGATTGGACTACTAGTCTTGTGATACCTCTTTTTAAGAGTGGAGATGTTAACAATCCTTCTAATTATAGAACCATCATGATCAACCCATTGTTTGCAAAGTTGTTTGGTAGCATGGTGGAATGCAAAATCAACAAGTGGGTAGAAGAAAAAGGTAAGAGAGCAAAAGGGAAAGTAGGGTTCAGACCTAAGTATTCAACAATAGATCATGGTATCACTTTGAGGCACATTATTGAAAAAGTTTGGAATGATAAAGAGGAAGCTTATTGCTGTTTTGTTGACTTCAAGAAGGCTTTTGACACAGTTCCTAGGAACAAGTTATGGGATAGAATGAAGGAGCTTGGTATTCCAATGCATCACAGAAAGCAATTGTTCATAGACTTTATGAAAAGGTACGAGTCAAAATTAGAACTCAAACTGGTATCTCAAAAAGTTTCAGGAGTGATATTGGGGTTAAACAAGGATGCCCATTATCACCTACTTTATTTGGCCTATATATCGACAAACTTGAGGAATGGTTAAATATGCAAAGTGAAGATGGTGTTCGCTAGAGAGAGTATGTTGTAAGACTTCTCCTTTATGTTGATGATCTTATCTTGATTGCTAGGTCCGCTCAAGGCCTTCAAAAACATTTATGTGCGCTTGAGCACTTTTGCAAAGAAGTGGGGATGCAAGTCAACACCAATAAGACCAAGATTATGATCTTCTCCAATAGAAAGAAAAGAACTCAATATGATTTCTATTTCGATGGAAACATTTTAGAGGAAGTAACAAAGTATAAATATCTTGGGTTTGACTTTAATAACAAGCTCAATTGGGAGATTTGTAGCAAAAAGAGAACTTTAGGGGGGTGGAGAGCTTTTTATGCTTTCCAAAACAAATGCAGAGAGGCGGAATTATGGGATTGGAAAACTATGCAGACTTTGTTTGGGCTTTTAGTAACTCCAGTGGTGCTTTATGGATGTGAGGTTTGGGCTAGCAACATTTCAAACTCAAGGTGGAAACAATTTGAGAGGATTCAAAAAAGCATGATTACTAGCAAGTTCAAATTAAAGATCTCGGTCCCATATGAGATTCTTCTAGCTGAAACAGGGGTTGTACCTCTAGAAGTTATTGTTATGGTTCGTCTCATAACATATTTAAAAAGGATCGAGCAAATGGATGGTAGTAGATGGCCTAAGGTTGTCCTCAATGAGTTTTTGGAGAAAAGAAAGAAGTCATGGATGAATCAAAACAACAAATGGCTTAAAAATGGAACATTTACTTGAATGCATGTCCTAATAATAGCCAAGAGATAAAAACTTTTGTTATAGATAAATTCCAAGTTATGTGGGGAAAGTTGTTAGGGAGAAAGAAGAGGTATTATTTGGAGGAATTTAACTCTACATGTGATCATCAACAAAAGGCTTTTATAGGGGCTAATATCCCGTGGAAAGCAAAGATCTTCATAGCTCAATTGAGAACTAATTCACATTGTCTTCGATGTGAAACAGGAAGATGGAAAAGACCTAAAGAGGCATGGGAAGAGAGAATCTTGTTTTTGCACATTTGGCGCAAAGTGGAGTCAGAGAAACATTTCATGTTGGAATGTAATGCTTATAATGACATTAGGGCCTAGTTTGCTAACACGGTGGCTACTGCATCCTTTCAAAATATTTTCAGCAAAAATATGGTTGAAAAACATGGGAGCTGATTATCAAACTCATCAACAAGAGATTTGAATGCCGAAAGATCTTTAACAAGCTTTGTTGTCCCATAGGTTGTCTTTGGTAGCCTCGTGGACATTAAAATATCTTCTTCTATGTTTTTGTATTTTCAATAAACTTACAGAGTATTTTATTGGGCTTATGTAGGCGAAATAATTTGTCACAAGGGCAAATTAGGGGTTTTCACCAACGCTTTGGGACTAGGTCCCTCTGCTTAGGAATGGGGCAGCTCCATTTATTGAAAACAAGAAATATATACACTACTCTAACCATGTGGGTGGCCTTTCAACCGGGATCACACATGAATACTCCACTAAACCCGTGTGCAAAAAGGATGTGAGGAAAGGTGTGTGTATGGAGAGGGGAGAAAGTGAGAAGGGGGTTTTACTCAATAAATAGCAAGTTGAGTTTATTGACATAAAACTAGAATATTTCCAAGTTAACAATGAGAAGACACCATGTCAAGGAAAGAGGAACAAAACACAAATAAATCCAAGTTTATTTACATAATATTGCACAAGTAACCATGCTCATGGAGTAAAGTTGAGATGGAGAGGAAAACATAAGACAAGGAGATAGAAGAATTGTAGTTTCTTGTTTGTAGTAAGACAATGGGAGCTATCAACCAAGAAAATCTAACCCTTTGAATGGAGAAGCCATTCCAATTTATAGCTTTACAATATGTCTCTTCATCTACCCCCACATGACCTTTCATAGTCCCACCACTTGTGACCTTTCACATTCCTCTAGGAATGAAAAATAAGCCCCTTTCTTATTAATGAAAAGGGACTTTTACAATGCAAAATCAAAGGTCACTTAAGTGAATAAGACGAAAAGCCAAAAAGTACATTTCCCAATGAAGAAATAGAACATAGAGAGAGAGAGAAGAAGAGAGATGATCATGTTGAGGAAGAAGAAGCCCCCGATGAAGAAGAGCTAGCTCCCACGATACTGTGGGGAAATGCTCAGGAATGAATTCCTTTCCTTTGACCTCCTTGTTGAACCGTACCACTGTGAAGGCAACCTTCTCTGATTGCATGGAATGCACACATGTTCCAAAACACTAACCCAAGTCTCAGGAATGCCATTGAGTGTTCTACATTGTGTGAACCAAATTTTGTGATCTCTTGTGGTATTAGAGATGGAACCTCTAATTTCCACGAGAGATTCCAAGGTATCCTCGTTGAAGGAAAAGGGGTCTCCAACTTCTTTTGAACCAGTTCTTGAAAGGAACTCAGGAGTTCTTCCAAGGATGAGTTTTCACTGAGTGAAGATGATCTAAGCTCTTGCACTCTTTAATTTGACACTCTCTAAGATTTCCAATTTATGCATTCTCCTTTGTGAAACTTAAGATCCGAAATGGCATCATTCATTACATCACACCTAAGCACTCATCGTGCATGACCACATAGAAGACAAATTCTCAGAGATGGATGCAAATACATTCTGGTTCACCACCAATGACGAAATGCCAGTAGGAGTCAAGACAACTCATCTCCATACTTCTACTAGGAGAACACTATCCCAAAGGGCTTTTTCTTTCTCGATCTCCCCCTTAGTCACTTTGATCTTTGAAACAGTGCCGGTGAGACAAAGTTGAACAGAGAGAGAACCTCAAGAAACAAAACCTTTCCTTTTTCAATGATCTTCTCCACCCATCTGTCATTGGCTCTTCCTTGCATGGTGTACCCTTGGGCTCTCTTGATCAAATGGGGATCAAAACAACTTGATAGGAGAGATCACTTCTACAGGAGGGAGAGATGATGCATTGGGCTCCAGGAATGATTGCACATAAGTAGTCAAGGTTCAAACATGTTCCTAAAGTTCCACAATCTACTTATTTTCTTTGTTTTTTGTGAGCAATCAAGTTGCAGAACTCTTTGAATAAATGCACATCTCCCTCATGCGTAGCTTGCCCTAAGGAAACCTTTGTCAACACATAGTCATCCGAAAGTGTCATCTCTTCCATAGGTTTATTCACTTTAGGATGTGCAACTTCCACATACTGAGCTCTAAAAGCCTCAGTGAAGAAACAAGAAGTTTGCTTGAGCTTTCTTGGTCCACTTGGTTTTGATGTACTTTGAGATGGCCTCAAAGTTAGGTAAGTTTGTTGCACCATTCTAGATTCTCCTCCAAGCAACTCATGTACCCATGGGAAAGGCTCAAAAGGTGTTGACATGAAGTCAAGATATTTCGGATGCTTGATATGGAACCAAAGCATAACCGAGAGATGAGATGACTCCACTGCCTCCAAGGAGACACTTGGATTCCTAGGATGATCAAGAGATTGAGATGGGTCAATCTCTCTCGGTTCAAGTTGCTCCATAGGACTTTCTCCGACCTTTGCCTTCTTGTGAAGCTCCACAGGGGGGAAACATCAATGTCCTCCTTCTACAATTTTTCTCTTAGATGATCTTTCTGAATGAGAGGACCAAGTGGCCACATCAGGTGCTCTGTGAGAAGAAGTGAGGGGCAAAGACTTTTCAGTGAAGGTGATCTTACTTGGAAGAAGTTAACATTTCTCCATACTCAATGATAGAATCCCTTCTCCGTTTGAACCATTCTTTTGACCTCTTGATTACTTGGTCCTCTCTTTGATGTCACCAGACTCTTCTGTTCCATGGAGTGGAAGAAGAGAGATGATCTCCCCTTAGACTTTGACTTTGATACTCAGGTCAAATAGTTGATCCATCATTAGTCACTCCCTCAACAAACCATTCAAGTTTGAAATCTCTCATATGATCCATTGTCATTCTCATATAGTCCCGTCTTTTGACCTCAAAATCATCCGCACAATTGGCCCAATAGTCCTCAATTTGTGAAATGTGAGTCAATCCCAAGAGGAAGGACTCGTGATTCTTCCTGAGGTCACAGTTGGGCCTAGACACATAGGAATACAAATTGAAGGTTGTGAGGGAGGATTCAATGTTTGTTGCATCAACCATACTCTTGCATGAATAGATTCCTAATGAAATAGGGAACAGAACAACACCCTTCCTCTTTGCATTCTTGCACTGGTGTGAACATGGGACAATTTGTCGACACAACTCAATCATGATGATCTTGTCACTCGGGTATTTTGGCAACCAGCGAGGGGCAAGGTCAAAACCTCCGACCTTGAGATAAGTGAAGGTGGGAAATTGAATGAAGTGACTTCAGTACTTCTCAATCAACTCAATTTCTGTGATGGGATTCTTTGCTCAGGATTTCCCTAAAGGAGCCTTGTGACATACGTGGTTAATGCATCATTCATTCTCCTCGAAAATGAGAGCTACTCTCTCAAAATGTGAGCTAAGGATACTTCTCAAATGCGAGAGACTTATGTGGCACATTTGGGGTAGTAAAGAGACCTTGGAAAGGTCTTATATATGCGAGACCATACACCATGATGTGAGCTAAGATGATCACTTCTGAATGCGGAGACTTATGTGACACATTTGGGGCATTCAAGAGACTTTGAAAAGGTCTTATATATGCGAGACCATACACCAAATATGAAGTCATTGAGAACTTCTTGGAGGTAGGCAACTCCACAATGTTCTCCTCTCCATGAATTTTGTTATTTATGATTTGCCCCCAATCAATCATTTGATTTCCTTCTATGACCACTAGAATGAATTGGGCCATCCAATCATGGAAGTCATTCGTGGTTTCTTCTCCCATTACCATGTTTAGTAGGACTAGTGCATCAGAGTAGGCCTCATGAAATTCACTTCAAGATAATGATTTAGGCATCCAAGAGGGCTTTCTTCCCTATTTGAACCATGACCTCGAATGTCACTCCTAGAGTGGGAGAAGAGAATCTATTTGTGCTCATTTCCATTCATGTTTGAGGCAAATTCATAGTGATGATAACCACTGTTATTGCATAGTGGGAATCTTCTGACCATTTTGAAATGCCCTTTAGTGAAACTTCACTTTGTAAAATTGAGTTGTCATCTGCAAGAATTGTTCTTGAATCAAGGTCATAGTGTTGGGCATAAGCTAGAACTAACTTTGTGCTTTGAACTGATGGATGACCACTTGCCCAAAATAGACCACTTGATAAATTTTTCCTCCATAAGTTCTCGAGGTTCATTCAACATCCTTGCTTTGAGATTTTCCATATCCATGTGAGAGACATCACTATCTCCTACATTGGGGTATTCGGTGAATAATGTGGAAATTGGCTCAAATCCCTGTAGAGACTTAATTTTCACTTGTAGTGGATATGGTTACATAGGAGGATGAGATGGAGGATTGTGACAAATTTGAAGACAATAATTTTCGAGCACTTACTAATTGTTTTAGTAAGTCACAATAGATGTCTAACACTTTTAGCAAGTTTTACAAATGTAAATTTGGTTGTTTTGGATTTGAGAGAGAAGATAATAACATGTTATGAACATATGGAAATCCTCTAGATTTTGGTGACATCCCAAACGTTTCAGGGACTTGGGGACTTGGAGGGGCGTCCCTATTTTTTTAAATCTTTCAAAAACTTTTGATGTTTTTAATTTGAAAAAATTGTTATTTTTGCGAAGAACAAAATTATAATCTTAAAAGTACCTAAATAGAGTTTAAATCCACTAAATTTCATTAAATAAAGTTAAAATATTCAAATATTAATACTGTTATATGATTATTATTAATATTTCAATAAGTCATGTAAAATTTGGGAATTTTTTATCTAAACCTTGTCCCTCTCGTCTCAACAATCCCCCTAGTCCTTGACTGTTTTGGATTTGAGATGCCCATGAAGATAGTGGTGCTGAAAATCACAAGTTTCTCGAGCTTACTATTATTAGAAGATAATCTTGGTACTAACTTACCATAAATGGAATTTGGTCTTCTGGGTGTCGGATTGAAATGAAATTAGTCTCAAAAGTTTCCGTTTTGCAATGTGAGGCTTTGCTCCAAATTTCAAAGGATTTCAATTGCTGAGTTTTTGTAGATTTGAAAAGGCAAGTTTCTTGGCTGCAAATTTCAAATGGCTGTAGAAAAACACACAGAGCATCAATGGAAACAATGTTACAGTCTTCTTAAAGTCGTTTGGAGAGGAACCTATAGTCCAAGTTTCATGGCAAACGAGCATGGGGTTTGGAAGATATGAGCAAAAAGGATTTTTGAGCATGGAGGATGTTTGAAGAAATTTTGGCAGCTTTATACCAGCAGCAATGGGGGAGAGAAAATCAAAATGAAATACAAAAAATGGCTAAGTATGGAAGTTTTACCTCTTTCAAATTTGTTTTCCCTCTCACTAGCTCTATTTAACTCACCTTAAACTCAAACTAGCTAACCCAGGTCTAGTGGAGGTTAGAGGTGTGGTTGCACCCTAAAAAATAGGGGACAAAGGACAAAGGACATCAACCCCTCCAAAATGCAAAATGGATGAGGCTCTCACGAGGAGGGGGTCAGATTTTTGAAAATGGTGAGTTGATTACACTTTTCTAACACCCCAAGTTATCATTTTGAGTGACGAAAAGTTGCCTCCATAGGGGAGCACATTTTTGTGTCCCCCATGTCCCCTTAGTTGTTGGGACAAAAGTACAAAGGGACATCAAGCCTCCAAAAGGCTGCATTGGGTTTAGATGTCATAACAAAGTGATCAAACATCAAGTTAGGTGAAGTTTATAACATCTTCTAACACCTTAAGTTGTTACTTTAAATGACACAACCAACTCCTCCATAGGGGGAGCACACTTTGGTGTCCCCTTGCACCCAAAGGGACAAAGGGGCAAGGACATCCAAGCTCCAAACCTCCGCTCAAAGCTGATAGGTTGTGTTGATGTCATCAATCTCAACATAAAAATAGACTACGGAGTGGATTTTCGGGCCCGAGAGCAAAACATGGAGTTTGGAGGGCCAACCTTATATGATTTTGACTCAAAAGGACCCACTGAGTTCATTCCCAACATTTTCAAGACCTAATTCAACTTGCAATTTTCCTTTTCAGTCCATTTTCCACTTTTGCCTACGTGTGTGCACTAGTAAGAGACATTGCCACTGGAGTCCAAATGAGTATGAACAAATCCAACACATGTACCATGAGGAGGGTCCAATGTACTCCATTTTGACCTTTGGTTAGGCTCCTAACTCTTCCCGAGGTGTCCGAAACCTGTTGAGAAAGTTCCACCTTGTAAAAAGACTCTTGTGTTGCACTTTGATGGACAAGTTTCCACATTTTTATACCCCCAAAATTCTATCTTGATTATTGCACCATGAAGTAGGCTTTGTCAACTTTCTAATGCATGTGATCTGGCTTCCCAAGACCTCTCGAGGCTTCTACAACTTGTTGAACAAGATGACTAGCTCCTTTGATGTATTCCCGATGTCGTGCCCAAAAAGACCTAATTTTGCTTGAAAGTTTTCCGACCAATATTGACTCCACGAAACTTCCTAAACTTCCTTGATCATCTCAATACTCTCTATACAACCTCCCGATGGGTTGTGCCCTTGCAGATTAGCTTTCGAGGGATGTCCTCCTGTGACAAGAACACCAAAATAGCCCTTTTGAAGCCTCTGGGAGCACTGTTTTTCATAGATCTCAATAACTTCAAGAATCAAGCTAAGTACACTTCTTTGCACATGAAACATGCTTGAAAATCATGTTAGCACGTTCCTCTCGGCCAGAATGAGGATGACACAGTTGAAATGCTATCCGGAGGAAAGATTTACATTGACCAAGAAAGGGGATTTCAAGTGTGGGTTTGGTTATCATGACCAATATTTTAAAGTTTGCATGCTAGACATTTAGCGTGAAGCCAGCTTAAAACATTCACTAAAGTTATTTGTCAGCATGAGCTTTAACGCCATCAAAAACAGTTCCTTTCGTGATCTTACCAACACATGTGAGAAGTTGAAATTTCCAGTTGCAATCAAGGAGTTAGGAGACCCCAGAAAGATGACGTACTTGTTAGATATTGTGATCCAAAGTGTTTAGTTGTTATTAGTATGTTATGTTAGGTCGCTTTATATTAATGTCTATGACTAATATAAAGCTATTGTGTTTGTAATATTCACACAAGTTGGGTGTAATAGCTACCTACCTAAGTGCTTATTTAAAGATCACTGGATAAAAATAAAAGTAATAGTCTTGATATAATAAATATTTTGCATTGAGAGCTTCTTTGCTGAATTTATGGTGGTCTTCCTGTAAACCTGTGTGATCTTTCTTACCTAAAATTGGCATCAAAGCCACGGTAATGGCCTGAGAAAAAACAATGGAAGGCCTGTGAGAAAGAGTCCATGGAAAGGTCGACCCATGTAGAAAAAGAAATGAAGAATTAGGAAGGAGAGTAAGAAATAGTTAATATATTTTCAGTAGATGATTTAATTCTGTAATTTAATCTCTACTTCGTTTTGCCGAAAAAGAGCTCTAGAAATGTGTTTAAATAGTCAATTCCCCTTGAATTTTGGCAAAACCTACTTGGAAGCATTCAAATAGATCTGAAAATCTTTAAGTCATTTTTGGAGCATTGGAAGTCTGTGATTGAAGTTTTCCTGAAAAGTGAATTGGAACTTGTTCAAGAATCTGCCAATATCGCTATTCTCTTCTGTCAAGTGCCATTCATTCTTTGACTGCTGCAAACAAAAAAATGTCATTGCTGCAAATCTGCTGATCATAAACTTTTCTTACCTGGGGGCAGCTATCCAAAGAGTTGTCTTTTGCTGTTTTGGCAATTTTCTCCACCCGGCGCCTTCTATTGTGAACTGGAGAACTTTTACATCAAGGCGTTGCATTTCTTAGCATGCTGAATGGTTTGAATGTTGTTTATCATTTCTGATTTGCAAACTGGGCACAGCAATCCTCCTACAATGGCATCCGAAAATGAAAAATGAAGCTGTTGGGCGCTGAAGTCTGTCAGAGGGGAGCTGGAATAAAGCATGGCATTGAAAATATAGCTCTGAACATTAAAATAAAATAAGTGTTGGTCCTTAATTTTTCCGGAGGATGTTAAAAACAAATTTTCTTCTTTTACTGCCTAGGTAAAGCCATTTTGTGCTACCGTACACTGTGCATTTATTTATTGTTATTATTTTAAGTGCAAATCCAGAAAAGAAAGGAATACATACCATTTTGTAACCTAATATTCCCACCAAGCGCATAGAGCAATTGGTGACAGGTGTCATCTAAGTCATTGTGCTGAGTTGGTTGGGGGTTCAAACCTTCACAGTGTCAAAATTAATCTATTTGCAAAGGGGTCATTTGAATTAATTTTGAAAATCAGGAAAAACTGTACCCAAAGTTGGTGTTTAAGCCATAACATTTTTACCAGACAATATTTTCTTGCACAACACACTTTTCTAGAAACTAGATTCCATCTTGATTCCAACAAGTAAAAACAAAATTGCTAAATTTGCATTGAGGGGGGGTCTGCCTTGCCAGAAAAAAAGGGCATATTTTAAAATTGGCTTAACTTTTACATATGGTGATCAAAATTCTTATATGACCACTCTTTTTTCATGGTATTGAGTTTTTGAAGTAAGTAGTATGATCAAGTTTTGGTTCTGGCATCTCTACATATGAGTTTATGTTGAAAATGAAGAAAACGGGCCTTGTAATGTACTACAGGAGCATTTTCGATGGAAACCAACACCCTGCTTTTTGGTGAAATTTACTGTGCTTCAAAATCACAGTTGTGACACTGTTTCCTCATGCTTGTGTTGTCGGAGTTGATGTAGTTACACTTCAAAGGTTATAGGTCCCTAGGGATCTGACAGGCTGACAGGGCCAAACTGAAGGTTGGAAGACACATCAGAGGATGGAGGATAATTCCCCTTCTCCAGTTAGCTATTCACTCAGAATTTGGGTTACATGCTTGAATAACAGTTTTGGTAGTAGTATGTGTTTTTTCCAGTTTGGTGTTGCGGTGTTGCAGTTGCTATGTATTCAATTTTGGTCTTCTTTGATTGAGCTTTGATGAGGAGCAGATAGAGTTCTGATTGGTTTTATAGCTACAAGGACTTCCTGCCTCTTGCTTGAAATGGAGGAAGAGATTACCAGTGGCCTTTGATCAGTCGTCGATGATTGTACGAGTTGACATAGGAGTTGCTAGCACAGGCAGTGTTGAGCAAAGGGTTGTCAACGATTGTTGGGCATCAAGGAGATGTGCCATACAAAGTACGGAAAAATCATTGAACAAGTTTCTGTGTGAGACCTTATGTGGATCGATGTAGTTGAGCAGACTTTGATCATGCTTATACTGCAGTACAGTACGGATGGTCAATGATGGTAGGCATGGTTGTGTAGTGTGCATGCTTGTGTGATGTGTATCATTCGTGTAAGGTGTTCATCATCGTGCCACAACTCACGGGCTTAGTGGACTTTGGAAGGAAGCAGCATAGGTTGAATAGTACCATGATGTACAGTGTGCCAAACTAGAGGTGCGGCGGAGACTTTTGAAAACATAACAATTATATGCTCCAAATAATCCTCTTCTATACCCCTTTAGATCAAGGGGTAAGTTTGTGGGATATTGTGATCCAAAGTGTTTAGTTGTTATTAATATGTTATGTTAGGTTACTTTATATTAATGTTGGTCATTAATATAAAGCTACTGTGTTTGTAATATTCACGAGAGTTAGGTGTAATAGGTAGTTGGGCCTGTAGGGTCTCATCCGTAGGCTACCTACCTGAGAGCTTACTTAAAGCTCATCGGATGAAAATAGAAGTAATAGTCTTGCTTTAATAAATATTTTGCATTGAGAGCTTCTTTGCTGAATTAATGGTGGCCTTCCTAACTGTACTAGTGATATACTACTTTTTCAGTCTTCTACCCAAAAGACACCTGGATCATTCGCCCTTCCTTGAGAAGCAATGGGTCCCATTACTCTTATTCTTGATGTCTAATGAACATAGGTGTAGTGACAATCCCCTTCCACCGGAGTGGAGTGGCCCACCCGAAATTTGTTTTTAACATTTCTACAAATTTTAGAGCAAGGGTTTTACTGAACCCAACAAGCACCTATGGACGACTGCAAATATTGTCCTGTGTATTTGAGCAAAACTCTTAGGCCTCACCTCTACCTTAATGGGTGCTTGAATTCCTTGCCCATATTTGCCAAGGTCTTGACCGGTGTATCCAATCTTTTTCAGCAACTTTGAACCAATCCCTATAGTATTTTTTCAAAACCACCAAATGAATCTAATGGGTTCACCACAATGCAGGAAAATCAAGACTTATCATGTATTTTTTTGTTTGTTTGAGCATCTCTTGTTGCATTCCTAGTTTGCAACTCCTTGCACTCTATCTACAAGCTAATCAATATATCTTCCTTCATGGCCAATTCTACATTAAGTTTTTAAATGGCACAATTTCACCTCTCCTCTGCTCAAAGCAATCCATGAACAATTGGGTATTCAAAGTGGACAGAATTTTTCTGAATATCCATAATTTGCTCCATGACAAATCTAAGGGGGTCCTGCAAATGTTGGTTCTTATACCTTAACTATCAGGGGGTAGAAGGAACCTTTGCATCTTGGTGTTGGTCAAAAGTTCAATTTTCTTTGCACAACCAAAGATATTTTAGGAAGGATTACCTCATGAATCTTCTAAGACTACTTCCCCACAAAGATGTTGCCAATGCAGGCTCTGGATTAATGAACACCAAATCAATTCTACATGAAAGGTTGATCGAAAAAGACATTACTCACTTTGAAGGGTGCCACAACACACAAGAACTACATATGGAAACAACATAATCACATACGCAAACATGTATGTCTTTGCTCTAATTCATCAAATCAATTTTGTATGGTTTAGGTGAGGAGTAGTTGGTAGATTTATTTGTTTGTCATCTTCGAAAATCAATTTCTTGTGACTTCCCTTCACCCAAAGCTAGGAGTGGAAGGGGCATTTTGCATCCTCTAGCTCAACAAATGACACTTGTGTCGTGATGACGATAGAGTGGGGACCAGGGACAAACCGCTATGATTTCCTTGACCTTGTTCTCCACTTATAAATTATGGTGGCATCAATGTCAATAATGATGCTGGTCCTTGATCCAAATTGGCTTGGGAATCCAATGGTGGGTCTTGTTGCTCAACCAATTTCGCTTGTCTAGCATGGCATTCTTCTTTTAAGGGTCACTTGCTCTTGTGTGCATCATACCACTTGTATTTTGTGGGATTTTATTCAATGTTACACAGGGCGTGCCCCCTAGATTTTGGTGACATCTTGGTCGTCTTAAACGTTTCAGGACTTGGGAACTTGAGGGGGACGTCCCTAATTTTTTAAAATTATAAACAAGTTTTTGATGTTTTTACTTTAAAAAAGCTATTATTTTTACCAAAAACATTGAATTCTAATCTTGAAAGTACCTAAAACACATTGAATACAATTCAAATCCCTAAATTTCATTGAATAGGGTTAAACTATTTAAATATTGATTTTTATATATTATGCTAATACCCATCCCCAAATTTTGGAACTTTTTCACAATTCCAAAACCTCATCCCCTGCCCCCTATCCCCAAGATTTAGGTAACTATGCATTTATTTAAAAATCCTTCTTCCATTCCGACTTCAATCGAGGTTTTCATCCCACCATTTATTTCCTATGGTAGTTTCTTCTCTTCCCTTTCATTTGTACTTCTCTACAATCTTGATTACATAATGGTAGGTCTCCCTAATGTTCGAATGTCTACAAGCTCCAATGCCAGTTTGATGTAAAACCGTAAACTCCTGCGATTTTTAAATTTTGGTTCCTCTCACCGCCATGTGTGCCAACATTTGCCGATAAGGCATGAAATGCATTGGTATAATCCTACACAATCTGGTTTTGACCTTTGGCACAATCGATGCAATTTTTATATTGCTCATCATAAATCTTCACATGGTCGTAATCCTCTTTTATGCCTCTACAAAATTGTCCCATGTTTTGTATAGGAAGCCTTAAGTTATATCTCGCCATCATCGTCTTCCATAAGACAATATGATTCCTACCTTTTTTGACATGGATTTTTAAGAGTGCAAATGTCATTTTTTCATTGTCAAAGATATATGATTCCAATTAGTGGATTCATTTGTCTTCTCCATTTGCATCAATGTTTCCTTCAACAAGAGGAAGATAAAAATTTACTTGTACATTAAACAATGTCAAACTTGATGATGAGGTGGGCACTATAAGCAAAGGATCTCCCTTTAACTATTTTTCCATCTAAGATGGTTTGGAATGACAAGGTAAAAGAAAACACGTTTAATGAGACTCCTTTCCGTTCACCAGATATGGAATTAACACTAGCTTTTCAGGTCACTCTAGGAAACTTCAAGTTTGATTTAATTTTTAATAAATGCTTGATGCATAAATTATTTGCCCTAAAACTTTATAACTTGCATAAACTTTAGTTTAAAATTTGCAAAGTCTTACTAGCCAATTAGATAATACATGTGCAGCAGCAAAAGACGGCACTCCACTTTTGCAAATGGCACCTTCCTTCTTCTCCAGCATACACAGGGAAGACCAGAAACATTTGCAAATAAATATCATGCCAAATAAGTGTTGAGCCATCATTCACCGATGTTTTCAATCATTAAAAAAAAGCAAAGATAGGGAAATGGCGCCCAACTCTAGAACCGTGCCCAACCTCTCCTCCTTCCCGATGGTGGCACCTCACTTCTGTTATTTTGCTTACTTCTTGTGGGAAATCAATTGAATGACGGCTCTTTCCTCAAGATGTGTGATGCTTCACATGCTTCCTCCCTCTCGTGAAATCTTTCTCGCCTCCACTTTTCCTCCTATTGATAACCAAAACAAACACAAAAACAACAGCACCTCCTTGCCTAATAGAATTTTAATCCTTTCTCTCACCACTAACAAGTTTACCAAGGATTAAAAAAATCCATATACCTTCAAGCAATTCAACAAGTTTCCTCCTAAGCTTCTCAAACCAAGCTCGATGCCATAAAAGAAAACACATTCAATGAGAGAAGCAATAACCCGCACTACTTATTATTGGAGAGGCACAATTAAATAGGTCTATAACAACTCCTATAATCAAGGAGGTAAGAAAAACAATAAAACAATCGGAAGCAAAGAATAGTTTGTTTTTAATATTAACAAACTATGACAGCTATTAGAACATTATTCATTTATTCTAAAACTCTACCACATTGTCCGTTTTGATGTCCTTGTCCACAAGTAAAAGGACTGAACCAGAAACAACTCCAAGCTTATCTTGGAATTTTACAAATTTGTCTTTACACAAAGGTTTAGTCATTATATCAGCTGGTTGTTCAGAGGTAGGACAATAATAAAGACATGTCTTCATTAGTAACCAACTGTCGGATGTAGTGGTGATGAACCTCAATGTGCTTAGTCCTGCATGAAAACTGGGTTCTTCACCAACTTTAGTACACTTTAGTTGTCGCAGAAGATAGGTGTGGGTGTTGATGAATCAAGTTGAAGATCCTCCAATATTGATTGAATCCACATCAATTCTCTACCTGCACTAACAACTACTTTGTACTCAGCTTCAGTGGAAGACAATGCAATTGTACTCTGAAGCTTACTTTGCCATGAAAATGCTCTAAACCAAGAGTGAAAATGTAACATGTTGTAGATTTTCTAGAATCAATTGATCCTACCTAATTTGAATCAATATACCCTGTCAGCTCAAAATCAACAATTTGTTTATATAGAATGCCAAAGTCAAGAGTTCCTTTGACATATCTAAGAACTCGTTTTGCAACTTGCCAATGTTCTTCATGTGGTTTAGCCATGAAGCGAGAAAGATAACTTACTGCAAAACACAAATTTGGTCTAGTAGTAGTAAGATAAATCAAACTACCTACTAATTGTTGATACACTATTTCATTGACCAATGGTGAATTAGTGTTAGTTGAGAGTTTTGTCCCAACTTCCATAGGTGTAGTTGTTGGATTACAATCATACATTCTGAATTTGTCTAACAAAGATTTGGCATATTTGTTTGGGATACAAAAATTGTATAACCAAAATTGTAGCATTGCCAAAACTCTACACCTAGACAATATTGAAGCAGTCCTAGATCAATCATTTCAAACACAGAATAGATGTCAGATTTCACCTGTTTAATCAAGTCATTACTACTTCCGGTGATGGCAAGATCATCAACATAGACAACTAGAACCACTATGTCATCACCAACCAATTTAACATAGAGAGTAGATTTTGCATCACATCTTTTAAAACCATACTCTCTAAGATATTTATCAATTTTAAAATACCAGGCTCAAGGAGCCTGCTTAAGTCCATACAAGGACTTCACTAACTCTGCAAACCAGATGCTCTTTTCCAAGAATTTGAAATCCCTATGGTTGTGTCATGTATACTTCTTCCTCTAAGTCTTTGTTCAGGAAAGCACTCTTGACATCCATCTGATATACCTGCCAACCAAATTGAGCAACAATAGCAATAACCATTTTGAATGTTACCATTTTTGTTGTAGGAGCAAATGTTTCTTCATAATCTACTCCTTCTTGTGCATATCCTTTAGCAACAAGACAAGCTTTATACTTATCTAGAGAACCATCTGACTTACATTTTACTTTGTAAATCCATTTACAACCAATGGATTTCTTACCTGGGGGTAAATCTGACAACACCCAAGTTCCATTTTTCATTAGAGCATCATACTCCACCTTCATGGCAAGATTCCCATTTTGGCTTTCCTTTAGCATTTGCATAAGTATTGGGCTCAAAGATTTGTGACATAAGCTGAATTGAGAGCAAAGTTTACCTGCTCAAGATTTTGTATCGCTTGTTTCCCGATCTGGTGGATCTACCTTCCAATGATTTTGGAAGCTCATCTTGTCGGACATCCTATAGTGTTTTGTGGTACCACTTCGATCTTTTTAGCTGACTAGTTGAATCACTATTTGTTTCACTAGATCCTTCCATCGAGATAGACTTTTCTGGTGTGGGTCTTTTTAAGTCCTATTCCACTTTAGGACTAACACTTGATTCATGGTCACCAATAAGAATCTAAACATTATTAATATCAATAGGTGTACCATATTTTGAGAAATATGGAACTTTTTCATCTATTTTCACGTCTCTACTTATAACAACCTTATTTGTAGAGATATCTAGTAATCTATATGCTTTGGATTGCTCACTATATCCCACAAACATGTACTTTTTACTTTTAGCATCTAAACCACTCCTTTTTTCTTTAGGAATTAATGCTAAAGCAATACAACCAAAAATGCGGAAATCACTTACATCAGGCTTTCTACCTGACCATGCTTCTTCAAGAGTGATGTCTTGCACAGCTTTACATGGACTTCTATTCAAGATGTACATTGCAGTATTTACAACTTCAACCTAGTACCAAAAAAGTACATTTCTACTTTGCACCATACAACGTGCCATCTCCATAACAATCTTATTTCTCCTTTCCACTACTCCATTTTACTGCAGAGTGTAAGAAGTGGTATATTGCCTATGTATACCTTCTTGTGTGCAGTAATCATTGAATTGTTTGGAAACAAATTCCCCTCCATTGTTTGTCCGGAGTGTTATGACTCTTCTACCTGTTTTATTGTTTTGCCTACCTCCTTGATTATAGGAGTTGCTATAGGCCTATTTAATTGTGTCTCTCCAATAATAAGTAGTGCGGATTATTGCTTCTCTCATTGAACGTGTTTTCTTTTACAAGGCAGATAATCTGAAGGGTCACATGTCTCAAGACCGTACTTATATTTTGACCTCATTTGATGGGACATACGAGAATGGAATGAACTTCTCTGATACCATTGATCCAGATTTTAATTGGATTCTGGTGAACATGCTAATTTGCAAAAAAGTTAATGTGTTATAGAAGGAGACTACAATTGATCAAGTGACAGAGATGGACACAACAAATGGCAATATTCTGAAATGTAAATGAAGCATTATTGAAGTCAATGGAAGTATACAAGAAGGGTAGCAATCTTTAAGAAGAGATGTGAAGATACAATATTCTGAATTTTACATTCCCTTATATCTATTTTAGCAGGAAATGAACAGCCTAAAGATAGAAAATGAAGTGATTCAACTTGGAATCCGAAAATTCGCATAACAAGTGTTCCCCAAGCAGTTGACAGGCTCTGTTGTGACCTGAAACTCATAAACACAAAAAAAATGCAATTTTAATATTTTTAGGTATTTCTATACGTGTTTATATTTTACACTTTTGAGGCACTTAAAAGGTTTTTGGCCTCAACAAGTCCACTAAAGTGATACCTGAGCATGAACTTTATTAAAACTAGTTCCTTCAATGATTTATCCAGCACATGTAAGAAGTTGGAATTCTCAGTTGTCAAGAAATTATTCCCTGGGAAGGTGATGTACTAGTAATATACTAGTTTTTCAATATTCTACCCAAAAGATTGTCCAGAAATGTCACCTGGATCAATTTCCTAAAGCTACAAAGATTTGTAGGATGTTAGAAATTTAAATTGAATATAAACTGAACACACAAATCATACTAACATAGCATGATTGTCGGTCTCTCTAATGTATTACTACAGAGATTGAGCACACAATTTCATAAAACTGCCATATTTATAATCGAGTGTGATAAGCTAGAGGTATTTCAGATGATCACAATCTACAATCATGCCACCCTCGATGTGCATATTTGAATACATCAATGTAAAAGCCACATATTCTGTGAAACAGTCCCTTGTTTTAATCAGAAAAGCAGTATTTAACGACTAACCCTGGCTGTATCCATGCAAGGATAAGGTTTCACCATAAAGTAGCATTATCTCATTAGTAAACATCCTTTCCATTTGGCAGCAATTCCTTACTTTAATCATCACAAAACAATATATCTATACAATACAGAATAAAGTAAATACAAAACAGAGGTGAGTGGGGAGCAGACAGAACAATTGATAAATGAAGCCAAAACCAAAAAAATAAAAATGACTGGAACCCCTTACTATTGCATCCAGAAAATTCATAATTAGAACGTAAAAACTAGATTGTTCAAAATGTGTATAAGTATATTTCACCTACCTTTGTTCGAGGAATGAGCAAATTGCGTGGCACTGGAAGCCCTGTAGACGTTGCATACTCTTGAGCTGCAAGCAACTTAGCTGGTGTAAATCGTGTCCCCTCTACAAAGAGACCCAGCCAGAAAGGTCGAGGAAAATCCTTCAGCCTCTGGAAGCCTGACTGCATTTTTAAATATTCTTTCAAAATTGACCGAGTAATAAAAAAATGTGCTATTAAAATTGAAAACCCTAATAGTCGACATTATTCCACATCACAGGCATGATGAAAATCAGCCACTACCTTCAATGTAGCTTCATCCCTAGACCAGTTTCTCTCCAGGAATACATATTCTGAAAACCACATTGACCAGCCCACCACCTGAATGAATCATTCCCAAAGAGAAAAAATGTTGAACAGATCCTTGAAATCAAACAATATGTAAAGTACCAAAATTATCAACAAAATAAGTTCTAATTTTGGATAAAATTGAACCAATTATAAAGCTCCAACAATTATCACACATAGAATACATATCTGATCTCAGACAAATTTCAACATGGAGTGTGGGTATAGAATGCAATCCAGATACAACAATCTATCAATTTAGAAGATGCCAAGCAAAGTGGAGTAACTCTAGCAATAAATACAACTATAAAATAGAATCAAATCACATCACTTTGGCAGCACCTGCTTCATGCACCTTGTTAATGTCATGCGACTCTTCTATAGGCATGTCATGCATGTCCAGTTGTTCTACTCAAATATGGTGAAACGCATGCATGATTGAACATGGTTGCGATGGTGTCATCCTCACGAGCGATGACCATCTTAGGAGCATACATTAATATAAGTCCTAATCTTACCAAGTCATGCCAATTGCAGTAGTACTTAACGCATGACTCATGCACGAGGAGGTAAATAATGTGCTCAATATGCATTTCTTCAGATTCGCAAATCATGGATTCAAAAGGAAGGGCATATATTGAATTGTGATACCAAATAGTAATGATAAATGATGTTAACTTTCAAAAATGAGGGTTACAATTGGACTAGAATGAAATCAAGTCCTTCATAAGAACCTTTAAAGGAAATTTTTGAAGAAAATGATTTGCATTACTTATGCAAATGCAAATAATAATGAAGTTCAAACCCGTACCTATGAACAATAAATCTGCCATGCAAGGTAACTTTCATATTGAACACAAGATTAGTTAAGCAAAACTGAACATTTTAGTGATAAATGACTACATATAATAAAGATTCTCAACATAATAGTAGTCCTTCAGGATTCAAAATTTTAAAGTTCTAAACTATATGAAAAAAACAAAAACACAGTCCAACCAATTTTAGAAGACAGAAAACTGGCGAATTTGAGCAAAACTGTAGATTTGTTAGATAAAAATCCCTAACATCTCAGACAGACAAAAGGAAGAATGAATTAACATACATCAATAACCTGAAAGTGCAAAAAAAGAACAAGGAGACCAGAATTTTATTTCAATATTGAAACATATATGAATAATACATCAAAAAAATATGCCAGAATGCTACAATCAATAGACACTAAATAAAAATTCAGTAACTGTAAACTTCTAAGCTTACAAAATCCAAGGAACTGCGGCAAAAAAATGATGCAAAATCAAAATATCTTAGTTTCCGAGGATACAAGAAAAACATGTATTAGCTGAAGCCAATCCCTTCTTGATCATTTATTAAAATTCCAGAAAAAAATTAGCTGAAAACCACTATGAAGGGAATATAATCAGGGCTGTTGAAGCTGAATGTAGACATCATATAAGCATGACTAAACTGCCTTTAGCAACTTCTGACAAACTAAAAGAAACGGAAGGCTCGATGTTATGATAAATCCAAATGCAAAAGTCTTTCAAAAAACTTTTGGTCACAACCCTCCTAACAGAAGGGACTATAACATCAATAATAGAAAGTCAACCATTTTCAGATCTTTTATTTTTCAGGTGTTTGGATAGAAAATCACTCCTAGAAACATGTCAACCCATAGAGAAGAGTATCCAGTGAGGGGAACTAAAAATCTCCAGTCTGCTTTTCGCTAGCTGATGAAAACCCAAAGACAATTCTTCAGTCATCTGATGTCCCATGCTTTGATCCAGACAGGCTGTGAAGAACACAAACATTGTTTCTTCTGTTTAAACAATTTTGTTCGATAGCATGGCCTTAGAAAGTAAGTACATGTAAACCATTGTCACAATCTGAAAGGAAATCAAAAACACATTCATTGCGGATCGAATTTTATCTACAGAATGTAACTCATTCTAAAAACTAAATATCATCCTCTCACCAAGTATTAGAAATCCCAAACCCAATGGCAATACAGTTATTGTGGACAAAATCTACATAACCACCACCATACACAAGTGAATTGTCGTGCAGACAACACAATCTATGCATAACATAGGCTTCACTTTGTCTCTTCTATTGTCGTCTTGGTACCATGAACAAAATTTGTCATCCATTGTGCCTAGTCAAACAAGTCCAGTCTTCCTTAATGTTCTCGAGGAAGAAATGCCAGAACTTAAATGACACTCCTATAGACTAACAAAAAATCTTCCAATTCTGAAACTGCGACTGAAACAACTCTGAAGGAAACAATATCAAAATGAAAGATGAAAAGAAAAAGCAATTTCAATTACTCAATCTCTGATCCCATTTTGCAAGAAAGCACTTTGGATCTGAGATAATTGTTCTTAGGTATCCTGTAAGACATTAAAAATATTGCCAAATTGCTGATGGTTCCAAGATTTGAAAGAAGATTTTAACTTTTATGATTAGAAGCAACTTGAAACATATTATAGCTGTTATGAATTCCAAGCATATAATGGAAAGAACAAAGACACTTGCAACGAGTCAGTTATTCATTAGAGAAAGAAAGAAAGAAAGAAATTATATTAATGTCCACATATGACCAAAAGTAGGTCAATGGGACTCAAGGATACAGCAATTAGCAATAGAAAGTTCTGGGAAGAATCCTATATATATATATATATATATATATATATATATATATATATATATATATATATATATATATATACACAACCAGAGATTTTCAATACATCGTTGAAAGCTTTCAACGGGTACTTTTTATATGTATGAGCTAAGTCACAAGGTTTGAGTTTGAGTTCAAGTTCAACAAGGATAAAATTCGGTTCAAGTTCGCCCAATGGATAAAGTTCGAAAAAAAAATCGCCATTAAGTTCGATTAATAGAAAACATAAAAACATATGAAATTATGTCAAACCACAATCTTAAACATGTAATATTAAGTTTTTAGACTTCATACTAACCCTGTTATAGCCTTAAAGGCTACTTGTTACATCAAAATGTTCCATATCATCAAAGAGGAAACATACTCTATAGCCTTATAGGCTACTTGCTACATCAACAAGTTCCATATCATAAAAGAGTGAAAGATACTCTATAGCCTTATAGGCTACGTGCTACATCAAAAAGTTACATATCATCAAGAGCACTTGGCTCGTCAACATTATCATCGTCACTGGATTCATCACAAAGGAAGGAAGTTAGGACATTTCAAGGACTTGAAGGGACGTTCCCTATTTTTAAAAATATTTAAATAAGTTTTCCGATGTTTTTACTTTAAAAAAGCTTTTATTTTTACCAAAAATATTGAATTATAATCTCAAAAGTACCTAAAACTCATTAAACACAGTTTAAATCCCTAAACTTCATTGAATAAAGTAAAAATATATAAATATTAATTTTTATATATTATTTTAATTGTCATCTCCCTATCATCCCAAAATTTGGGAAAATTGTCGTCGTCCCAAAACCCTAACCCCCATTGCCCCCAAGACTTTAGTTATCCCAAATTTCCATCATCCCAAAACTCCAATCCCCAACCCTCGAGACTTAGGTAACTATGTTAATTATTATATTTAAAATAATTAAAATGATAAAAAAACAAAATATACAAAATTAAATTATAAAAAAATAAATTTAAAAATTAATATAATATGTAAAAAAATTAATTGTAAAAATTAATATAATATGTAAAAAAATTAATTGTAAAAATTAAAATTACAATTAAACAACAAAAACAAACAAAATATTATAAAGAAATTTTTAATATTATTTAAATTTTAAATATATATATATATATATTAGGTTAAAAATAAATAAATATAAGTCAAATTATTATCATTAAAAATGTATAGTAAAAAAGTTAATTATAAATAATTAATATAAGTTTTAAAAACAAATATATTTAAAAACAAACATTATGAAATACAAAAATTATAAAACATGTTAAAGATAAAAAATAAACATAAACTTGAAAATAAAAATAAAAATAAAGGTAAACTTTAAAAGTTTTTAACATACAAATAAAATAAAAACCTAAACTTTATAAACTGAAATATGAAAATATAATCGTGGACTTTATAAACATAAAAACAAAAATAAAACCCTAAAATTTGTTAATCTCCTACCATGCTACCTTGAGCAGCGGCTGTGCATTCAACTATGAAGTGGCAGCGATGCAATATGGAGCAACAGTGCAGTATACAATGGCGACCAGATCTGAAGCAAGGCCCCTGTGAATGTGAAGCTCCACAACTATGCCCACGCCCAGGGTCCGTGACTGTGCACACTCCCATGCCAGCACCGATGCCCACACTTGCCCAAGCAGCAGACAGAAAAACCAGCAAATAGAAATAGAAACCCCAATGCAGCAACTAGCAAAGAACAGAGCCACCAACTCCAAGCAAAGATCTCACAATAACTTAGATATATTTTACCCAAACAAATAAAGCGATTTTTTTATGTGTTTGACAGAAGCGGAACTAGGGTTTATATAGACCTGTGAGGACTTTTTCCTGCACATACCATCCCACGTTTTTCTGCGCTTTTCCTGAGATGAACAACACGAATTTCAACAAACTTTTTGGCCATGTATCAGATTTGGCGAATTCCGAACTTTAAACAAAAAAATTCGCGAAGATTGTGACTTAGTGTATGAGTGTAAACATGGATTCATGTGTAGTTATTGTACAGCTGACTAGAGGCTAATGAAACAATGAGCATTTGAAGGGAGAACGGATGAAGAAAATAACGCAATCTCTCATTCTGGACACAATAAACTAATCTCTTCTTCTATGTTGCAATATTGGATATTTGAGGAGGTAAGGAGCAAGACTCACAAGAAAAATCATTTTTCCACTATTTAAATCAATGACCCTTACAAGAGAACTCTCATTCCTCTTTGAAAAATTTAGCTGATGATACCTTTTTTAAGCTCCATAATTCATAACAGATTATAGCTGTTATGAATTCCATGCATGAAATGGAAAGAACAAAGACACTTGCAACTGGTTAGTTATTCATTGAAGAATTTTTATAGAAAAGACTCAAAAACTAAATAAAAATATATACCCAGAGGCATTCAATACATCATTGGAAAGCTTTCAACAGGTACCTTCTATATTTATGAGCATATGCATGCATTCATGTGTAGTGTATTGTACAGCTGACTTAAGGCCAAAGAAACAATGAGTATTTGAAGGGAGAACGGATGAAGAAAATAATGCAAGGTCACATTCTGGAAACAACAAACTAATCTCTTCTTCTATGTTGCAATAGTGGCTATTTGATGAGATGAGGAGCAAGCCTCACAAGATAAAATCGCTTTTCCACCTTCCAAATCAAAGAGCCTCAGAAGAAAATTCTCATTCTTCTTTGTAAAATTTAGTTGATGATACCTTTCTAAAGCTCCACAATTCGAAACATATCATAGCTGTTATGAATTCCATGCATAAAATGGAAAGAACAAAGACACCCGCAAGTGTTTAGTTATTTTAGAAAGCTTTAAATTACTAATTTCACATGGAGCGACTTCTGTTTCCAAATTCTATACGTATGTGCGTATGTATGCATTCATGTGTAGTATATTGTACAGCGGACTTGAGGCTAATGAAACAATGGGTATTTGAAGGGATAATGGAAGAAGAAAATAACGTAAGCTCTTGTTTTGGACACAACAAACTAATCTCTTCTTCTATGTTGCAATATTGGCTATTTGATGAGATGAGGAGCAAGCCTCCCAAGATAAAATCGCTTTTCCACCTTCCAAATCAAAGAGCCTCACAAGAAAATTCTCATTCTGCTTTGTAAATTTAGCCAATTATACCTTTTAAAGCTCCACAATTGAAGGCCAGACCATTAGCAGCCTGTAAATGGAATCCCCAATAGATGGCCATCCTTTGGTTTGCCACTCAGAAATTTCTCTTTGCTGAAACAGTCCTTCTGCTTGTTGCTGATCCATGGACTTGTGAACAAATCCTTTGTCCTGGTTGCAGTTGCATCCTTAGATACTGTTATTTGATATTTTGAAGTTTTATTTTCTAGAGGAAGGATATAACCAACTGCTGCATATGCTTTCTTTTCCTATGGAAGCAAGCATAGATTAGAAAGGAGACTCAAAGCATTTCAGTCACAGTTATTAATTATCATTCATTTCTCCATCACCAAAGGGTTTTTTTTTCCATTTTCAACCATTGCAAACATCTTTGTTAGGGCTTTCTTCAAGTTATTTATGAACTGCAATCCTTGACCATTGCTTAAAATGGATGTCTTGTTGTAATTAGAAATATCGGCCACAAGAAATTTAAAAACCTTGCATCTACAATGCGCAAGATTCTAAAACCTTGCAGCTACATTTATTGCTATTACCATTGCTTCTGAATTCCAACATGGATGCATATTGAAAAGAATTCCACCAACAATCCATAAACATTCTGAAAATCAAGAATAGATTGACTACTGTCAATCATGTCAACTTTAAAAGAGAAGCATTGCTTATCATTATCGAAAACTGTATACAAAAGGATCGACATCACTGTAAGGAAAAAAAGGTTGTGATACCTGCGTCCATGCTTATGTATTGATTTTGTTACCTCTTCTCCAAGATTCTAGACACACGGCAAATGCCTTGGAGCTACTACATCATCAATTGATTTTGCAAATGATTTGCTTTGGGTACAAGAAATGACCCATCAACTGTACTCAATACAATCCAGATAAAAGTCCTCTTATGGCCCTGACTCATAAAAGGGCCGTTTTTACCACATTTCTTTTTCTGGCCAGCTTTGGCCCTGTTTGTCCCTCTCCCCGACTTCGTCAGGAGAGGGGCGTAAATTCCTGAGTCTATCAATGAGAGCTTATAATTCCTCAATCTTGCGATACCTGCACCCATGCTTATGTACTGATTTTGTTACCTCTTCTCCAAGATTCTAGACACTCAGCAAATGCCTTGCAGCTACTACATCATCAATTTATTTTGTAAATGATTTGCATTGGGGACAAGAAATGACCCATCAACTTTACTCAATACAATCCACATAAAAGTCCTCTTATTGCCCTGACTCATAAAAGGGCCGTTTTTACCACGTTTTTTCTGGCCTGATTTGGCCCTGTTTGTCCCTCTCCCCGACTTCTTCAGGAGGGGTGTAAATTCCCTCGGTCTATCAATGGGGACTTATAAGGCCCTCAAATATAGCTCAACACCAAGAGTTTTTTTCTTTTTTGAAGGAATTAACAGCATAACCCTCTATCTTCAACGATGTATATCAGTAACAATCACTCTCATTACATATATATTACCGACCACAGAGATATATAATAATAGTACAAGTTCAAAGAAGCAAAACACATCAAACACAATCCCCAAAATAACCTCAGACGCGGAATAATGCCAATGCAGGTACCCAAGGCACATACAAAATACACCTGGATATAGCACAAATATGTTCAGTCCTGGTGCAAAGCGAGGCAATGATGATACAAACCATGCAGGAAAATCAACAAATAACAAAAGAAAATCAACAGAGAATACAAGAAAAAAATCAGAAAATTTGTGCAGAAGATGATACTCACGAGAAAAAAAAATCAACAAACAATGCAATGTGCAGTACATGCACAAGCATAACCACTCTTAAGTTACACACAACACGGAAACAGAAACACAAGCCTCTATACCCCCAAAAAGGGGAAAGGGAACCAAATGCCTAAGCAAAAGAATACATCCAATATAGAAAAGAAATTATAAACAAATTTGAAATAAGGAAAGAAACCAAACGCATGAAAAACAAAATTATGTATTAAATCCCATATATAATTACAAAGCTTAAAGTCAAAATGCAGCCTTCACAGATGAGGCTGTATATATCATGCCAAAAAAACTACATGGGGTACAAAGATGGCTTTTGATAAATAGTAAAGACTTCCGAACCTAATTACAATGGCATTAAATGCCATCAATTGTGCACCCAAAATACTAGAGTAGCACATGATAATGTTTAATGTGGCCTTCTACAGCAATATTCCAAAATACTAAGTTGTCCTTTATAAATAAAGTATAAATAATGTGTGTAATGAATTGGGTGTGACCCATCCCACTTTTACCTCTTTAGCATCTATATAAGGATGTCATTTGCATTCTGTAACATACTCATGTACATATCTGAATATTTAATAGAATATGGTATGTTTTTGCCTCTCTCTCCTCTTCTTAGGACCAGTGTGAGTGCTGAATGCATAAAGTCACAAAATTGGTCACAAGGTTCCGGTATGGAAATACCATTACAAACTTGGCTAGAGATTGGATGAAAGTCATTTAAACTGTGACATTGTACTTGTTGATGAGCACAGTCCCTTCAAATATATGTATGCAGCTTTACCAACTCCTTTACCCCCAACCTAGTGTTTTCTGAACATCTTTGATTGATATTTGCAGAAAACTTGAATTGTTTTTTTAAATCAGATTTCTGTTAAGGATGTCTTCCTCGGTTGAAAGGGACCAAACAGCTACAAAAGTGTTTCCAAACCTGCAACAAAAACATCCCTCCCCTGCAGTTCCCTCCAACTTTACTCAACAAGCACATACATACGACAAGTATGAAAAACACCTTTCCTAAGAGCACCATCAAAGGATTTTTCTTTTTGTTGCGTCAATTTAACAACACTGCATTAAACAACCACCAAGGTCTAAGAAAATTACAGGCATAGTTCACAAACCTAGGGCATGTTACACTGCTGTTACAGTGTTTAAGATGTCTACAGCAAATCTAAAAGCAGTTGCAGTTACTACATGGCAGAAGTATCTTGTAAAACTTTTAACTATTAGGGAAGACATCAACCACAATGCAGAAGTTAGTTAAAGGGCTCCCAAAATGGAAGCCACACAAGCTGAGAACTCCGAGTCAGTGGTTATAAATTCAAAAATTGCACCAGATAAGATCTCTCACCATCGTCCCAGACATGAATGCAGCCCAATAGTAGGTTCTATCATAGGGATGAGAGGTAGTCTCTAACAACAATTCTGTTTTGCAGGTTCAACAGGAACCCAGATTGCAAGAGCTCATTAACAGCGGGCACACATTTCCCCTGAGACCCTGGAAGGGCTGCAAGGGAGGGAGGGTGATTATATGTATGGCATCTGAAGAATTTTCCTCCACGTGTGATTCTTGGAGGAACATGGAGGAGCATCGGCTTTGAGAGATGCAAAATCCAAAGATACCGGTATGGCACCCTCAGAGGCCGTGTTTTGGATACGAAACGTAACTGGTACGGGTACAGCCCAGAAACATGCCCAGAAACAGCCAGGGTATGGCCGGAGAGGTCCTGTTACGTCTACAGACGTGCCGGCATTCCCAGACCTCTCTAGCCATACCCTCGCAGTTTCTGGGCCCAAAACCTTCCTCAGAATCACTGAAACAGTCCTCTCAGAATTTAGTGTCGCAGTGAGTAATGCTCATTGTTGGGGTTGTTTGGCACGAGTGTTACAAAGGATGGCAGGGAGACAGTTAGTTAGAGGTCTAATTTGCATTCATTTGCCTGGGTAATGACTGTGCTGCTGTCTACCAACTGCTATGTAAATAGGAAAATAGTCATTTCCATCCTCCCAATTTTCATAATGTTCCATATCACCAGCTGGGAAAGATTTTAATTCTGCTTGTGGGATTAAGATTTCTGTAAGAGGATACAATAATCTGTTGAAAAGCATTCTTATAGTTGGGAGAATTATTAAACAATACTTTGCTGCTAGTGTGACTGCTTTGCATGCTATCCAAGTATAAGAGGAGTGCATCGTGTGAGTTACAAGTGTTGCCAGGTGTGAGCTCAGGGGGCGAGAATTACAAATTAAATGTAATATATCATGACATTGTGTTTAATTTAAGCCTTTAACAAATTATGAGTGGTTTTTGTGGTTATTTAGCTTATTTTATTTTTCATATGCATAATATGTGGTTAACTCCTATTTATTAGGCTGGAATTTATATTTTTTTGTATGAAGCCATATCCAGGGCCGAAAAAATTTTGCTGTATCCGCATATCGGATACTTTGTACTCATACCAGTATCCATAACTTATCATCAACATAGGCGAAATCAATACTACTCTCAGTTTCAAAGATGCAAGAAAAGCAGTTTAAAAATCTGGAAACCTCGAAGCATGTTCTTGAAACTCTCTCCCAAACAGATTCACTAAACAACTGAAAGGGCTAAATATTTCACTCTCCCAGCAGGCAGCTAACACTCAGGGTTAAAAAAAAATTGCTGTATACACATATCAAGTATTCTGTACCTTTACCCATATCCAAAACTTATCATCAACTTGGGCAAAATCAATAGTATTCTCAGTTTAAAAGATGCAAGAAAAGCAGTTAAAAAATCTGGAAACCTCAAAGCATGTTCATAAAATTCTCTCCCAAACAGATTCATTAAACAACGGAAAGGAGCTAGATATTTTGCTTTCCCAGCAGGCTGCTAACCCTCAGGGTTTTAAGCATAATTTCTCCATCCTGCATTCCATCCAACCAGTCTTCCATGCCATTGGACACTACCATACAATAGAGGAGGTGACCAATGCCAGCTCAAAGAAAATGTCAATTTTTGTCTCTTTCCTAGTTTTTCCTAATTATAATAATTTTGCAATTCTTTCCAACTAAGAGCAATATACAATTTTGCTAACATTGATTTCAGTATGTCTCACACTTCCACTTTTGAGGCAAAGTTTAGGACTGCTCACGAAGAAACAACCTTTGGGCATGGCCAAGATGCACATATATTTATTGTAAACTAATGCTTATACAATCCTGCTTTGCTTACAAAATCCTTTAATTGTGTGCATAGTTCAAAAAATCGTAAATCGGGATTAATCGGCAAGCCAAATTTTGAATCGAAAATCGGGAATCGGCAAAAAATCGGCAAAAATCGGCAACTTTTAAAAACATTTAAATTCATAAAATATACTTAAATTAAATGTAAAAATAATGTTAAATGATGCGAGAAGTGACTCTATAGAATGCCATATTTTTAAAATTGTTATACAATATTGATTCTTGAATATACTATTATTAATATATAGAATATACAGAATTTATACTTAATAGTTAATAGTATAATACTTAATATTGATACTTATAGTATTTATTAAAATTTAATATTAATATTACAGTATACAATGCACTATACACTGTATACACTGTACACTATACAGTATTTAGTAATTTACAATTACACTTACAGTATTTAGTTTTACTATTTATAATATATATTAATATATATTATACAGTATTAATAATAAATATTAATATACTATAGTCTAGACTGTATATTATACAGTATTTACTATTACTATCAAGTTATTAACTATTAATATTAATATACACTATTAATATTAATAATAATATACAGTATTAATATTAATACTTAATAATAAATTTAAAGTAGTTTAATTTTTACCTGCTGCCGCTGGAAATGGGCACGAAATGACTGAACTGGAGCCACGAACTGGTAAATGCCACGAAATGGAGCCACGAGCTGATGGTAATGAGCCACGGATCTGTCGGAAATGGCCTTGCAATAGCAAAAATGAAAGTCAAATGCCCTCGCAGTAGTAAACGCAAGTCGCTGTTGCAAAAACGAAGTCGTGAAAAGAGAAAAGAGGATAAAAAAAAAACGATTTAGTCTATTTTCGTGTTATACCCTAGGCCGCGGTTTTCCCCCCGATTTAAGCCGATTTTAGCCGCGATTTTCAACGATTTTTGCAGGGTTTTTGACCGCGATTTATGGGCGATTCATCAGATTACAAAAACCGCGATTTTTAAGAAGTTTAATCGTTTTGCTAGAAGAACACGATTTATCGCGATTTATCGGCGATTTATCGCGATTTTTGAATCAGAGATTGTGTGTCATGACTCAATTTGTTATCATCAGCGGAAAGTTTGAAGTGTTTCTTAAATAGAATCAATTGTAACAAGGCCCCTTTCATGACAATTCATAAACCTTCAGCTCCCTTCCATCACAACCCTTCATATTTGCAAAATCTTCTAATATTTGGCTTATTGTATATACAAACAGACAACCCGAATCATTAATCAGACATTTCATATCTTCAAATGTATGGCCTGTGCTATATACCTATGCATGTCACATCTTCATTGCTTGAATGGCTGATGCATACCAACTAGATCACTCAAACAGGTACTGTTGTTTATACTATATATTCTTTCACATGCTGTAAGTATATATACCAAGTGTCTACTTACAAAGCAAAAACATGCAATATTTTCCCGCAAGACAGATTGATGGCTAGCCCAAAGTTAGGTCCTTTCCGAGAAATAAGATTATGCACTAGAATACTTTAGTATTTGTTTAAGATAAGGGGCAAATAGAAAATTTCCTGGCAAACAGAAAATATTGGGGATTTGAAAGACAGGCAGAGAAAATAGATGTGACAAGTGGAACCCTAGCCATAAGGAACAGATACCCCAAATTATTACAATTCTCCTAATATAAATTCTTTGCTAGCCTTTACTAACATATACTAGTACAATATCATTTTCACCTAATGTCTTCATCAATCGTACAATGGCGGAATTAAGGTCGAAAAAACTTACATGTATAATGCAGCATAAGCAAACAACACATTCCCTGGGAAGCAGCTACGAAAAACTTCATGCTTCTGTAGTTACCACAGGGCATAAAACACATCTTGCGGCAATCTTATAGCTAATATGGAAGGCAGCAAGACCACTTTGAAGAAACTGGTGAAAGGACTTTTGATAATGGCACCTCAAAAACTAAGAACATGATGCCAGTGGTTTTCTAGGAAAAAAACAAAATGCTTGATGAAGCTCTCACCATAATCCCACTCATGGATACAACTTGCTAGTGATTTCTACACTAGGGATTTGACAAAGTCTTTGATGCCAATTTAGTTTTGTAAGTCCAACTGCAACTCAGATGGCATCTCACTCATTAAAAGCAACTGCACATTTTCCACAAAAACCCTGGAACCTAAGGATGTGGATTGAACGTTCATGTGAAGAAAATTATCTCCCCTACATCACATGAAGTTCTTGACATAACACTAGATCCAATTTCATAGGGTTTAAGAAAATTGGTTATAAATTCTTGAAACTCAAACGCATGCACTCTAGATTCTCTCAAAAATGGATGTACTAAATGACCTAAAGACCTATAGATTTCATTCTCCCAGAAGCAAGCTAATGATAAGAGTTTTCATCATAATGCTTTCAACTCCGTATTCCATCCACACATGATCTTCCTCGTAATGTAATTGAGCAGAGAGAGGTAATTTCCAGCACCATAAAAATAAGGCTCTCCAAGATGTAGATCAGTATCTCCAGTCCCAGATGATGGCATTCTTGACAAACTTGATTGTAGTCAGAGCAGGAGAGAGCTCCATTATAGGCCTCCTGTAGTGTCCCTTTCCAGGCTCTAACTGAAAACAAAGGAAATAGCACAAACCCCAATAGATAGTAAACTGAATTTTATAACAGCCAACTGAAAATTATGACAGCAGTGAACAGCAGTCTGATTTTTATAACAGCAGCAAGGAAAAAAGAATAACTCTTCAAAATTGCATCATTCACACCATCCAAAACATGCAGGGAAACTTAGAAATATTTAGAACCAATATTAACCAAGAAAGCAGCCTTCAAACCCCTGTTGTCATTTTATTTAATTTAAATAAAATGACAGCAGAGACACCCTTACAAAAGTGGCTGGAAATAAATGATTCCAAGCCCAAAAATGAAGTCCAAATATAGATTTCGGCTGCTAAAAATATGAATTAGATATCGACGTGCCCTAGAAACCACCTAACTCTTCCCCAAGGTGGGTTGCTCCCCTAGGAGAGGGGCTGGAAATCACTGTAGACTCAAACCCTAGCTGAAAATCTGCAACATCAATCTTCTTGAAGCACTTTGGAAACCCCAGGATGGAGAATCCTCAATAAATTGAAGAGTTTTCGTTCTTCAATCAAGCAAGGAAGGTTTTCGTCCTTGTTGGCCACACCAAAGGATTTTCGCCCTTAAGTGGAAGTAATTGAGCAATCAGCCCAAAAACCATGCAAAGTTAATTTTTAGACAAGATGATGATGCACAAATGAGCCAAGCGACCCCTTTTATACCTTGTTGTGGTGCCAAACCCAATTAGAAAGCTTCCAATTAGGACCGACCTCATAATGGATACTTTTCTTTTATTTTTTCTTTGGCTTTTCACCTTCTTAACCCAGCCAACCTGACTTTATGTAGAAAACTATTAAAGAAGAATGCAATGCTCACGAAAATAACTGAAAAACATGAAAATTACTTCCCTTGTTCATTTCCTTCTTGCCCACAGGAAGTGGAATGGGCTCAAAGTCTCCAAATCAAACTAGCTTGGAAAAGGGGACATTACACCTCCTTCAACTCTTTCCCAAATGCAGTTACAGCTTAATGAATTTTTGTAATCCCAAAAATGTTGTCTAATGCAGAAGCAATGGATTTTTGAAATCATCTAATTAATCTGTTTGTTTGAGAGACATTCAAAATGTACAACTCAGTACTTCCTATTAGAAGACAGTGCACTAGGCATGTCAAAGTATGCAGTTTCATTTTGGTTAACCCTAGATTTCACAAGTTTTATTTCTATTAAAATCATGTATTTCAGAAGAGAGTTATATCTCAGGTGATGATATGTTCTAGGCTAGACTGAACGGATACAAGTATGGGTATGGATACAGGTATGGGTTCGGTACGCTGAAACGGCAAATTTTAAAAACCTCGGGTGCACAGACACTTTTGGGTACATTTACATATATATATATATATATATATATATATAAAGAAGCATTTGCATACTTATTGAAATTTAATACTCGTACAACTTAAAATCATTCATAGAACATGAAAACAAATTTCCAATACTTTGAGAATTGAGACTTGAGTTTGTATTGATTCATAGTGTTCAAAACATAATAGTTAATAACATAGACTTTGTTATAGCTTTGATAATTCATTATTAATGCCTTAAGATTGAGTTAGACATATCATTGGACATTAAAAAAATGTTTACAGTCATAAAATATTTTAGTTCCTTTCTCAAACCAAAGGAGGGCAGAACAGCCTCTTGTCAAGGCAAGGATCTTGTCATCATATTTCTGATTCGACGAAATCAATTTGTAGGCTTAGCACCTAATGTCAAATGAAGAGAAGATAGGCTGCCCAACCACCAAGTGCTTCACTTGTTCCCATGCCTTCCAAATTGACTAAAGAATAAAAGACCCATGAGGAGCAACAAGAAAGCCCCCAAATAGTAAGTCAACCAAATGAAGTCCTTTTCATCTCTCTCGACCCTTCAGAGCCTATTGGCAATATTGAATCTCACACAAACTTTCCAAAGTTCAATTCCAATCAAAGCCCTCATGTTTTATTTATTTTTTTGCACTTAAAAAAAAAAAGAAAAACTGTGGGTACCCTCTGGGTACTCTGGGTACTCTCTAGGTACTCTTTTTATTTTATTTTTGCACTTAAAAAAAAAAAAAACTGTGGGTACTCTGTGGGTACGTACCCACAGCGTACCCAGGCGTACCCGTACCCAAAACGTACCCAGCCTGGTACGAGGGGGTCTAGGGTGTTTCCGTGCAGTCTAGGTTCTAGGGATCGTCAGATATCTGCTCTGAAAGGCTGAAACATCATACCTCATCTCTGCATTTTTGAACCATATACATTATCTTACTTGAAAATATTGTTTATGCTTATCAACAAAAATTGATAAAAAGTCATTTTTGAATCAGAATTCCCAAACCTGCTGATCAATCATTATTTTCATCCAGTTAATCACAACTTTGGTAATAAAAAACTTTCACATATAATTGTCAAAAATTTAGCCTATCTCCAAAATTTCTAACTCAAAAACTCAATATTTTCATTAACCACTAAATTTCCCCAACTTCAATGGAGGAGTCTAATGTTTTTGAAAATAACACTGATTGATTATCATTTTTCTGATTTTCTAGATCAATCAATTTTAGGGTTCCTGCCCACGAAGAGCCATCCAAAATTTTGCAGACATATGCAATCTTTCATTAGATTTCCAAAGCACTCAGCTCAATTTTAGTAACCTGTAGATCTCCACATGAAAATCCACAAACAATTTATTTTTGGTCTTTTTTTCTATATCCTATAGCAAATCATGGGTAAGCCAAGCCTTGAACATTCAGCTCGAGGAAAAGTAACATTCAAAAACAAGCCAATGTGATATAATACAAGAAGCAGACCGAGCATATAGCCAAATGAAACATACCAAACAGCTAGCCAATATCATATTCAAAGTTTGTAATAGCAATCATCAAGTATAGAACCAAACATCAACACTTCAGGAGAGAAGAATAGTAAGCCAAATTCGCATCAACTGCATCAGCTAAAAAGAAAAGGGCTAAAGATCAGCATCGATAGTGCTAAAACAGCTAAATATTGTATGTTGGAATACCATTTAAAGAATTCATAAATATTTTCATCCACACTAAGAACTTACCGGAAGAAACTTTGATGATTTTTTCATGATTGCCCGTGCACTCCCAAGGCAACCAAAATGCTGAAGTAACATAAACAAATCAAATAAAATCAAGATATGCTGAAGAAACATTTAAAAACCACAGCTAAGGAACCTACAATTCAAGGATGAGCTAAATATGACTTCTATATAACATTTTGATTGATCAAATCATTTAAGAGCTGAAGTAAATATCAAACCTGAGCTAGGACCCAGCCTACAAGCCAGTCTATGTCACTGCGATGATTGCAAACCAAGAGTGCATGTTCTTTTCCTGCCCAGCAATACATATGATTAGCAAAAACTAATCTAAAAGTTAATAGATATCTTAGAATAGTGTCTAAGACAGTTTAAAAGGATTAATGATGGCAAAAACTACTCACCCATGAGCTTCCATGTATCAGGATCCGTATACACACGAATCTGCCATGACATACATCTAAACCATTGAGTACTAAAGAAAAAAATTCAAGAGCAAAATAGAATCATAATGCACATTTAGATGAATCAGAGAAACGGACAATAGCCATTCATATCTGGATTTTGGGAAAACTTCATAAATAGATCATTTTAAGCCAGCAATTGTGATAAAAACTATCACGTAACCTCTTAATAAGATATTTATCTTTTAAACAGACAATATACTGACCTCCACGCACCAAGGTTGAATAACATGAATTAAGTTTCTGAGTGTCCATGTATTACATAGCAATGATAAAATAAGGGAGACATAAATTATACCAGCTTTTACAACCATAGATGTTCCAAATAGCATGTAATATCAAAAGTAATGGTGTGCAGATTCTTGATCCTCAAAAGTTCTTGAAGGAGCTACATCAGGATAAAAGCAAACTGAAAATAATATCGCAGCAACCCAATGGCTGGAATATGCAAAACAGCTATACCAACAAAAGCAAGAAAAATCAACCCCCTCCCCCACAACCTAAGTAACTGCATTGGGCAATTTTGATGTAAAAATTTGAAATTCAGCAAATACCAAATAGGATTAAAAAATTGTTGAAATTCATTGGAATCTATTCTTTCTATTTTTAATATTTAATCTAAAATACAAGCATGATACTTCTTTTAGTATAATTTCATTAAAAAAATTATGGCTGATTTTTGCAGTCACAAAATTTATCCTCCACGAATTCGAACATGAATTTGAATGCGGCAACTTAGTCCACAACAGCAAAATGTTTTGCCAGGAAAGATTTACATTAAGATAAAAAGCAAACAAAATAATAATATCACCACAACCCAATGGCTGAAATGCGCAAAACAGCTATACCAACAAGAGCAAGAAAAAGTCACACACCGCCACCTCGACCCGCCCCCAATAAACATTTACACAAAATCAGATTTTTCACAGTAGAGGCATTAAGCAAGGTATTAAGAGCTAGCAACAGGTACGGCTTGAGATATAGATGGTCTAGAAACAGAATATCTATATTGGGAGCCGGAGCAGAATCCTAACAACTCACATAAAAGAAATTTGTAATGGCGTCATTCAAAATGGGTTCCCAACAGAATAGGCAGCCAGTCTAGCCATACCCTTGTTTAAGAAAGCAGTTATCCCCAGTCCTCAAAACTACATTCATAAAAAAACACATATGTAAACTTTCCAATAGGGTAAAACTTTAAAATCATGAAATAAGTCACCGATGAAGAACTACAAACTTGGTAAGCTTTGTTTGAAATCCACCTTCTCTCAACTTCCACAGCAATTTTTAGGAATAAATAGAAGGTGTGGCTATAAGTTCTCCCTCATCTCCAACGGTTGCAAACCTCTTTGTGGAATGCTTTAAAGAACGAGCATTCAACTCATCCCCCCTTAGAACAAAATGGTCAAAGAGGTATGTCAATGACAGTATTTTGAATTCGCCACATGGATAAAAAGCTTAAGATTTCTAAATATACATAAATAGCATATGTGACAGTATAAAATTTACAAGGATTGAGAGGTTGATTGCTCTCTCTTTTTTTTTTTTTTTCCTAGATGCGCTTTTGAAACAAAAATATGATGGTCCTCAATGCACCATGTGTATAGGAAGCCTATTCGCACATATTTATACCTACAAGCTACTTTAGATAGGCCCTGAAGAATGGCTGACATAGGACCTCTCTGACATAATGTGGCTAAGTAATGTAGTAGGGGTGAGAGATAGCGAAGCATTCACCCACCAACCTATAGAGTTGTGGCATTGGGGTCAAGTAACTCCCGTGACAAAGGTCAGATCATTTTATGGGCACTCAACTGCCTTTGAGGTTGGAATCAAGGGTCTTTAGGCACTTACCCACCTCCCCAGTAAAGCACAGCAAACCATTCAACCATCCGCCTACAGGGTTGGGGTTAAGGAACTGCCCCAACAAAGAACAAGTGCTCAACTCATTCCCCTTAGCACAGAACAGTCAAAGAGGTATGTTGAAGACACTAATTTGAACTGGCCACATGGAAAAAAGGCTTGAAGATTTCCAGGTATACATAAATAGTGTAGGTGACAGTGTAAAATTTACAAGAATAAAGAGGTTGATTGCTGTCTTTTTTTCTGGATGTGCTTTTGAAGCAAAAATATGACAGTCCTAGGTGCACCATGTGTAAAGGAAGGCTATTCACATGGATTTATTCACACAAACCTCTCCTAAAAGAGAGGATTCCAAGAGATCAACTACAAAAATATTGAATGATAAGTAAAAAAATGCACTAACAGCACAAGTTACCTTAAAAGCCACGCCACGAAAATGTTGAAAAACTAAGTTGGCAAGTGGGGAAACCATTTGTCGGAAGAAAACCCCATATGAATTGAAACCTGGAAAATTTGCAATGGTCTCAAAATTGACCACCTTACGAGAGTGACCTATAGAACTCTACATATAGAATGAAGAATGTAGGAGCTACAAACTCATTGCCTCATACTAGGTGCCAACTTCCTATTATGATGGACGTGTCTGAAAGAAGTTTCAAACTTGAATATTTCTGTAACAGGAATGTACTAGTGTATAAGGAGTTATACTAAATGTAACTCCCATATTCCCTAATAGATCCTCCACACTCAAGATTTAGAGCAATAAATAAGGGCACTTGGAACCCAAACATTACCCAAATAAAGGGTAATTTTTAACATCTTCCCATCACCACCCAATGTGGAAAGCCGGTATTCTAAAGACCCTTGCCACCAAAGCCTTCAAAATTGCAAACGATGACATATTGAACAAGAAAGCACATGGCAAGGAATGACCATGCTAAGGTCTTCAAAAAGAATAGATACAAAGCAAAACACATCAAGGACATTCAAGAATAGGAGAAGAGTACCAGAAATGCGTCAAAGCTTGGTAGACCTCAATAGCTAACCACAAGAATATCTATCATACATTGAGGGAGCTCTATAAAATTACAAAAATATTATAGAGGATGAATCTAAAGTCCACTTTCTTACAAACAAACATAATAGAGAAGATGGTGAAGTTAACCATGGATTTTGTTGATCCAAGAAATAGCAGCACTGTCTACCTCATTCTTTGGCAAAAAAGGGTACAGCCACTTAGAAAAGGAAAACTGACCATTATGTGGATTTGCATCACAACTAGGCAGTAAAATCATCTAATGTGGAACATCCGCATACTACTACACATCATATCAACATAGAGAGAAAAGACCATCACAAAGGAGGATAATTTCATAAAGATGCCGCTAAGAAAGGTACTTGAAATTATTAAATATACCAACAATGAATAGGGGTGATGGTACAGATTTATTCCACTCTTAGAGGCCTATCATCCATAAGCTTATGAGAGGGCTTGGGCTTGTGCTAAAAAAATAATGAATATTAAATTTCACAAGTTAGGCATTCCTGGCCTAGTGCTTGTAATAGAGTTAGCTAATAAGGAGTTGTAACCTTGTAAGTTGTAATCCAAATTCATCATCCATTTTAATTATGGGTCACAAAGTGTGATCCAAAATGCCGATGTTCTTACACATTTGTACATTGTTTTTATCCATAAGTATGTTCTTGCAGTATTTCTAACTACCAAACCATCATTATCAAATCCCTCATAGCAAAATTTTTCTAAGCATGGTAGACCACACAACTATTTGTTGGGTTGAGGAAAAAGGAAAGAGAGCAAATGGGCAAGCAAGTTCCAAACCAAAATAATCAACAATATTACACTGCATCGTGCTTAGATATATTAGAAAGAGCTGTTACAACGAAGGATGCAAATGATAAAACTGATCAACAAAATCAAACCAAGAGGGGAAATTTTTTGTACGAAAAAAAGAGTAGAACTACCACCATAAAGCTTCCACTAGATAAATATTTACATGATCAATATCAACAAAAAATTCATCATAGTAGGAAACAAGATATCAGTTAACGTGATGAATGTTAAACAGGAAAGTTTCCTCCTGTAGAGAGCATGCAGCCCATGCTTTCCTTGAAGTGGAGGCCTGCTGTGTAAGATTTGGTGAGCAGCAAACAGTTTCCTTTTTCATGTCTTCATTATAAACACTGACAGTTGTTGCTTGCCACTTTGATGGAGTGGACTGGTGCTGTCTCAGCTGGAGTTACTTCAATCCTGTGTTTATCCGTTTCAGTGAGTATTATTGCATTGACTGCATCCATTGAATTTTCTTGTTTTTCGACAATCTTGCACAAATTATCCACACCAGTTTGAAGAGTGTCAATTCTTTCTTACTAGTTACGAGTGATGTGAATCAACCTAGAGAGGAAAGTTTCCATATAGGGGTTATGCATTCCTTTGTCCTTCATGATTTACCTGATATTTTTATCATTCAGAAATATTCTGCATAGCTTTCAGAAGATCTCTATCTTGGGATTTTATGGAGGCGGAAGAATTGGATGGAGGCACTAAATTTTTCTTGGCATGGCTGGAGTGCAGTGGGTTACTTTGGACATGAGCAGGGATAGGATTGTAAGCAGCACCTTCAAGAATATAGTCGAGGAACTCAATATGAGGAAAACTGAGAGTAGGTGTTGTCAAGCATATTGGGTTATGAATATATTAACAATATCAGGGTTGATGCCAAGTCTTACAAAATAAGAAATAAGTGATGATGGAATTTTATGTTTTCTTTGACTGAAAACTTCTCCTGAATGAACCCAGGCAACTTGAGGTGTATTGGGATGAACAGGGGTTTTCTCACAAAGAAGAATTTGCAGAAGCAGGGGAAGAGTCCATTACCTTGGTCGAGTCCATTACCTTGGTGAAGTCCATTTCTGTGGTGGGTATAAGATTGAGGGCCCTTTTGAGAGCTATCTTTCTATAATCCCCTTCTCAAAAGCAGTTGTCAAAGACTCTTAGCCCATTCATTGTTTTCCGACGGCTAAGGAATGAATAAAAGGGAAACTTAGTCATAATAAATTAATTATAAAGTGCATCATAAAATTTTATTATAAGCACTTTTATTAATTTATTAATGACAAAGTAAAAAAAAAAAAAAAGTGACTTTATGAATTTAATTTTCCCCCAAGGAAAAATGCAACCCATGTGGAGAAGGGAAAAAGGCAAAGGAAAATATTAAATGTGGGAAAAGAGATCTAATTGGTTGTGTTGAGTGGCAAAAGGCCAAATTAAACTATAAAGGCAAGTCGCCATAGAAGGAAAGAGATCTTTTTGCATATGATAATTTCTGATTTTTGGTATAAGTTTGCATGCTTTCCAAATCAACTCCAAAGGACGAAAAACCCTTTGTAGTTTTCTTTGGAGGACGAAAACCCTCTTTAGCCTTAGAAGAAGAATGAAAACTCTTCTTCTCTTGTGTTTTCCAGCAATGTTGAAGGCTTGATTTGCAGATTTGGTATTGATTCCAGCTAGGGTTTGAAGGGAGAACATTGTTGTTGAGTTCTACCTTTGATTTCCAGCACTTCCATATTGGAGCAACCCACATTGTGTGCAGTTCTGAGTGATCTAGGGCTTGTTCTGATCAGATCTGATTTGTTGTTCATTAATCAAATTTTTGGAGCCAAGATCA
Source organism: Taxus wallichiana var. yunnanensis (assembly GCA_018340775.1). Classification (NCBI taxonomy): domain Eukaryota; kingdom Viridiplantae; phylum Streptophyta; class Pinopsida; order Cupressales; family Taxaceae; genus Taxus; species Taxus wallichiana. The sequence continues at coordinate 766,961,024 of CM031243.1, forward strand.
ACTTCTTTGCATATTTTTGGGCCAAGGAAACTATATTTTCATCTGTCTGTGAGTTGTGCATCTGCAGATTTATTAATAAAATTCCAGCCTTCTATTTGGTCCAAATTTGGTATTTTCTGAAGTTTTTGCAATAATAAAATCAGCTAATTTGTTTTTGGCTTGTGCAAGTCACCATTGACTTAAATAATTCAGATCTGCAATCTTTTGCAAGTATATACTCTATAATTCATTGTTTTTGAATCAGAATCTTTGTTGTTCTATTTGGGGGCATAATTTGTCCATTTGGGGACATTACAGTGGTATCAAGAGAGTGTATTCTCCCAGTCTGTGAAGGAAAAGAGAAAAAAATCAGTTCTGAATGCAACCTGGAAAATCACCTATAGTCTATCAAAGAAGGAATCCAACTCCAAAGAAAGGAACTATGGATGAGCGTGATCAGAGACCTCCTACAAGATGAACTCAATTATATGCATGAGGTAATCTCAAGGAGTCAAAGAGAATTGCAGCAGACAATAAGGGAATCTCAGAGAGAAATGTGTGATGCATTAACAGGGTCAATCATGGACTTGGCTAAAGTTCTACAAGGACATAATATATCTGGCAACCATGGTGCAACCAACAATGGTGAAGGAAGCTCATTAGGACCAACAAAGACATCCTTCAAGCCATCTCAATTATTCAGGGCCAAGTTTCTCCAAAAAGAGGAACAACCAATTGAGCTAGATCCGCCAAATGATGTTGATGACATAAAGGCATGGGGTGAAGAGTATGCAGCCCTCAGCTTTAGAGTAAGAGAGATATTACCTTTTAGGGACTTCTATCAAGTGAAGAATAGCAAGGGCACAAACAAAAATAGAAGACTTTAACAAGAGCCACCGAGAAGAGACATACAACAAAGGTTGGGTAAGGTAACTCTTCCTTCTTATGATGGTTCAGATAAATGTTTTGCTAGAGCTTGGTTACAGAAATTAGACACATATTTTCATTAAATCCAATGTATGAAGAAGAAGCCCTAAAATTTGCAACTTTGCATTTGGAGGGAGTTGCACATGAATGGTGGTACCATGGATTGATCACACAAGGGCATGGTTCCATCACCACCATTGAAGAATTCAGTCAATGTTTGACAAAAAGGTTTGATAGAATAGATCCGGAGATTCATTTCAAAGAGTTAGCTCAACTCAAGCAAGAGGGATCTTTGGATAAGTATATTTCAGATTTTCAGAGACTTGCAGTGATGGTACCAAATATCAGTGAAAGAAGACTTGTGTTGTTGTTTATTGAAGGTCTAGGAGAGCCACTTAGAGGACTAGTCAAAGCCTTCAGTCCTCCATCTCTACAAGGAGCTGTTAAGAAGTCATTGGACTTGGAAAGTTCAGTCCCTAAAGGCAAAAATCTGCAGTTTGGACAGCAGCGAACAACATCTTTGGGGCAGCAAAAGGACTCACTTGGACAGCCAATGACAACTCCAAATAGTGAGCAAGAGACAACAACTTTTGGGCAGCAAGGTAAGGCAAAGGAATGGATGAAAAACAACCAAGAAATAGAGGCAAGGGATGAGTTAAGAAGAAAAAAATTATGCTTCACTTGTAGGGACCCATGGACACCCAACCATCATTGTCGTGGTAAAGGGTCAATCCACTACATTGAGGTAGTTTTTCATCCACTACATTGAGATAATAGATGAAAAAACAACCAAGAAATAGAGGCAAGAAATGAGTTAAGAAGAAAAAAATTATGCTTCAATTGTAGGGACCCATGGACACCCAACCATCATGTTAGGAATTAGTCCTAACATGGGTGCATTTGTGAGTGTGTTATAATAAAGTGTTATGTAAGTTAATATTAAGTTGTTGAGAAACAACTTAATATTATAATATTGTGAGTATGCTTGTATGTGAATTAGATTGCTCAACAACTTAATATTATAATATTGTGATTATGCTAGTATGTGAATTAGATTGTACATGGGAATAGAAACAGCAAATTGAGATATTATAGGGGGAAGAATAAAGGTTGTTGAACAACCCATCTAGATTTAGGGTGAGAGATTTGTGGAGTTGTTATAGGAGTTAGAAATACTCTCCTATATATATGTAACACACAAATTATATGAAATGTTGAAATGAATTTTTATTGCTATGGTCAATCCACTACATTGAGGTAGCTTCGATGATGAAGATGATGGAGATGATGTTGATCCGAGAGCAAAGGAAGAGGAAGTGGTTATCATAAGTGTCACACTTGCTACATTATTTGTACCACCTAGTTTCTATGCATTCCAAGTTAGAGGAGATCTTCATGGGCAAAAGATCACCGTGTTGATAGATAGTGGAGCTACACATAACTTCATTGATGAAGGCTTGGTTACAAAGATGGGATTGCAAGTGGAAGATTTCCAAGGTTTCAACGTGATAGTGGTGGATGGACATTCAATCTCATGTAGAAAGAAGATTCCACAACTTGAGTTCACCATAGGAGATCATGAGGTAAGAGATGATTTTTATGTTATTGGCATTGGTGAAATGGATATAGTACTTGGAGTACAATGGCTACAATCTTTGGGTGAATTCATCCAAAATTATCAGACTATGGAGTTGAAGTTCAAAGTGCAAGACAAGGAAGTTGTTTTGCAAGGTATAAGGAATGGTACTCCTCAAGTTGTGACAGCCAAGAGCATGGAAGGTTCTTTCAAAAGAAGGTAGATTGCACGAGATGCAAATTATGTGGTAAGAGGAACATCTTCTTTTTATTGCAGCAGTTTTATCATGAGGATATGCAGCCCATTCTGGACAAGGATGCTAAGAATTTGATGCAGCAAAGCCAAGATGTCATCAAGGAAAAGGGAAATGAAGGTCTCACGGATACACCAAGGTATGAAAGGAATGATATTATGTCATATTTATTGTTGCATATTCAGATTTATTTTCCTCATGAGAAGTATGATAAGTTAGAGGATCAAGTTTGCAATATGGAGTATGTGGACCCCTTGATCCAAATTCATGTTTATGAGCATCATGAGAGCTATATTTTTTGGCAAGAGCTCTCTCATTTGTAAGCACGGGATCTAGACTCTTGGAACACTTCAACATGTTTTATCTCTTGCACATGGCACTTGGGCATATGAGTTACAATTGCTTGAGGGCAAGCAATTTGGGGAAGGAGGATTGTAATATCCCCTTCTCGAAAGCAATTATCGAAGACCCTTAGCCCATTCATTGTTTCCCAATGGCTAAGGGATGAATAAAAGGGAAACTTAGTCATAATGAATTAATTATAAAGTGCATCATAAAATTTTATTATAAGCACTTTTATTAATTTATTAATGACAAAGTAAAAAAAGAAAAGAAAAAGTGACTTTATGATTTTTATTTTCCCCTAAGGAAAAATGCGACCCATGTGGAGAAGGAAAAAAGGCAAAGGAAAATATTAAATGCGGGAAAAGAGATCTGATTGGTTGTGTTGGGTGGCAAAAAGGCCAAAATAAACTATAAAGGCAAGTCGCCATGGAAGGGAAGGGCATCTTTTTGCATATGATAATTTCTGATTTTGGTATAAGCTTGCATGCTTTCCAAATCAACTCCAAAGGACGAAAACCCTTTGTAGTTTTGCTTTCTTGGACAAAAACTCTTCTTCTCTTGTGTTTTCCAACAGTGTTGAAGGCTTGATTTGCAGATTTGGTATTGATTCCAGCTAGGGTTTGAAGGGAGAACATTGTTGTTGAGTTCTACCTTTGATTTCCAGCACTTCCATATTGGAGTGACCCACATTGTGTGCAACTCTGAGCGATCTAGGGCTTGTTTTCATCAGATCTGATTTGTTGTTCATTAATCAGGTATTTTGGAGCCAAGATCAGCTTCTTTGCATGTTTTTGGGGCAACTTTGTCTGAGTTGTGCATCTACAGATTTATTAATAAAATTCCAGCCTTCTATTTGGTCCAAATCTGGTATTTTTGAAGTTTTTGCAATAATAAAATCAGCTGATCTGTTTTTGGTAATAAAATTGTGGTTTTACTTCACTTTTTGGTTTTTCCAACTACTTGTGCAAGTCGCCATTTACTTAAATAATTCAGATTTGCAATCTTTTGCAAGTATATATTCTATAATTTGTTGTTTTTCGATCAGATTCTATGTTGTTCCATTTGGGGGCATAATTTGTCCATTTGGGGACATTACACTTTCTTTTGGAAGCCTTCATGCATGCTGGTGACTTCATCTCTTCCCCCTGATTGGGCATTTGTTAAGTATTCTCTTCACTATTGGACTTTATTACTGCGAATTTGTTCGAGATGGCTTCCATTCCCTTCTTCTTTCTCTTTTGTATGCTCTGAGCTCTCTATTGATTGTGTGGTTTGCCCCAGTTTTGGCACATCTATTTCCTTTATTTATGAGCCTGGAGGTTTGTTTTACTTCGTTCCAAGTTTGCTGACAGCAAAACAATTGAGATGAGTTGGTGATTATTGAGCATGATTTCATTGTAGATATTAGAGCTTTTTGCAGATCTCATAGCCCAACCTCTTAGAATTTATTGCAGCTATGAGAATGGCATGGTGGAGGGGTTGTTTGGCACTTGTATTACAAAGAGCTATGTGAGAGCTTATACTTATAGCTAATTGTCTAAGATTAAGACCTTTTCCTTTGATTTGGGTACTTTTTTTGCATACTCCTCTTTGAATAAAAAGATGGTTATTAGCAGACTCCCACTCCTCCCAAGGTTCAAAATCACCCTTGCAAAGAGATTTCTATTTGGCTTTTAAGAATAAAATCTTTGTCAGAGAGGATGCAATTGACTGAATTTTGCAAACATTCTGATATTCATAAATCCTGCATGGAAACCTGTGCCTTTTTTACCGTCATCGTGCATGCGCCAAGTAGAACACAATTGAATCGTGAAAGATGGAAGGTCTCCAGGTGTGACCTCAACTACTGAGCGTCGTTGTTCCCGAGCATGGTGATGGATGATATGTGAGGGATGTGGGTCGCACAGGAGTTCTAAGGAACAATATCCTTTGTTTGTTGTGACATCAGATGCAGCAGGTAAGGGAAGGGACAGTCAAAAAGGTGTTTTACATTATCATATTCAATAGTGACAACTACATGAAAAGGGCGAATGTCGTAGGAACAAAGAGAATGGGCAAGAGGAAATAAACACATCGTACGAAAATACAAGGGAAAATAATAGATTGAGGGGATTTTATCATGTAAAAGAAAAGCTGCAGTCAAATTCACTGGGGTCAAAGAGGAAGAAAACTCATAACAAAACACAGGGTGACAAGTCATAGTCCATGAGCATCACACTTTAGAACTAAATAGAGTTTTGAGATTTATATTGCAATTAGACATGGCGTTAAATTTTTGGTTATACTAAGTAAGAGTTTTTACTGCCAACGTTTCAAGTCCAAAGCTCGACCCATCATCAAGGATATGAAGCCTATGCTTAAGTAGAGTTCGAAAATCAATCATATTGTAAATATGTCAAACTGGGAAAGAATGTATGTAGGGTGTGAGATGAGAAGTGTGTCAGCTTAGGAAATGATGCGGGTTGGGGCTTAATTGATTAATTTAATTAATGAGATTCATTAAATTGAGCAATATTACTTTAATTAATCTAGTTAACTAATTAATTAATTAATAGGAAAAGTTCTTAATTAATTACATTAGTAACTAATTAATAACCCAAAATGGTGTGGAGTTATGTTTGTGAGAAAAGGAAATTGTGGGCCTACTGGGTGCGAAGCTGATGCAAAATCAGTTTCCAAGTGTGACATAACTTCTAGCCATCCTCCCGATTTAGGTTATTCACTACTTCTCAGATCTTCTTGTCAGTGTAGTAACTTTCCATTGCAATTAATTTTGCATTGTTCATGCAAATGGAGTCTTTGGTGTCATCTTCATGCTGACAGGTCTGAAATAGGTTTTTATGCACTTTCTCCCTGGTATTTTTGTTCAAGTGTGACTTAACTTCCATCCATCAACCTAATTTAAAGTTCAAGTGTTTTTCAATCTCCATTGCTTCCCGGATCTTCTTGACAATGTAGTAAGTTTCCACTGCAATTAATTTTGCATTGTTTATGCAAATAGAGTGTTTAGTGACATCTTCGTGCATTCGTATTTTTGTCCAAGTGTGACTTAACTTCCGCTATCATCTTAATTTTCCTCCAAATCAAATTCTTGCATGCCACTCCCACTAGCTCCACTTTCAATATAGCTTCCTCCTTGCAAGCAATGGCATCCTCCAATCTCGTCCTCCTTGCAATAGCTGTCTCCAAACAAATCCTCCTTGCGACGGTTACCTCCTCAATTCATCTTTAGCACTTTGCTCTTACACTTGCAAAAACCAACAATGAATTGTTTTTGTTTTGGTAAGCTTGAGTGCCTATTTGTAGGTTTTAGAGGAGTTTTGGATTTGATTTTTTACTAATTTATGAGTTTTTAGGGTTTTCATTGACCTAGTCAATGAAAAAATCAATTATTTTATAACTGCAGCGCCAAAACATATGGGTACTTCCGAGGTACATTTGGGACGTACCCGAGCGTACATCAAGGGGGCATACTAGTGCAACATAGGCATTCAATAAAGAGATGCTAAATTGTTTCTATGCCTTATACAATAAGGAAAGAACAAAAGGACCTATGCATCCACGGTGCTCAAAATTATCCATTGTTAGAAGTTTGTTATATCTAACACTAAAAAGTCTTGACTTTAGGTCAGTCCCTTTTGTACCATATGGAATCCCACTTGGTTTATTGTTATTACTTTGTTGATTGTATGAATTTTCCTTCTTTTTGGTGAAACCAAGAATCCACATTGTCCCAATTGTGACAGCCATTGTGCATTGAATAAAAAGATGTTGAATTATTTCCACACCCTAATTACAATTAGAACAAACAGAAGCGCATATGAATCCATGGTGCCAAAGATTATCCACATTAGGATTTTGTTGTGTTTAACAATCCATTAAAAGGCTTTGATTTTAGGCCAGACCCTATTGTCCTATATGTGATTCCACTAGGTTTTATTGTTATTGCTCTAAGTAGTCGAGTACAACATATAGATTGGGGTATGGGTATGGTACGTACCCGATATGGTTACGTGCAGTACATTGGGAGGACGTCCCAAGTCCATGGAGCATTACCCATGTACGCATGTGGGCGTACCCAGCTGGACCTGACTGCTGTCCCACGTACCCAAGACGTCCAAGCCCAAAAAAATGAGTTTTTATTTTATTTTTTATTTTTGTGGTTCAAAAACAGTCAAATACGATTTTTAAAACTAAAATACCTAAAATAAACCCCCAAACTCTTTTTAAACAACATCACATTTTCCTCACTTTGCATACTCATGTTTCCTTGTACATTTGCTCTCTCGTATTCAGATTTTCAATTGCTAAGTGCTGACCCAAGTGCCAAGTAGACTAAGGATTTGGTTTTCATGCATTCCAACTTGCACCTTCTAACACACAAGCAGGATGGGTACAAGCAAGGGGAAACAAAGTGTTGGGATGTAGACCCAAAGACTCCAAACTTGGAAGCATCCATTGGCCACCTTTCATTGGTAGATCTAGAGCTAGAGGGTACTTTACATGGTCAAGCTAGCGGGAGCAGCATTACTACTCCTTGTGGTTCTAATGAACCACATGATGGTTCTAATGAACCATATGATGGTTCTACTTCTAATGAACCATGTGATGGTTTTGATGATGCTCTTGTTGCATACACTGGAGAGCATTATGATTATGAAAATAATGAATATGCTGATTTGTCTTGATTTTTGTGTATACATTGTAACATTTGCACAATGTACTTATTCTAAGTTCGACCAATGAATATCATGACATTTGGCATTGAATTATCATTATGTTTTGTGGTTATTTAGCTTATTTTGTTTACTCTATGCATATTATATGGTTAATTTTCTTATTTAGCTATATTTAAAATAATAAAAATTGTGCGGCCATACCAAAGCCCCCAAAAAAAAATTGTCATTTGGGTTCCCATATCCATACCAGCTACCTAGTTATTACTCTGTTGATTCAGCATCCGATGGGCCAAATCCAATATAACATTCCAGATGTTAATGAATGGCCAAACAATTTTGTCTCGTCTATTGGAAAGAAAAATTGAGCTTTGTTGTTGTGTCACTGCATTCGCCACATTTCATAGAAAGAAGTCGAAAATTGTCGCATTCAAAACAGTCCCAATAAATTCGTTTCGATTCGTGATTTAAATCAAACATATGGAACAGTGATTTCAAACAATAAAGAAGTTTTAAATATTCGCAAAAATTGTGACTAGGGTTCGAAAAACTAAAAATAATAAGGTCATGGCCGCTGAAGCAGTGAGCCACTGAGCAAGTAGAAATCAACAAACACGAGCCAAAGGAAAAATTGTGATTACAGTTTGCGTGGAAGGAGAAAATTGCGGAAGAAAACCCTAAAAATTGTTTTGAAAGCCCTAACGACAAACAAAGCTCTGCAAATTGCAGAAGAATTTTGTTTTAAGAAAGCCCTAACAACGTTCTGCAAACAGCAACAGGATGGAAGTGTGTCTATGTGATGGAGATATGTGATTGAGTTGAGTCTAGGATGTAGTCAAAACTAGGTTTATGGCATAAATCAGGGGTTAATTCAAAATATGTTTTATAGATTACAATGTTACATTACGAGTTGTAAGAAGGAGAATATTGAGTTTAAAAAATATAGCTTATTGTTTAATTTTTTAATTATTTTGTTTTTGATATTTTAATTTAAAATATCAATGTATGATGATGATATATTAATTCTATATTATTACAAGTGCATTTTTAGGTCAAATTTAATCACGATTTTTCTCTAATTTTTAGCAATGAATTTCTTCTGAATTTTATCTTAAACAATTTCAAACACGAATTCGAATGCAGTTACTTAGCTTTGTTGGATTTCCCCTAATTGTACTATCTAACCCTGAAAACTGCATTCAATCTTTGTGATGAGGGTGGATTCAACCTTGGGATATGGGAGATAATCTACTCACCATTTCATTACTTGTCAAATCAGCCACCTTAACATATCAGTTTTCTTGAAGAAGATTTTGGAATGCTAGACTAATGTGGATGTTGAAGGGAGGTAGCCCATTCCAATTGGGGTTCTAGAAGTGAACTTGTGTCCCATTGCCAGCTTAGATGCAGTTGTATTTTTGAATGCCTTCATATAAATGCTTAAATGTTGTCGCTGTTCTCTTGGGAGGTTTTATGTGCACCGAGATTGACAGTGAACAAATTTGGTATTTCTTCATCATTATAATTCTCCAAGGCATACCCTTGCTGAAACCTCCATGTTGCTTTCATAGCTAACGTCTGATTGAACAATTTGGGATTTTCGACATTCAATCCTCCATTTGTTTTTGCCTTAATTATATGATTCCATGCTACAATAGGATATTTGAATCAGTCATCAGTCCCTTGTCATAGAAAATTCCTAAAAATCTGTATGATTTGATTTTCCACCATGTGGGGAGAGGAATTAGGAATAGAATATAAATATGGATAGCTTGTAGGACTGCTTTGATCATTTATACCCTCCCTGCAAAGCTGAGCCATCTGTTGGTCAAATTGGAAATTTTGGTTCTGATTTTTACAACCTGCTATCCCCTAAACTTGAAGTTTTTTTAAGATGAAGAGGGAATCCCAGATAAGTAGAGAAGAAATGTCCTTCAGTGAAAGGGATGGGACGAAGAATGTCCCTTGTTTTCTTTACCGAGATGTTAAGGAAGTATATATTTGATTTGAAATTGTTTACCTATTGCCCCGATGCCTCTTGGAAAGTTGTTAGGATATCAGTGAGCTGTTCTTGTCTTTATCATGTGAGAAGTGTCATCAGGAAAGTGAAAATTAGTATACCTCTGACCTTCCTTGATAGCTGATATGCCATGAATTTTTCATTCATCTTTGGTATGATGTATTGCTCTGCTGAGATTTTCAATCATTAGAATAAAACAGCTTGGACTCAATGTATCACCTTGCCCTAATCCTTTGATGGAGAGGCAGGGCTGTCCTGTTTCTTCAATAATAACCACTGTATGGGTGGATGTATAATTGCAGCTAATCTAATCAGTAAAGCTCAATCTTGATAAAGTCTTCCTTATAAGTGCCCAGTTACATTTATCGAAGGCCTTCAAAATATCTAGTTTTATCATTATTCCTAGCCCTTGTGTCTTAAATGAATGCAGAATTTCTTGAACAGCTATATATAGAGTTATAGACCAATTGCCCTTTGCAAAATGGTATATAAAGACAGAGTAATCAATTGACCAAGTACAGTATCAAGTTCACAAACTCAAAACTGGGGTGACAATGATGCCGAATTTGAAACTAAAGCCTGTCCTAAGATATCTCTTAGGAGTAACCAAGCTAGAAAAACTAGAGTAACTAAGCTATAAAAACCTGAGTAACTAATCGCTACAGGCAAAACTTTAATGCTAGGTACTGTCTGTTACAAAAATCCACATTAGAACAAAAACTTGTGGAAAAGAAAGACGATAAACAGACAACAAGGTGAGGCTTAGGAAGGTGATGGTTGGCTTTGTCATTTTCCCAGGGCTTCCATCCCCTTGTTCATTGTTGGGGTCAGCCTGAACATCACCATCAAAAACTTCCATTTCAGTCTAGCTGCAGGGAGGTCTGGCCTGAGGGTGGTGAACAGGAGTTGCATTGGCAGCACAGAAACCCCACTAGTAGCAGATCCCATTCCTTGGAAAGCCTGGTGTTTGGAAGGGGGATGATAAAACTCTCTTTTAAGTTTTAACTTATCCTCTTCCATCCTTTGTCAAGCTAGCACTCCCAGCAGCAATTTCACAATGGTGTCAATGTGGTGGTGTTGGTGAAGATACTGGCAAGATAAACAATATACTTGTCCACGTTACAATTGTTCTATCCAGCTGAGGGTTTTGAACCCCATAGAGTCCATGATATCAGTCAGGATTTTAAGGCTTCTAACAATAGTGAATAAAGCCTTAACCATGGTAATATGTATGTATTTTCCTTATCCCCATGGTTGTTGATAGGATCAGTCCCAACCCCGGGTTGTGGAACATATTGACCATTCTGATTCCAAGAAACTGGTTTGACTGTGCCTGAAATTCAGCCCTTAGAAATGGACGACAGTGACGAAGACTCATTCCATACTGTCTAACAAAGTGTGAGTTGAAGAAGCTATGCTTATGGAGATTATCTTTGATATGCTGTTTGGTTTGGTCACCAATCCTGGTTGGGATTGTATCCAGGAATGGAGTCAATTTCAATGTGAGCCCCATCTTTGTTCGCATTGATCGTGTTGAGGAATAGGTAGTTGATAGCTTTGCCACAATCTTGGGTGTCCTGTGCTGTAAGAAAATTAATTGCTTCAATCAAGATTGAAAATCATGTTCTTTGGCCAACTAAGAACCAGTGTGAAGGGTTAGAAGCTTGACGGAATTGTTTGTACAAAGTCCTATCACTTGGGTATAGCATAGAAAAGATTTCCCATTCACATTCTCTACAGTTCCTCCTACACCAACCATTCATGGCTTATTTTTTGAAGCCCCGTTATTGTTCAATTTGTAGAACCACAGGGGAGGTGGGGTCCAATAGTGTCATGTCCATATTTTGAAACCATAATGCTTATAATGAAACAGGATGTTCTACGCATTGGCCAAATGAAAATCAAACATAGTTGCAGAGTTGTACATACCCAGAGCATTAGATTTCAGCCAAGTAACCACATTCGCGAACTTGAAGGCAAAAATTCGAAATTCGCCGGATTTAATACAACAGAAATAAATTCGTTGAAAATCGCAAATTTATTCGTACGGAAATCGGATGTGAAATTTTTATTAAATTCACTACAAAATCGTGTTTAAAATTCGCCAAAATTCGTTTTAAAAATCTGGAAATTCGTTTTAGGGTTTAACTTTTTCGATTTTAGGGTTTTCGACCTGTTTCGACGCCATTGTTGGAGGGGCTGTTTGGACGCCATTGCTGCCATTGCTGGAGGGGCTGTTTAGACGCCATAGCTGGAGGCTGCGCAGAGGTTGTTGAGTCTCCATCCGTGCCTGAGTGCCACTTCCGAGCTCACAGCCTCACACAGAACTTCGACGCTGTTTGTTTTTGTTTTTTAAATGTTTTTAAGGTTTTAAGTTTATAAATGTGTAGTAGTTAATATTTAATAAGTTTTAGGTTTAGGTTTTACGAATATTTATTTTATAAAATATATGTATAATGTTATATATAAAGTTTTATTTTATAAAATATATGTATAATGTTAGATATAAAGTTTTATTTTATAAAATATATGTATAATATTATATATAAAGTTAAATATAAAGACCAAACCTTAATCTAAGTAAACCCCATATGATTATATATAATTTATATGTAATATTTAAGATATAATTTTATATGTATATGTATAATATAATATAGAATTTTATATATTATATAATTTCTCATGAATTTAATCATGAATTTAATCATGAATTTAAATTCATGTTCAAATTCGCCGATGATTAAGTTAAATGAAAAATTCGTTGGTAAAAAAATCTGTGCATTGCATTCCTTCCAAGCAAACCATAGCATGAAACCAAAGGTAACTTTGTGCATGTCTTTGAGTCTTCAAGCCAATTCACTTGCATGTAAAAGAATTTCCCAGATTGCGAGGGGAGTGACCAAATTGGGCATTCATGTCTTTCCAAACTTGGCAAGCATACAGACAATTGAAACCGAAACGCAAAATGCTTTCAGAATAATGGAGGCAGAGAATCAATTTTTGGACCAATTCAACTCTTTTTTAAGAACATCCATGTGATTAGTATATTAGCATGCATTAACAGCCATAATAAATCTTTGAAATTTGGCAAGTGGGTAGGGCCAATAATTGTGTCCCTTTTCTATTGTTCCAAATGTGTTTCCTGTGTTGAAGTACTCAATATACTGAATAGACAGTACACTCTCTGTGTTGTCTGAAAGGCTGTATCAGGATATCGTATTTTCGGGAGTCTGTTTGATGGTTGTTGAAGGACCATGCTGCTTTCAATTGGATAATTAGCACCAACTTATGAAATTTTCCCAAAATTCCAAATGATGTGATTGTTGTTTGTTTTGTGAATGTACTAAACAATGTGATGCATTCCTCAAATGTGGAGATCCTGTTGCAATTCGAAAATGAGGAAAATGGTTAATGGGGGATCATTTCAGCCAGACTCCAAGAAGAATATATTTTCCCCATTAATGGTTTGTAAGTGAGCTTGCCAGTGAGAAGTTCTGGGCCTTTTTGAATATGCCTAATAGTAGTGGATTTTAGTTGTTGTCAAAAGAACTGGGTGGATGTGGCTCCAACTGAGAAAACAGTCAAGTGGACAAAAGAAAAGTTGGAAAAACTTGAAAAACTAGACGAGCCATGAACACACGCACTTGATCATTGGTTTCAGACAACAATAGACTCTTTTATTATTGGACAATAAGATGGCTCCATGGAGAGTTCATGTTGGGCCATTGACGACATGCAACCTTAGTTGCAGGAGACTGATTGAAGATTTTGATAACCCAAATACTGAGGCCTTCATCCCTTTTGGTTTTGTAGACAGTGGACCAAGAGACTAATGGGTGTCTAAACTGCTCCTCCAGCCCTTGCCACAAAAATTCCTCTGAATCCTAATCATTTGATCACCAATCTGTGTAGGGAGAGGCAAAAGATTAAGTATGACAATTGCAAGGTTGCTTTTAGAAGCTGAATTCTCCCTGCAAAGGTCAGCCAGCAGTTGTTCTATCTTGTTAAATTTCTTTCGACATCCTTGAGAGAGGCTTCCCAAAAATTCTTAGCGGTTTTAAAATGATTGAAAAACCTCAAATATCTCATTGGAATCTGCCACAGAAATAAAGAATAGCCAACTTATTTTCCTTCTAGCCAGGACATTGATAAGCATGACGTTGGATTTATTTATCTGCTGTCCAGATGCTAAGTGATATGTTGGGACATAAGTTTGTGAAGCTCTTGGATTTCCTGGGGTAAAATAATGGTCAAAATCACAGTATCATCAACAAATTAGAAGTTGTAGCAAGTCCCTCTTTAAGTGACTGGGAGTCCATGTGTGCAATGCTTCAGTTTGGCCTCCTTCAAGTGTCTGCATCGGTTTTCATTCCTAATAATGCATGGAAATATACTCAGTGGAACACCTTTCCTGAGACTGGAGCTGAAGAGAAAGAAAGAGTGCCTGGTACCGTCATTGATGGTTATGGAGCAAGAAGCCATTCTGATACAACTATCAATCTATCAGATTACCATCTTATTGAAACCAAAGGCCTGAACAGTGAGCTAAATTAACTCACAAAGACATCTATCAGCCTATGTTGTACATTGAAGGAGTGAATGGTTTCTTGGAGAGCAATGATGTTTGTAATCCATCTTCTTGGAAAAAGGAAGATTGAGTTTCTGATTGCAGCTTGGGCAGAAGTGATTTAAGCCTTGTTGCAAATATCTTAAACAGCATTCTATAAACCATTTTGGAAGCAAAATTGGACTAAAGTACTCCATTTTGTCCGATTGAGCACCCTCGGGAATAATGACCAGTTTAGTTGCATTCATTTGCTTGAGCACTTTTTTATTGCACCTTCTTTCCTCAATCAAGCCTCAGAAATCCCCTTTTATAGTATCCTAATAATATATTTTCACTCATAATAATGAACAGAATTGCGCTCAGCGGATTACCATCTGATTGAAACCAACAATCTGGAGGGTGAGCTCAATTAATTCCCTATGACATCTGTCAGCCTTTGTCGTACATTGAGGGAGTAAATAATTTCTTGGACAGCAATGATGTTTGTTTGTAATCTGTCTTCCTGGAAAAAGGAAGATTGTGTCTCTGACCACAGCTTGGGCATAAGTAATTAAGCCTTGTTGCAAATATTTTGGACAGGATTCGATAAAACACTTTGGAAAGTACAATTGGTCTATAGTGTTCCATTTTGTCCACTTGAACATCCTTGGGAATAATGATCAGCATAGTTGCATTCGTTTGAGCATATTTTTATAGCACCTTCATTCCTGAATCAAGGTTAATGAATCCCAATTTACAGTATCTTAATAATTTTGACAACCCAGGGTTGGATATCCATTCCCCTTTGATGGTATCCCAATAATTTTGAAAAAACATGGCTGGATATCCATCTGGGCAAAAGAGTAAAAACAGTGGCCTTTAATTCCTCTTTTGTAATTGGCTATAGCATTGTGCTATTTTCTTCTTCAGCAATTAGTTTGGGGATGCCTCTCCATTACCCCTTAGAGGGTCTAGTTTTGCTCGAGTATTGTGGAGGTTCCGTCAGGACAGTGTGAATGAAGTATGTGGCATGCTGCAAAATGTCAATGGTCGAGTGAATGTAGGTACCGTTCTTGGTTTTGATTTTCTGCACATTATTGATTTGTTGTCGATTGAGACTTATGACAAACTTGGTGGTCAAGTCCCGTCGTGATCCATTAAGCCAGAGAGCACTATCTCCAATACAAACTCTTTTTTTGTAAGAGGGAAAGGTCTTGAATGATTCTGCTCCTCCTTGGCCCTAATTTCTAAGAAGCCTATTTCCCATATGTGTTTTGCACCTCTGCTAGTTGATGTTGAATATCCACAACTTGAGCAAAGATATAGCCAAATTCATTCTTGCACAAGCCCTTAATTTGGTGTCTGAGATATCGAAGCTTTTCCATGAATTTGAACATTTCATGACCCTGTACCAAAGGAGCCTCTTTCCACTATTGTTCAGATGTTTGGTTTAAGCCAGGGTGGGAGGTCCACATTCTCTGGAATTTACAATGGGGATAGCATTATGCACTGTGTTTGATAATAATTTTACGAGAATTGGCCAATATTCAAAAAGGGTGTTGTCACGGACTTTTGTGGCCCAGTCGGCTCATGGCTATACAATGATCTTGAATGAGAATTCCTATCCAACTTCTCTGCTACTTAACTCTTTCTTTTCTTGCAGAGAGGATTGAAGCCACTTTCCCCATTTTTCTCCTCTAGAGATTTGATAGTGTTGAAGTCACTCATAATAATGTGATTAAGTGGCATGTTGTGGAAATCCATATTGTTCTATAAGAGTGATTATGTAGTTCCATAAGAGGGAATGCATATACTGATAACATTCCAACATTCTTGAAATTCTGAGGAAAAGAAATTTGCATGAGAACCCCATGGAAAAAGATTGATGAGAATTAAGACTGAATACCACACTGGATCCCACTGAAAAATTGTTCTTGTAGTCTGGCATGTGAGGGAACTTAAATCCTGGTAACATTGCAGCACTCTTGAAATTGAGGAAAAGAAATTTGAATGATATCCCCATGGAAAAGATGAAAGAGACTTCAGACTATATAAAGGCTGGATCCCATTGAACCACTGTACTCATATGGAAGGGTTCGCATGCATCCCCAAAACCCATAGAGTTTGAGCCCTTTATGGTGTCGGGATGGGAAGTATCTTGACTGATCGTGTCTATCCTATCTTTTTCACTTTGCTTTTGGCAAAACGAAGTTTGTTAGAGACACCAAGACCTTCTATATTCCACGAGAGGATCCACATTAAATAGACTGTATAGGGGTGGGACTGGCCAACTCTGGTAGAGCTTCCTCATTGGAGAACTTGGTTATCCAGATCTGAACCAATTTTTCCATTGCTCTACTCATATTTCCTTCATCCTCCAAGACCATGGAATCAGAGGGAGGTTCCCACTTCTTGTTCGAGACAGGCTGCATTGGGTTCCCAAATTCGAAGATTACTTGACATCTAGACTGTTTCGGTATGGGTACAGGTTCAGTACGCTGAAACGGCAAATTTTTAAAAACCTCGGGTACGGTATGCTTTTGGGTACATTTTATATATGTATGTATGTATGTATGTATGTAAAATTATAAATTTAAAGAAGCATTTGCATACTTATTGAAATTTAATACTCATACAACTTTAAATCATTCATAGAACATGAAAACAAATTTCCAATACTTTGAGAATTGAGACTTAAAATTTGTATTGAGTGTGTGAATAAAGTAGAGGGATTCAGTGTAGAAATAGGTGTTTGGGGGTATCTTAGGGTTAGGTTAGAATTAGGTTACTTTATTTTTAAGAAAAAATGTTTAGTTTTTTTTTTTTTGAGTTACAAAAAAAAAAACCCATATTTAGCCTGGGGTACGTACCCACAGGCCTCGGGTACAGTTCAGGTACGGTTTTCCGTACACAAAGCATACCCTGAACCTGTGGGTACGTACCCACTGCATTTATGTACCCGTATCGGTACCAGAAACATTTCCAGGCTGGTACAAGGAGGGGGGAACGTTTCAGTGTAGTCTGGCTTGAGATCAGATCTGCTTGGGAGCTGACTATTATTGTGTTTTTCTATCATGTCCCCTTTTCGGAATTAAGCCAGTCAGAAGACCTGTAGCCTATTCCTTATTTCCCATAGGCTAAGGGATAAAGTTAGGGAAATAAATTAATGATAATACTTTAAGTTGTCCTAAGTCACTTTTATTTTATAACATGAAAATGACACTTATGTATTATTATTAATTTATTAAGAGGGCCAAAAGTAATTATCATTAAGTGGATGAAAAGTGATATTTTATTAAAAGTATTTTTAGGGTGGAATTGGAAAAGAGAAATTATAAAAGGAGAAGTTGGGCTAAAAAGAGTCATTATTCATTACTCCTTGAAACCAAACCCTATTCCAAAGCTTGAGCCTTTGTGTTCATCTTTTCACCCAAGGACAAAAACCCTTTGGTGTGCAGGATTGGAGAACGGAAACCCTCTAATTCCAGTTGTGGTGATTCCATCCAGGGATCATATTTGTGCCGAAGATTGAGATTTTATTCCATTTTCAGTTTGCTGCAGTGCTGCTACAGTGATCCATACTGCTGCTACAGTGATCCGTACTGCTGCCACAGTGATCCGTACCCAGCCGTCAGCTGTATTTATGATTCAATCACAATGTATGCTTGACATCGATCTGAATTGAGGATTGTTGCACCCTCTCATTACTGCCTCTTGTGCCCACCATGGACATTCCAGCCAGCATCACACTCCAAAAGGGACTGCCGTACATCTACAGCAGCATATTCCAGCCTGCCATACCAGTTGGGGACTGTTGTACTTTGTTTCCAAGCTGCTGGACCTTGATTGGTATTTATTGTTGAGTTTATTCATTTGTTGTGGGATTTTTGCAGTAAGGGTTTGTTGTAATCAGTTTTGAATTTATAATCAGCTCCTTGAATAAATATTACAGTTGGGTTGTTATCAGATTTGGAGTTTCAGTTTGCATGTTGTTGTTTAGGATTTATTTCAGCTTGTTTAAATTCAGAAAATTACAAAAAATTAGAATAGAGAAAATTCATAAAATGGGATATTACATTTTCTTGAACTTGGCTGAGGAGTTTAATGTAGTAGCTAAAGATGTGAAAATGGGTGTATAATAGCCTTACCTTTTTGTTGTGCTATTGTTCGTGGAGGTTGCAGTGATGCTGCCTTGAGGTAGTGCACAGCATCAGAAGTGTCTTGAATGTCCAACATGTCATATGTTTTGTATCTGCTAAAGCTTTAAAGGGATTAGAAAGAGATAGACCATGCTGGGAAATCTGTCACCCTTTTGTGAGTAGGCTCTTCAGAACTTCAATTGACTATGCTCCTCCTTGGTGTTTGGCAGACCTATTCCCAGAATGTTTGAGTGACATAGACTTTTCGTAGAAGAGGTTGATGTGTCCTTCATCTTGGAGCACTGCTGTTGTGAGTTTTGATTCTTTGTACCCTTGGATGGTTGCTCTGGAGATTCTTCAGTTAGGCAGATGCGGGCTAAGTGGTCCTATTCATGGTAGATGCTGCATGTAAAGAGAATATTTTCAGTCTAATGGCTTCTCACACTATCTCACCCATTTCTAGTTCTATTTTGTCTGATAGAGGTTTATCCGTATCGATATTGACACAAATTCCAGTATAATTCAGGACTATGGGTTTTTGATGAACTTTGAGGCCATTTATAGTCCCCAACGGTTGTTCCTATCATTTGCAGTGATGATTCCTGTGTGTATTCACTTCAAAGCAGTGGGAGTCTGACTCATGCTAGGGGCTGGACATGAGAGATCCTCAGTTAGCTTAATGCAGAAAGCCAATGCTTCATGAATAGGCCAGATATTTTCAAGAACCAAGGCCTTCCTTGGAGTGCACTATCCCATTCCTGTTTAGAGGAGAAAACAACCATGAAATAGCCCTTAAACCTCATAAGAATGATCAGTGATCCTGATGTCTTCCAATTCTCATGAACCCACGGAGAGAGTCTTCGGCATTGGGAGGCTTCATAAATCGGTAGATCAGTGTCTTCTACTTAAGAAACCAAATCCTGTTCTCCATTTCTTCAACAAGGAATGAAACCCAAGGAGGTGTTTCTAGCCTTAGGTAACTTCCATTTTCCTTTTTCTAAGGAAATGAGTGCCTTATGATCATCCTTTAAGCATGGTACTGTATGTAATGCTTTAGGTCCTCCTTGAAGAACTGAGCAGGATTGTTAGAAACCAGATCTGATGTATTGACTTGGACTCTATGGGAGAGGTATCTGAGAGGAGGCCATGGCCTCCTTGGGAATGGATGACAAGTTTGCTGTTCCAACAGTAGAGATGGATCTGGTTTGAGAGATTGATATAGCATGGGGAAAATATTGTAGCATAAAGTATATAATGTATAATAGAAACCTCATCCTTTAAGGTTTTAAAAGTATTCTTTACATATAAATTTTATTAGATCAAATTTGTCATTGTTGGGGTCATATTAGAAGAATGCTACTATTATTTATGCAATAAGTAATAATAAATTGGTTTGACTACTATGCAGCATAGCCTGACAGATAAACTGGCAACTTGACTTAATATTTGAAGAATTTCAAAACATCATTGACGGAATATTATCCCAAGATGAACAGCTAAGTGACTCTTCAAAAGATAAAATGAATCATTCGAAAGGTGCTATATTATACAACAATCAGCAAGGGAAACCAGAAGCCAAGTTCCATTGGATGTATGGATAAAGATTTCAATAATTCTTGATTTAGATATGAAATGCTTCAGAATTCATGCATTAGTTCTATGATATAATTCCAGATGTGTGAAAAACCAAGGCAGCATCCCAAAGCACATGTAAAAGCCATAGATTTGGATAAGCCAAAACCAAGGATGAGTTTCAAAACTTAGCTTTTAAAATTCTTTTTCTAATAAATTATTAAGTTACAAAACAAAATTGCAGTTAAATAACTTTAGGATGCAATTAATGAGGAAAAAAAACAACCTTGACACCTGCCCACCAGGTAACCAACCATACAAGCTCTGACCACAGTAAATCCATCATGATTATGTTAGCCCTCCGATATAAGTCCCTTGATAATGGCAGTAAGATGAGGAAAAAAGTTGCCTGCAAAAAAAAAAATAATTAGAGTATGAAGGATGTATCTGGGCTTTTGCAGAACCTGTGAACCTGATACACCTACCTGCTTCAAAGGAAACCACTTCTGAGACTTTATGAGTGACAAAACCAGACAGAGGTGTGTAAAAAAGTTTAAACTTCAAAAATGGAATAAAATATGCATAATGCTACACCATACAGGCTTGTTCAGGTTAAAAATTGGAGATCTTACCATACCAATCCATATTTCAAAACCATTGGGACATACTTTTTGAGCACCAGTCAACTCAAACGGAGATGACCTAAACCAATATGTTGTCATATAGTAAAAGACCAACACAGTAGCCCATACAAGCATAGTCTTTTGATAATGTTTTTGAGTTCAGTAGATCATTTTTACCTGTTTACTAATTGTATTTAGTAGAAAATGATGCCTGCAAACAGTGATGTCAATTATACATTTACCATATCTGGAAACATCAACTCTACATTGGGAATAACATAATTATATGCAGGATGTTATTTGTGTGCCTTGTATATGAGTAACTTTACCTAAGCTTTATGCTCCCCTTCCAGTATATCTATAATCTTATTGGTTTCGTTGCATAAAACTTCCAGCATCCAGAGATATGGTAGAATTGCAATCACCAAGTATAGATTGAACTGAAGTTTGGGCATAAAAGTGAAATGGAGGTTAAACTATCATGCCTTGAAAGATAAAAGTAAAGATATCTTAGATAGTCTGTTTCCTATTACAATTGGTTAGACTGGGATGGTGCCAGATTTAGCCTGAAACAATCGCAAGGATGCCAGAGGCATTCTGGGTACACACCATTTCTAATATATTGCATTGATATATGGACAGACAGAACCTCCAAATTATCAGTATCAAGATGTTCCAAACATGAACATGGTCCCAACAAAGAGTACTTTTCTGTTTGGCCTCTAATCTATGTTGAGATATTATATTGATTGTTGATGACGTTGGAGATAGCTAGAAATAATGATAATGCAATTAATTTGCAAGAAATGCTTTCTTTAAAAGCTGTATTGACATTGAGAGTTTGCAAGGGAGATGTTGACGTGACCTCAATGTATTCTCAATATATGGTCTATCTGGCAACTCATTTTGTCTTGGTGGGAAGGTGAGAAGGGACAACCAAGAAAAAGAATGCAGAAGACAACTGATGAAGATATTGATTGATTAAAGAAGAATAATGGACTCAAAATACCAGAGTTGTGGTCGTCAAGGAAACCCACAAAAGCAACCCTCTATGAAAAATGAAGGACTAACTACGATTACACCTTTGTCCTAAGGCTGCATCGCCCAAGTATCTTAGGTTGTGAATACAGAAAATGAGCCTAAAAACATTCTTAGAACAAAAGAATGGGAAAATTATTATGCTTAAACAGTGCAATGAGGAAGAGTTCGTTGACAATGGATTATATGATCCAAAGCACCACTGTGCCAGTCCACGCACTTCTCCTAACTGTTTTTTTAATCTAAGTTACCGATATGTTATGGATACAGATACGGTACAAAGTATCCAATACACAGATACAGCAACAACAAATTGGCCCCGGATACGATCGTACAAAAAGTATATAAAAATTTAAAGATATGTAAATTCCATTCCTGATAAATAGGAAATAACCACATATTATGCATACAAAAAACAAAGTAAATAAATAACCACAAAACACTACTCATAATTTGTTAAAACCAACAAAATTAGCAATGACAGCTTAGAGAGGTAAATATGCAATGAGGGAATGTGAGGTAAGTGGTTTTGCCAATATGTATCTCTTTTCATTTTTTAGGGTTTCTTGTCTTTTATATGTTTTATTTTTGCACTTTATGAGTTAAATGTTGAAAAAAATTAAGTGGGTTGCCTTGGATACGGCTCGGAAAGCCTTGGATACAGGTGTGGCAGGTCGGGACGGACAGATATGTCTGCAAAAGTATCTGGCCATACCCGACTTGCCACCCCCATACCCAACATTTCCACATATGTTTCTGGTGTATCCATACTAGAAACATTTGTACTTTTTTTTGCCCTAGGCCTGTTATATTGGTATCTTAGTTTTTATTGCGTGTTCTATAACCCATAGTTTGCAAGCCAAGTTACACAGTTATCCTTTAAGTCACCAT
Source organism: Taxus wallichiana var. yunnanensis (assembly GCA_018340775.1). Taxonomy (NCBI): domain Eukaryota; kingdom Viridiplantae; phylum Streptophyta; class Pinopsida; order Cupressales; family Taxaceae; genus Taxus; species Taxus wallichiana. The sequence goes on from CM031243.1 coordinate 766,983,612, forward strand.
CTTCTGCCCCATGGTTTGAGTCATTAGTATCGAGAGAAAGAGATTTTGTTGTTGTGTCTAAACAACACATCCCTAGTTTCCCTTCAAGAAATAATAAAACCCCTAGGTCTTTCCCTAAAAGATTGGATTGCTCACACATTTCAAATCTCCATCCTCTGCGTAGTTCCTCTCTTGTTAAGCCCTTAGCACTTCAAAGCACATGTAGTCTCACTTGTCTCATTTTAGAGTGCACAAGTGACTTTCCCTTCCGCACGAACCCTCAAAGAGCTTTGCAATAGCTTTGTGTGGCATTCCTTTTCTGCTTGCGCAATATTTTGCGGCCTTCTTGCTTACACACGCAACTCAAGCGCCCACACCCCTTCATGTCTCTCGACACACCTTTACGCATCCTCCACGCAATGTATATTACACTTTGCACAATATCATTGTGCACTATCTTAAGCCCCACGCATCATTTCCTTGATTCACAGATGCACATAGTCTTCGCACAATGTCCCGCATGGTGTCATATGCTTGCTATTGCTTTCTTGAGTGCCACAACATTGTTCGAGTCTCCCGCATTCAACCTAGCTCCGCACTTCATTGCAAGCAACCACACCATGAGTCCTGCGCAGCCTCCCATGCTTCATGACACCTTTAACTCGCCAAGCCACTCACCATACACTCTGCGAGCAATCTCCCAACTTTGCAATTCTTCACCACGGTTGTATAATTCAATGAAGTATAGCCCATTTAGGTAAATTTAACACCTAACACTTGGTTTTCTCAAGTTTTATGTTGTTCAAGTAATGCACATGCATTCGATACATCAAAGACTACACAAAAGGAAATGTTAGAGATTCTTCTAAAGAAGACAGTGCGCATAGTTTGACGTGCAATCGGTTGCATTACACAAAATATGTATCTCAAGAGCACACACCTTTGCGCGCAAATCATAAATGGACGCATGCGCTAGTCAGTGCACACAATGCCCATGCATGTAATATTGTTTTAATTACGCGCTTTCCTTTCGCAATACTAACTTTGCGCTCTTCTTATGCCTTGTAGGAGTTGAAGGCATCATCATTGAAGGTTCCCAAAGGAGCGTGCAAAACATCAAAATTATCAGCATGCCCAAGGCACAAAAGACAAACAGTGTTTGGTTGCTAAACGACAAAACACATCACAAAAATCAATAGAATCTGTTGTTTCTAAAACAACAGTGCTTAAAACTGACATTCATGTGAGAGAATCTTGATCTTATCCACTTTGTCAACAAAAGAGGTTGGAGATCCCGTTGAGCAGTCGCCGTATGAATTAAATGAAGATTGACTTCTGCTCAAGCTACCCTTGTGCGCCCATAAGCATTGAATGTTGTCTAAAATCGAGTGAAGATCAAATCAAATATTCTTCTAGATTCACCTAGGAGCATTCAATTCGATTGTGTTATGTTGTCTAAAAGCGAGTGAAGATCAAATCAAATATTCTTCTAGATTCACCTAGGAGCATTCAATTCGATTGTGTTATGTAGTGGCCATGTCTTCATTTGTCAAATCTGCATTGTGCAGTTGGTTGCAGCCATTAATTGTAACATTTGTAATTTTGCCTAAGTAGTTGTGATTCTCGTATTAATACCCAAATTGAAAGACCTTATTATGGTCGAATCCTTGTAGAAAGAAGTTTTAGAACATTTTAATGCATTTGACTTTTTCTCTTGTTTCTACTTTGTGTTTCATCCTGAGTTTGATGTCTGTGTGCACTCTTTTCATCTAGTTGAAGTAGATCTCATTTGCTTATCAATAGATATATCATTTGCTCATTGCTTAGAGTTAATGTTCACTTCTTGACGTCCAAAGGCATTGCGTCCCTCTACTCCAAAACAAATTCCTCAAATTCTTGCACCTACTCATGTCTCGATCAAGCAAATGTTGGTTTGAGCATGAGTATCGTTCTGGATCTATCTTCACCAATCAGAAAGGGGTCTCTATCACACCATCGGATTCATTTCTCTTTCTATCTACCCTTCTCTTTTTGCACTTTTTTGTGCCCCGATAGAGTAGGTTAGTTTAAGACTAAAGCTTGCAATTGATTTATATTGCTAACTCTTTATGATTGTAGGTGATACTCATTGCACACTATATTTTGCATATGAATTATCGCGCGTAATGAATGAATAACTCCACAACCTCGCACACACTCACACTTAACCGTTTAAGGTTGAATCTCGTTGTTTCCCATTACGCATTCTAGTGCACACTCACTCTAGAACCCATGAATGAACCAGCAAATGACCTCATGAAAATCATACCCCACCACCTTGAGCTATTCCCAACAAATCATATGGCCACCAAGACCTAGTGTAATTGAACCTTGGGGATATCCCCGCACACACAATCCATTTGTGCAATCGCTTTCCCCTGCACACAAACCCTTCGCCCTTCTTTCAAGAGAGGTAAGGCCCCACCCATTTGGCAAAGCTCAATCTAGGTTGCCAGCGCTTGCATGCACCACTACTTCCTTCTCAACATCAACATCTTTGGCACTAGAGGAGTATAGAGGTGCGACACTCGTGGAGATCAACAAATTCCCTAATGGCTACCAACACATGAGCATAACATAAAGGACATTAGTGTGGTGTACCTAGAAGAACTTTGTACCAAGAACAAGATGGTTGACACCCAAAACCAATTCTCTTACACATCCCCAAAACAACTACAAACTTATTTGAAATACCCTCGAGGAGCAAAGAAACCGAACTATTCAGACCAATTTTGCGAACTCATGATGTAGCTTGGTCCAACAACATCCCATTCTACACAACCTATCAACCTATTGCTTCAACATCAAGGCCCTTTCAACATCCACGTCAAGCTTGACATTCAAATGTTCTAAGGTAAAACCCTTGCCACAACATTGGATATAGTTAGATTCAACAATTGGAGGCCTACTTCTCAATCAACCACTTCAATGACTCATAAAAGAGCACCTTTCCATCATTGAAGATGTCCATTTCAGCATCCTAGTGGTGTAGAACCCATAATTACCAAGTTTGGAAATCCATATTCATTTGGGAGGCTAAAAATATCCAAAAATCCCAAAATCCTAAAATAGTTTGGAAAAATCCAATTCAGTATTATACACACACAGATAAATTATATGAAACATGCAAAAATATATCCATCTACCAATAATGAGCATAAAATCAAAGATTATAAAATTGTGAAATGTGTGAGTTTGAAATTTGAATAACATTAAAAGAGAGCAAAATATTCATAGTTTGGAGCCTAAGCTTAAAATTGAAATGAAACTTAAAAATTTTAAATATCTCAGTAACATGGAAAATTGTTTCAACATCAAAACTTTCTTCAAAATCATAACAAGCACCATCATCTATTTATCTTATCAAACTCATCAACACTATCAATATTTCCCTAATCTCCTTCAAGGATGGTTCTCCAAGGTGAGAATTGCCATCTTCTTTTGCAGGATTGTACTCATCAAACGCTTCACCGTAGTGAATAAACACAATATTTGAGGGTTTTGTAACTCCTAATAGATTCCTCTTGTTAGTTTATAAGTTTGCCACCTTAAATGGGGATCCATGCAGCCAATGTCCTCTTATGCCTCCTTGCGAGAAAACATGCCCTCTTGGATCTTGAATGTAATAAGTTCCTTTCTCCACTTAGACTTCTCATTATCATCATGAACCAACCTATTTATTGTTTTCCAATATACCATTTTTTACCTCCGCGTCTAAGTCACAATTCACTTCTATAAGCTTAGGACTTAAATAACATGTTGCATGTATAGAAAGATGTAACATATCCCATTAGATGTCCACCATGTCTCATATATATTGAACTTCAACATCATCTCGCTAGAGCTTTTTTTATTTGTTTTTTCGCTTGCTCCATGCCCTCATACACAAAACTATTGAAAGGTTTCATGTCATCCGCCAATCTCGGCAATTGGACAAGTGACTCAAACACCTTTACAACTTTCTCAACACCCTCCCGCACGAACTTCCTATAATAATTTTCTCAAAATCATTTACAAGGCTTTACTTAGAAATCTTAGATTATGCCAATTCTTCACTAACCACAACTTTACTCAATGTTGTCTTCTTCTCCACCTCCCTTTGCAAAGTAATAAATTAGATGCACATCTTGTTTTAACAAGGGAGAGAAGTTCATGTTTTGCAAATGTGCAATACAAGCTCAAGGTTAAGCAATGATTAAGTATAAACTTGAAAGTTTGTTTTTCTTATCGTACAACATCGGTTACCCACTCCAACGTTGTTAAACCTTCAAGCAAACGGAGCCAAACATGAGTTGTACATGGGATCCAAAATAGATGAGAAAATTTGTCCAAAGATATTCACTTGTTGCTTTACAATTTGGTGCATTATCCGTAATAACCTGAACAACATATTCTTCTCCAATGTCCAAAATGGCAAATTCAATGCATTTGAAAATGAAATTTGCAATCTTCACCTCATAACTTGTATCAATTGATTTCATAAACATAGCACCTTTTGGGCATTTTGTCAAAGAGGATAGGAGATGCCTTCACTTTATATAAGACCACCCATCACTTACTATAATGCAGCTTGATTTTCTCCGAATCTTTTCATTTTATCTAGTTCGCTAGATATGGATGTCACCTCCTCTTCTAGCGAGCTAGTTCTCAAGCTTTCAAAAGACGACATTGTGTAACCTTTCCCAAAATTGGAGATCCCATCTACCATAGCTTTTGTATGTGGATTTCAAACAACTTTAAAAGGGACGGTGTTTACATTAAAAGATCGACCCACCAATCTATCTATCTCATGTTTTTCCTATGGCTTCCACATAGATTTCAAGGAAGGTTGGAACATCGCATGTCCACTTTTTCTTTCTTGCACAAACGCCAATGAAGCAATTGAGCCAATAAAGGAGCTAATCACATTGCATTGGATTTTAGCCTTTTTGAAAGTTGTTGATGTTGATGCAAGTATCTTCGATTCATATTTGCTTCTTATTCGACCAATGAATTGTGCATATTTCCCTTGCTTTGTTGGTGTTGAGAAAATATTTACATCGGGGCCCCCATTATAATGATATCTAACCCTTGTTATAGTCCCCTCACATTTAAACCACGTAGAGTGCATTTCATACTAGAATTGCCATTGTTGGACAATGTATTTCATCTCCAATGGACAGCTTGCCATGCCGATAAGTCGCCCCTACAACAATTTTAGAAATAATTTTAAATATAGACACATAAAAGAACCAAATTATAAATTTTATTATATACATTTTTGTTTGTAATATATAATAAAAATTAATAATTAAAATACAACGTTATAAACTATTAATCTAGCTAAATAAATCTTTAAAAATGCAATTAATAGACTATATTGCTTTCTTAGTTCCAAAATCACATGGTTCATTGCTGCTAGTTCAAGCGAAGGTCGTTGGCATTCATGGTGGGTGAGTTTATACTTTTGTTGACCTTTGACGGCTCGAAGATGGCAGCAGTGTAAGGGCTAGGAAGATTTTGCATGGTAAGGGCATTTGCCATCTTAAATTTAAATTAGTTATAATTATACGATCCGTAGTTTAACTTTATACTTCATAGTTTAGGTTTTAGGATAGGTTTTATTTTTTAGTTTATAATTTCAATATAACTTACAGTTAGGTTTTATATTATTTAGCTATGGTATTCTTTTTTAAAAAGTTTAAAGAACTTTTAAATTATAATTTTCGGTTGTTTGTAATATATAATAATTTTAAAATTGAAAACGATAAAAATTTAAGCTAAGAAAGAAATCAAAGTTGCAGAGAAATGTAAAGACATTTGCTAGATAAATGTAATATCCCCTTCCCAATCGAAGACCCTTAGCCCAATTTTGTTTCCCGACGGCTAAGGGGTGTTAAAAAGGGAAACTATAGTCTTAATAAATTATTATAAAGTGCATAAAAAAGAAATATTATAAAAAACACTTATATTAATTTATTATAGACTTAATAAAAATAAAAGAGAAAAGAGTGAAATTAGAAAAAGAAAAAGAAAAGGTCACTTTATGTTTTATTTCCCCTAGGGGAAAAATGCGACCCATGTTGAGGAAGAAATAAATGCCAAAAAGGCCAATGGGGTCTGGGTGGAGCGGTCAAGTTGGATGGTTGTTTCCGGCTCCACCCAGGTTCAAATCCCACTAAGGCACGATCCCCGTTCGAGGTGGTAATGTCCAAGGTGGTGTGGTTGGCAAGCTAGTTTTCACGAAGGAGTTTCTGGATCGAGAAGACATGCACTTGATGGTGTGAAGCGCCTCGTGATTCGCCTGTGGTGGTGTGTGATTGCGCACCGACCGGGTGATTCATTGGATCAAGCATGACGGCCCATGGTTCGCTAGTGGTGTGTGCATGAGTGGCGGCTCGTGTTTCACCAGTCGTGTGTTCTAGGTGGTGGCTCGTGGTCCATAGATTATTGAGCTTAATTGTAATATCTTGGTTGTTGTAAGGGTGAGGTCCCTTAACCCTCCGATTCATAGCTTCGGTCAAAAGCGTTCACCATATCAAAAATAAATAAATGCCAAAAAGAATTAAATGTGGGAAAAGGCATTTGATTGGTGTTGTGGGTCACTACTAAGCCAAGATTGCTTATAAATAAGCTTTACAAATAAACTCCTAAGGATGAAAACTCTTTTGAGGATTAGAAAAGAGGAACGAAAACTCTTCTTCTATGTTGTGAGAGGATTCTCCATTCAGGGGTTTCCATTGAGCATCAAAATTCAAGGAGTTAGTTGTGTTTTCTAGTAGTTTTCCAACAGTTGTTGAAGACTTATTATTGTCGGTTTGTGAGTTGTTTGAAGACCTACAAGTGTTGAATATTGCATGTTTGTTGGGAGTGTTGTTGAAGCTTCCATTTCCAATTTTTGCATTACTAGAGCATCGATTTCAAACTAAATTCAAGGAGAGATCAAATCTGAAGTGTTTGATCAGTTTTGAGGTGTTTTTGGGCCTTTCCTAAGTGGGGCAAAATTGTATTTCCAGCTTTCACTTACAGCTAGGGTTTATCTACATTGTTCCAGAATTGCAGATCCGTTTTGGATGTCTTTCGCCATTGAAAAATTCTGATTTTGGGTTCATTGGAAAGCTTATTTTTCAAGCTTCAGTTTGAGCTATCATTTGCCCAAAAATTTGGAGTATTTTGCAAGTTATTGAATTTACAAGTTTTGTTGCGTTTTTGCCCTAATAAATTCCAGAATTAATATTTTTTGAATCTGATTGGAGATCCTATTTTGATTATTCATTATCTACTTGCAAACAAATTTTCATAATTTTTGGAGGTATTTTGAGGTGGAAAAAGCTATTTTTGCTAAATCATTGGCCTAGGGCAACGAACTAGGGTTTTCTAGGAAAATATTCAGTTTGTGGCCTAATTTCATTTTGAATTTCAGTTTGATAGTAATTAAGATTTTTGGCTTTTTGGATTAATCAGATTTGGCTCTAGTGAGAATTGTGAAAATCCATCCGAAGTAGGAATATGTCCATTTGGGGACATTACATAATGTCCCCGATTAAACATATTATGCCCCCAAATGAAATAGCCACAAATCTGATTTATAACAGACCCAAAAGATATATATTTGATGAAAATTAATGCAGATCTGAATTTCTACAAGGAAATGCGACTTGCCTTGGAGATGATTAATACTCAAAACTAATTGAAAATCATCCAAATCTTTACCCAACCAATTCAGACTTTATGATACATGCAAGAACACCAAAAATATAATTTTTTAGATCAAGAAGAAGAACTGGAAAATTTATTTTACAAACAAGGCTGGAAGAAATGTTTCCAAAGCCCAATTCAGATGCATATAAGCTAGAAATGACCTTTAAAAATATGGCAATGAAGATGGAGATGAGATCCGGATCAGCCATTCCACTCACAAGGGTGTAGATAACCCTAGATCTGGCTAGAAATGCATGCCAAAAATCAGCTACACTCTTCTTCTTCAAACCCTAGCTGGAGAAAATATAAATTTGCACCTTAGGGCCTTCAAACACAGCTGGAAATTCATAATTTATCTTAAAACTCAATGGAAACCCCTGAATAGAGCTCCTTTCGTAAAGGATGAAGAGCTTCCATTCTTCAATCCTTGGCAATAGAGGGTTTTCGCCCTCTAACGCAACACTTCAAAGGATTTTCATCATTTGAGGTAAAAATGGAAAGCAATTAGCTCAACCAATTTTCAGATATGAAAATATGATAAAAAGTGATATCTAAAACCCTCTTCCCCTACGTCCATGCAAAACCGATTTTTTTATTCCTTAAGCCGAGAGAATCATTGCTCGATACCATTGTAATGTCCCCAATTGGACACTTAAACACTTATAATGGATTTACCACAAATCTGATCTTAGAATGCACAACATAAAATTTATAAAGATGCACATTTGAAAATATACCAGAAAATGCGACTTGGGTAGAGAATGAAATTTATCCAAAACTTAAGTCAAACCACTCTTTCTATCCTTTAAATAGATCTGATTTTATTATTGCAAATACACAAGAAAAATACCAGATTGGAACCCAATTGAATGCTCAAATATTTATTACAATTCTCCAAATAGATTCACCCTTGCACACACAACTAGAAACACCAATTCCTTCAATTGCATTCCGATCTGGTATTTTTATTGTGTATTTGCAATAATAAAATCAGCTGATCTATTTTAAGGATAAAAAGAGTGGTTTGATTTCAGTTTTGGATAAACTTCATTCTCTAGCCAAGTCACATTTTCTGGTATAATTTCATCTCTGCATCTTTATAAATTTTATATTGTGCATTCTAAGATCAGATTTGTGGTAAATCCATTGTAAGTGTTTAAGTGTCCAATTGGGGATATTACAGTGGTATCGAGCATGTCCTTGCCATCATGTGAAGTAAATCAAATCTGAATGCAACCAAGGAAAATTCCTATAGTCTATCAAAGAAGGAATACTCCAAAGAAGGTGACAATGGAAGAGCATGATCAAAGAGCTCCTCCTAATGATGAGCTTAGCTACATGCATGAAGTGATCACAAGAAGTCAGAGAGAGTTGCAATAGTCTATAAGGGAATCTCAAAGGGAAATGCATGAAGCATTGACCGGTTCCATCAGAGACTTGGCAAAGATCCTACAAGGGAACAATATGTCTACCAACCAAGGAGCAACCAACAATGGTGAAGGAAGCTCTACGGGACCAGCTAGGACCTCCTCCAAGCCTCCACATCGACTTTCAGAGCTAAGTTTCTCCAAAGAGAGGAACAACCAATTGAGGAGGAAGCCCCAAATGATGTTGATGACATGGAGGTATGGGGTGAAGAGTATGCAGCCCTTAGCTACAGAGTGAGGGAGATGTTATCCTTCAGAGACTACTGCCAAGTGAAGAATAGCAAAGGACAAGGAAGGAATCGAAGAGTTCAACAAGAGCAACCAAGAAGAGACATACAACAAAGGATTGGTAAGGTAACTCTTCCTTCATATGATGGTTCAAATAAGTGTTCTGCTAGAGCTTGGTTACAAAAATTAGATACATATCTTTCTTTGAATCCAATGTATGAAGAAGAGGCCCTCAAATTTGCAACTTTGCATTTGGAGGGAGTTGCACATGAATGGTGGTACCATGGAATAATCACCCAAGGACATGGTTCTATCACCACCCTTGAGGAATTCAATCAATGTTTGACAGAAAGATTTGACAGATGGACCCGGATATGCATTTCAAAGAGTTAGCCCAACTCAAGCAAGAAGGATCTCTAGATAAGTATATTTTTATTTTCAAAGGCTTGCAATAATGGTGTCGGATATTAGTGAAAGAAGACTTGTGTTGTTATTTATTGAAGGTCTAGGAGAGCCACTAAAAGGCCTAGTCAAAGCCTTTAGTCCTCCATCTCTACAAGGTGCCATTAAACTCAATTGAATAGCCAATAACAACTCAACATGATAAGCAAGTGACAACAGTTAATGGGCAGCAAGGTAAGGCAAAAGAATGGGAAAGAAACAGCCCCAGAAATAGAGGCAAGGAATGAGTTAAGGAGGAAAAAATTATGCTTCAATTGTAGGGACCCATGGACACCCAACCATCGTTGCCAAGGTAAAGGGTCAATCCACTACATTGAGGTAGTTTCAGATGATGAAGATGATGGAGATAATGTTGATCCAAAGAAAATTGAAGACCAAGCAAAAGAAGGGGAAGTGGTTATCACAGGTGCCACACTTGCTACATTATCTCTGTACCACCTAGTTTCTATGCATTCCGAGTTAGAGGAGATCTTCATGGGCAAAAGGTCACCATATTGATAGATAGTGGAGCTACACACAACTTCATTGATGAAGACTTGGTTGCAAAGATGGGATTGCAAGATGGAAGATTTCCAAGGATTCAACATGATCGTAGCGGATGGACATTCAATCTCATGCACAAAGAAGATTCCACAACTTGAGTTCACCATAGGAGATCATGAGGTAAGAGATGATTTTTATGTTGTTGGTATTGGTGAATTGGATATAGTACTTGGAGTACAATGGCTGCAATCTTTGGGTGAGTTCATCCAAAATTATCAAACTATGGAGTTGAAGTTCAAAGTGCAAGACAAGGAAGTTGTTTTGCAAGGTATGAGGAATGGTACTCCTCAAGTTGTGGCAGCCAAAAGCATGGAAAGTTCTTTCCAAAGAGGGCAGATTGCACAGGATGCAGATTGTGTGGAAAGAGGTATATCATCTTGTTTATTGCAGCAGTTATATCATGAGGGTATTCAGCCCATTGATGACAAGAATGTTAAGGAATTGGTACAACAAAATCAAGATATCATGAAGGCAAGAGGAAATGAAGATCTTGATGGCATTGTAAGGTATGGAATGAATGAGATAACATCATATTTATTGCTGCATATTCATATTTATTTTCCTCATGAGAAGAATGATGAGTTAGAGGATCAAATCTGCAATATAAAGTATGTGATACCCTTGATGCAAATTTGTGTGTATGATCATCATGAGAGCCATGTATTGTGGCAAGAGCTCTCACATTTAACAGTTCAGGATCAAGACTTTTGGAGCACTATAGTATGTTTTGTCTCTTGCATATGACACTCGAGCAGATGAGCTTGAAATTGCTTGAGGGCAAGCAATTAGGGAAAGGAGGACTGAAATGTCCCTTTCTCTAAAATAACAAGTCAAAGACCCTTAGCCCAATTTTGTTTCCCGACGGCTAAGGGGTGAATAAAAGGGAAACTTAGTCTTAATGAATTAATTATAAAGTGCATAAAAATAAATTTTATCAAAAGCACTTATATTAATTTATTAAAGACTAAAAAAATAAAAGAGAGTTACTTTATGTTTTTAATTTCCCCCTAGGGGAAAATGTGACCCATGTAGGAGAGGGGAAAAAGCCAAAAAGAATTAAATGAAGGAAAAGATAGATGATTGGTGGTTGTGGGTGGCTACAAAGCCAAGACTTGTTATAAAAGCAAGTCGACTTGCTTGGAAAAGCATCTCTTTTATTTTATGAAAATTTTGAATTTTGTGTGAGCTTTGTAAGCTTTGCATAACAACTCCAAAGGACAAAAACCCTTTGAAGTTAGCTCTAGAGGACGAAAACCCTCTTGAGGACTAGAAGAACGAAAACTCTTCTTCTATTGTGTTTTCCAGCAGTGTATGAAGGCTGTATTTTGCAGATCTGGGCAAGGGTTTGAAGGAGAATAAGTGTTGTTGTGATTCCCCTTCATTTCCAACTTATTCAAGGTGGAGCGACCCATATAGAGAGCTGTTTTGGAGTGTTTTGGAGCTATTTTGGATCAGATCTGTATTGTTGTTCCAACATCAGATTTTTAGAGATCAAATCAACCATTTTGTGTAATTTTTGGCCCAAGGAATTGGTGTTTCCAGCTGTGTCTGTGAAGGGTGCAACTGCAGAATTTTAATAAATATTTCAGCCTTCAATTGGGTTCCAATCTGGTATTTTTCTTGTGTATTTGCAATAATAAAATCAGCTGATTTATTTTAAGGATAAAAAGAGTGGTTTGATTTCAATTTTGGAAAAATTTCATTCTCTAGCCAAGTCGCATTTTTGGTATAATTTCAGATCTGCATCTTTATAAATTTTATGTTGTCCATTCTAAGATCAAATTTGTGGTAAATCCATTGTAAGTGTTTTAAGTGTCCAATTGGGGACATTACATATTTCACTAAGTAAAAAAGTTTCATTAAAACTAAATTGTTCATTTAAGTGAGCTTCATTAGAAAAAAATATATGACGTCAGTTCTTCCCCCAGCCTCTTACCCAACAAAAAATCTATTAAGTGTACGGATTTTTAATTATAATTTTTTTACTTTTTCAATCAAAAATCAACATAAAAACACAAAAATATAGTGAAAAGCTAATTGTATCCCTAAAAAGTAACTCAAACACCAAAAACAAAGATAAAAGACCACAAAAGACAAACATAAAACACAAATGCAAGACCACAAAAAACATTTGGCATTCGGATAATATTTTCATTTTTGTGGTTATTTTGTTTTTAATATGCATACTATATGGTTAATGACAAATGTCTCTAATTTCTTATTTATTAGGCTATAACTTCTATACTTTATTTTATTTTATTGTACGGACATACCCAAGGCAAAAAGAGAAAAAGTCGTACCCTTACTGCACCCAAACCGGCTATTTAGAATAAATGGTTATTTAAGTGGAATTGATTTTACAAGCATTTGCACTCTATACTATCCTATTGACGCATAAGGGTCTAGATAAGGCCTTGGTCTAAAACTTCCAACCAAATTGTCCAACCACATTAGTATGTAGCTTACAATATTTAGAATAGCTCTCTCGAGTCTAATACAAAGAATCTCTCCCTTGGTTTAACACTTCCATCCAGTTTGTCCAAACACATTAGAATGTAGTTTACAATATTTAGAATAACTTTGTGAGTTTATAACAAAGAAATTTTGGAAGCAACTTCTTGAAAGAAGTTCCAAGTACCAATGCACACCTAGATCAACCACACTCTCCATTTGTTCTTTCATTTGCTACTTTGATTATGAAGCCTTGGCATACTCATTTTAAGGCACAATAGACTAGCATAAAAAGTCATTTGGCTCAAACTCCTTCCTTTTGCAATAGTGTTTCTTAGCATCAATTGTTTTCCACATTAAAGATTTTAGTGCAAGCTCAAGCCCAATCTTATCTTGTGACTTTGGTGCACCCTCCAAGTTTGCTACGATACTTTAGCACAACCCTTAAGCTTCGTGCCATCAAAAATTTTAATGCAGAGGCTTTTTCTATGCAGCCTATCTCTACCCACAAAGTTTGATACTTGCAATCTTTTTATTCTAGAGAATTTCACCAAGATAATTACTTATGGATCATACATCCCCACTTAAGTCATCATCGGTCCGCAATCATGCATTCAATTCAAGTACTAATTAAAAACTATGTCTTTCTTCAATCATTTTTTGAGATGGAGAAAAAATTTCACCACATACAAAATTACACACCATTGTATCACATTTGAGTACTCATCCTTTCTCTCAATCTACTATAGCTTGATATGTCCACGATGTGAAGCTCTATTCACGTGGTATATGATTGTGTCTTATAAAGAACACTTCACAGTAACTAGATTTAAGTCCTCTTCCTTTGGAATAACTATCACAAACTCATGTTCATCACAGGGACATAGATAACTCGAACAAGTTCACGCTCTTTGCATTCACTACAAAGTAATGCCCCTATATCATGTACATAATTGACCTTTGCAATTGTGCTTCACCCTCAAATTGCTCCTTCCCTAAATATAGCCAGACCATGTTGCCCACACTAAATCATTTTCCACACCATGATGGCCATCGCAAGCCTTACACTTTGTATAAGCATGTACTATATAGTCCTTATCTTTAACATGAATTTGTTGTATTTGCGCCACAATTTTAGTTGGTTAATCGGCACCACTTCCATCTCACAATATAACACCCACTTTCCCACATTAAGTCAAAAGGTCCTTGAGGAAGAAATCCCAAGCAATACTTGAATGGTGATAAGAGCCATTGGATGACATGCATTGCGTATAATTGTAATAATGTTGCGATATGGTATGCTACCATTCTAGTCTTTGTATGCTTATTGTTGGTGCCTCATAGCATGTGAATTTGCTTTCGGTTCCCCACCTCAATATGTTAGGTGAATTTATCCCATCGGTTTGCATAGAAAAAAATCTTTTAGTTCAAAGTTCAACCCCCACAACATATTCCAAAACTAGCTTGAGTCTTGTTATCGTGATTTGAAACAATAGATTCTACCATATAATAATGTACTCAAACATTCTTCAGGAAAAACTTGCCAACCTCTTTAACATTGAGTGTCTTCTTTCAAGTTAACAATGCTACCATTCATCGAACCTATCAAGACATTACCACATCCTCTCCTAGGAAATCCACCAAAATTCCCTTCCATAGTCATTTCAAAACAGGGAATGATATTTAAAAGATTGGTGTGTTTTTGAAGTTATCTCATGCTACACAAAGTACAACATTGAACAAGACACTTGACATCATTGTGCACCTTGGGAAAATAAAGGGATTACCTAGACATAAGTGTTTTACCGATCCAAAATACCCTTTTGCTTTAACACACGAGTATTATGCAATTATCTAACCCAATCTTTTCCAATCGGTATCCAATGTCTTGAATAACAATCCATCCTCCATCCACTAGTCGCCATGCTCCTTTCAAATGACGCCAAAGATATGCACTATCATGCAATGCAAAATAGCCGGCACTAAATTCTTTATCTTTATTTTTTCGAGTCGTCATGTTGAAACAACACCAATTACTTCAACACTTGTAGCGCCTAAGTTTTTATCATTTGTCCCTTCCTCAGTATCTTATCACCAAGTTACATTGGTTACAAAATGGCCATCTATTTGAAATGTCAACTTTGTTGAACTACCTCTACATATGTAACTATCATAGCAAAGTGTATGGCCCATGTGCATAGTAGTCTCACTCCCTATCAATTAATGGCACCAATGTTTCATAGCTTGAGCCTTGAACGATGTTGTACAATTCCTCGGAGTATGTTTAATAGATGACCATTACTCTAAAAAGGGTCTTTTATGTAATATGCTTTTGAATGGCCTTATTCCATCAATATCACTCTTAAGCAAGTAACCTAAAGCATCCACCTTTACTCCAAATAATACTTCTAAGAATAGGCAAGCCTAAAGTTAGCACTACACAAATCGTTTTGATTCAACGTCTAGAAATAAGTCTCATTTGCCTTATCCCCATGAGATGTACCTTCCCCATTACACAAGGCATGCAACGATGTTGCAATGTCTAGAAACTTGCAAATGAACATACAAATATATTGAGTTGCTCCTACATAAAAGCGAAACTCAATCAAATTAGTGAGTATAGTGCTCCTCAATAGCATAAATTTGTGTGAGGTCTATCCTTGGCTTTAGCACAAATCTTTTGAGGTATATCCATAGCTCTAACATTAATTTTTCATATTATCCTCAACTTTACCGCCACCTTCAAACCCAAGTTCGCAAGTAATTGGTGAACAAACTCATACTTCTTCAAGTTCACTTCATGCTAGTCATAGCACAAGCCTTCAACACTTGCTCAACATATGCTAAATGGTCTTTACAACTCTTGCCCAACACAAGTATATCATCTGGATACAATCACAAAGTGATCTATGTAACATCTCAAGCAATGTTGGTCTATGTAACATCTCAAAACATTGTGCACAAGCCTATTGAATTTTTGTAGACCAAACAAGCCAAATAACATCACTAACCACTTGTAATAACTTTTCTTGATCTTGAACACAATTTTCCAAGTATTCCCATCATGAATTTTGACTTGGCATATCTTGACTTCATGTCCAACTTTATGAAATGCATCTAATCCAATGAATCATCAATCCTTGGAAAAGGATATAGACTATTGATGGT
Source organism: Taxus wallichiana var. yunnanensis (assembly GCA_018340775.1). Classification (NCBI taxonomy): domain Eukaryota; kingdom Viridiplantae; phylum Streptophyta; class Pinopsida; order Cupressales; family Taxaceae; genus Taxus; species Taxus wallichiana. Next base: position 766,999,589 of record CM031243.1, read on the forward strand.
TATCTTCACAAAGCTCAAAAATCTAAATAGATAAAGGTTCTTTTATAGGTCATGACCAAGATAGATGCCGGTTTGGCATAAGAAACCCCCGAGTATGTTCCCGAGGGATTTCCTCCCACTCACTTTATATTTTGTTCAAAGTTTGAAAATATTTTGACCTCATGATTAAGCTCGAGAGTAAACTAAGACTTGCAATCCACCTACCCTTCTAAGGCACATGCACTTCTAGGAATGAGCATAGTTATTGATCGACACAATGATGCCCCCGCTTAATGGCACTTTGGTTCAAGAAGTCCTTGCCATTTAATCTTCTCCAACTCCGTAAGAGATGTCCTATAGAAGCCTACACTCATTAATCATGTATCAAGAATCAACTATAATTCATGTTCTATTAAGTGCTTTGGTGACAACTCTTGGGATCCACAAATAGTTCTAAAATAATCCTCAATTTGATTCCTTTGCTTAACGTTAGGTGATTTTACTAATGACTCACTTCATCCTTAGGTTACTAGCATCGAACAATACCTTCACTTGAGTAGATAGTAACAAGATCATCTCCTCGACGTAATCACCACCCATTACTTGTTTGTGCTTTACAGGATGTGTCCCTCAAGGAAAATTCCATAAGCAACATGTCCCTTAGGGAATGGGGAGGAGGTGATGCATATGGATGCATCCACAATTCATCCCCTCGCAAGGGACCACTTTGGGACATCCCCATGTTTGTCCCCGTAAGGGACATGTAGACCCTCAAAAGGCCACTAGAAAAAATATTAAAACTCTTTAAAAATTAAAAAAAAATTGACAAACATTCAGCCCTAATTGTAGATACTAAACATATATTTGTGTTGATTATGTTAACTCTAAATGGTATTCATTTGTATGTTATTTTAACCGATGCTCAACAAAAAGTGTGAGTTTTGCTTAATTTTAAATTAGTGGCGAGCTATCTATGAATCAAAGGTGTTATGAGCAAATTAAAGGAGCTACAATAAAATATGGAGCCATTTATCATCTAATGTTAAATTCTTCTTACATTTAAAATTTAATTAGAAAATTTGCAATGTTCCATGAGGGTGCGTCCCCATACACTAGAAGCACAAAGGGCATCTCAAGAAGTTCCAAAGATAAGAACCGGGGCGAAACCTTGTTTGGTCAACTTTTCTTGGTGCAACCTTGCCATGCACAAACTTTATTCAAACGTCTTTTGTTAGTGCAGCCTTTTGTTGGCACAACAATCTCAAATGGCACTAAAAGTGAAAACCTTCTCTTTCACTTCTTCAACATCTAAATTGCACTTGCCTACCCTCAACATATTCCAAGACATCAAATATCTCCTAGCAGCCTTGTTTGGTAAATTGACTTTGGATGCAATGTCCAATCTTGCCCTTTGCTTCACCACATTTATGGCAATGTCCATATGTCCACTTTTGTATTTAGTTTCTTCTTCATCATGTTTGTGGTCCTCTTTCGATTATCCTTAAAGGCAAAATTCTTTGCTTGTTCATCTTTATGACATAATGACACGGACAATTCTTCCAGCTGCTTACTTTTAGCCTAAATGTATAATGCTTCCTCGTACACGTACTCTAATGCCCTAGCATCAAACAATGCCAAATCCTTACAAATATGCATGTGAGCCATCAATATAACTTACCAACATGACTCGACCTATCAACACCATTTCTAAAAAGACTACTTGTTTGTAGAATTCTAATGTTTAGTCCAGTATAAAATTACTATCCCTACTTGAGATATTGCCACCATAAATGTTGTCACAAGAGCTTCTTTTTTTTTTGGACAGTCTTTGCTCGACTCTCCCACTAAAACAATTTCATTCTTGGTAAATCGAGCTTTGTAATCGTATTCAAATCACTCATGTTTTTTTGAACCCCTTGGGTTAAATTTGCACTCCGTTCAAAACCACCTTGAATGCCCATCAATTACAAGATTTATCTCATAAAGATTCACCCCCATTACTGCAAAATGTTTATTAGTTCATGTTTACAATTTCAATTCGGTAATTCTTTGGCAATGCCAATTGCCATATAGAAAACCTTATTCTCTATGGCATGTAAAATGCAGATGACGTGATTTTATCTATGTTACACGTGAGCATGTCTCCACTCCTTGGTCCGTCAGTCCACAAACCCCATTGTTATTCCTGTTTTATTTCCATCCACATTCTATTTTCCTATTCAAATATCATTAGTATGTCTTCAGTGTACTTTTAAGCATCCTCCTTTTGCATAACCCTGGAACTGTATGATTTTCATGAAATGAATGATATGAGAAGACCTCTAAACAAGTTCCATAAAATCCAGTGCTAAACACAATAACAATTCTCCAATTTTTCATCTCAAATTTATAATACTTCCATCAGACTGCAACAGTGATCTCGAGCATTGATATTGAAATTTGTTGCTATGTAAACCATTGCAGACCATTCCACTGATCTAACAGTTGCCCTAAAATAACAGTCTCTAGCAGTAGAGACAGCAACTGTGAACATGATGTCAATCACAACCAGAAAATGTAGTTTTTCAAAGGAATTTGCTAAAAACTTCATGAAGATTTACAAATCATAACAGCTTGCGGATACCAGCAAACGCAAATGGCAGATCACATAATAACTTAAATTCCCAGGCAACCCTAACAAACTATCGTCCTCACCAGTTAGACTACAACCCTTTCAATCCTTGGTGACTTTGTCCAAATGGATCCCCTAGTCCTGACGACTTACCCGAAGAAGACTCTGATTTAGATGTATACTTACTCAACATGTCATAATCCACTACTTGCAATAATCCTATACTTAAGGGCAGAGATGCCTATATTCCAATCCACAACAAAACGATAACCCTGGAAAACTGCATTTAAATATACCACAAAGACATGATGAACACAGGGAAGTATGCCTTGGAAAAAGATATGGAGTACTATTCACTAATATTCAGTTTATTGAATAGATTAACAATTGTAAACTACTCATGGTACAGTTAATTCTTAGTTTAAAAATGCTTCGAACAGGGCAAAAGCTCGCTCAAACTTAAACAACATTGAAATGTTATTTTACCCCTGCTCATTACTTAAAAGATTCAAAAGAGTACTCCAATTCGAAAAATAAACCATCTTAAAGGACTAAATATCGAAACATACAGAGTATTCGACCGAGAGACTCGCAAAATAATTATAGCAGACCAACGGATTTACCGAGAAGCAAAAACAAAATAAAAAACTTAACGAACACAAACTGTCAGCTACCTGAATGGCATTGACGATCAGCCCGGAGACGAGAAAAAGCACGCCTATAGGCAGCGCGAACATTGCTGCAGCAAGCTCCATAGCTATACAACAAAACCACCTCCAAAACCCTCGATTCCGCACCAATTCTGCCAAATTTAGGCTTCAAATCCTTCAAATTTTTCGCCAAACCCGCTAAATACTTTAAATGACTAGTCTTAAAATTCTCCAGCGGCCAACTCGATTACCGATCGGCTAAAAAGTCACCGTACTAAATGCGGGGCGCCATGCGTATGAGCGGCTATTTAATTTCTTCTGCATAAAGTGCACTGCGTCATTTATGCGGCCCAGCTTGGAATGGTTCGCGCATTTATATGGAGTAACAAAATTAGAAAAATTATACTAGCCTACCGTCGGTAAAGGTCAAAAATTATACTACCGTAGACTGAGACAATTTATTCATTATGTTTTTCATTATTTTGTCTCGAGCGTTAAATACCCGACAGCTTCGAAATCCGCGTTCTCCGCATCGGCTGACAGATACGTTGATGCTGATGTATTGAACTGTTCAGAAAGTCCATTGTTAAGGGCGCTTTAAACCCCGGGTCAAAATAATTGGTAACCGTAGTTGAGAGTGGGTGTGTTCGTTGAGCAGATTAATACCGAGGGATGGGCAATTAAATAAATGTTGTTTTTCCACACAAATAGCGTCGGAGGAAAACCTTTTTAACGGTTTAGATGTTAGGTGGTCCCCAAAAATGCATGTTTCGTTACGTTCTAGGTGTTTTCAATAGGAGGGTATGGAGTGGATTTATGATAGAGACAAATTTATGAGCTCTTGCGAATGGGAGAGGATACTATACTTTTTACATATGATCACTTTAACATTTTGAGTTTGAAAACAACTTAATGTTTCAGTTTTGTTCGGTCTCATAGACTATTGAGTCTCTTCGACGCCATTAAAATATTTTATTCATTCATTATCTATGTCAATATTTTTATATGAGGGTATGGAGTGGATTTATGATAAAGATAAAAACATGTACCAAGTCGTGCACCTAATTCAAGAGTGACATCAAATTAATCATATCGTAACTTCATAATCTCTTCTCATCTAATACCTTTCGCATTTACTACTATTTCTAATCCATCACCTTGAGGAATAACATAACACCCTTATCAAGACCGTAGATGTGATATTTGAACGACTAATCACAACAAAAATATTCTAACATGCCAAAGAAAAATACCAAAAGTTACATGCAAAATTTGAAAAATATATGAATACAGGATGGAGATCATACAAAGTGTATATGTCTCTTTATGAAGTCAAGCAAAAATATCCTTCACAGACCCATCGCTTGATTCGACAAGGGAGTCAGTAGCATCCTAATTGATAAGAATAAGAATGAACCATTAAACAGCTTTCAAAACAAGAATATATTGAGAAAGATGAATTTCGACTGTTGACAAACGAAAAGTCATTTTTGAAAACACGTGTACATCAAATGCTTAACAATTATAAATCCATGGTTCAAAATCCAATAGAATCCCAAGTAGACTTCTAAACATTATATCGGACAACTCTTAGGGGTTTTAGCGAGCTTAGAAACTAAACACAGATTACATATTTTCAGAATAACTTCTCGTGATGTAATTAGTGAATATCTCGATAATCTTATAAATTCATGTTCTTATTTTAACTTGAAATACTATCATTGAGATGGAAGTAGTAAAATCTAGAGCTAATGTGTAGAGGGTAGAGTGAGATGACTTATCAAAGTACAAGTGAGATGCAAGAATTAACATGTTTAGAGTTACATTACATTTGGTAAATATTTGCCACCTTTTGTTTTTTCAGTGTTGGTTCTTGATGTGCTTGATGGAGATGAGAAGGAATATCAATGTTTGTACAATCTTTAGTCATATCACGATTTGGATTTGTTATTGGTTATGTTAAAATACTTGGGGATGTGAAACCTAAAGAGAAGACAAATTCTACAATTGTCAACTATCACCCATAAATGAAATCATGTAAACATAACATGTCCATCATGTGCCTCATGTTATTGTACTAATTACCAAAGTATCATGCGATTCAAGATAAAGCATTACCCGATAATGTGCAATGTGAAATCTTATACAAGACTAACTAACACACATTATACCTCGAGATGTTTAAGGGAGTTTTCTAGTCTTAATAAAATACTTTTACTTGTGACTAAAATATGTTATCCACAGGATTAGACAACACTGTGACCTATAGCATAGAAACAAAAAAACTGAGCCATATATAAATAGTCAATAGTCCTGAAATACATGCCAGAAAAATCAGTATAAATATACTTTAGCTGGCAAGAGCAGAGGACTGGGAGATTTAAGTTGATTATCGAGAACATGCATCAGCAAGTTTCCAAGTGGAGAAAGTGAATATCCATGCAGACTCAAAAGATTTCGATGCTTGATGCTTCCAACTATTTCCAACTCAGTTTTAAATTCACGAGAGCTTTGTGGGTAGTGACTACACAGTCTCTTTATAGCAATCGGCTTACAATTCTTTAGAACACATTTATAAACAAAATTGGCTATGTTGGAACTTCAAACATAAGATAACCATGAAACTAAGTAAATCAAATATTTCCCTTTGTGGGTTCCCAAAACAGGGGCATCTAGGTTGACTGTGATCTAAAAAACAACCTTAAAATTTTATAAATTAATGCATCAATCACAAAATGATATCAAATTTGTTCAAGAACCATCAAATCCTCCCCAACTTATCATGATATATGGTACAAAAGTAAGCATGATGCTCATGAGCAGGGAGCTTGTACCGAGGATATTTAAAGAGCATCTATAATTTGCATGACTTGTAAGGTTGAAAAAAGAACCTAATGGATGCACCTGCAATAGTCATGCACAAGCACATACAGAAATCAGAGATTCATCTGCAGAGTTGATGCCCAATCTAGATTCCTAGGATGACTGACAAGTTAAAGGTAAAGAAGCACATTATCAGCCTGCATAAATATGAGAAATTGTGAACAATCACTGCACAGAACATGTCAAGTACCATCATTTACAACACCGCACGCTGAACATGATTAGGGGACCTCTCCTTAGGGCAGTCCAAGGCATATATTAGGCCATGATGGCTCTGATTTTAGAGTCCATGTATGACTGCATCCAAGGTTGAGATATACAATATATCAAAAATAATACCATATAATTTGCATGACTTGTAAGGTTGAAAAAAACTAGAACATAACTCGCGTCCCTTATGTATATTGCCACATTTTGCATACATGTCTATTAGTGCGATCCACAACAACATCACCAAAAACTCCACTTTCAATTTTTTTTATGGATCTCCATACCCTGTTTCACACTCCCGAGTTTGGCATGTAATGGGTCAAGTACCATCATTTACAACCCTGCATAGTGAACATGATTGGGGACCTCTCCTTGGCTGTCAAGAGGCATATATTGGGCCATGATGGCTCTGATTTCAGAGTCCATGTATGACTGCATCCAAGGTTGAGATATACAATATATCAGAAATAATACCATATAATTTGCATGACTTGTAAGGTTGAAAAAAGAACCTAATGGATGCCCCTGCAATAGTCATATGGAGGTCATACAGTGTATATGTCTCTTTATGAAGCTGAAGCAAAAATATCCTTCACGAGATCCATCGCTTCAGATTCTGACAGGGGAGTTGTAGCATCCTAATTGATAAGAATAAGAATGAACCATTCAACAATTTCAAAACAAGAATATATTGGAGAAAGATGAATTATGACTCGCCGACAAACAAAAATTCATGTTTTGAAAACACGTTTACATCAAATGCTCAAAGAATTATAAATCCATGGTTCAAAATCCAATAGAATTCCAAGTAGACTTAGAAAACATACATTTGTAGGTTAAGGGGGATAAGGCACAAAGTCCAAACAATATAACTAATTCTTTGATAAGAAACGAGGTTCAAATCTTAAACCACGAGTCCTAAAAACAAAGCTATAATGTGATTTGTCGTATGAATCCTTACAGCAGGGTGGTACATGTTGATTATGAATCATGAATTGATTGTATTTGAGAGACATTGGTCTTTGATGTTCTTGAAAAAGTCATTTACTGATTTTATCTCCGCTATGAAAATCAAGTTGTCTGATGCCACATCTTTCTAGCATCTTGGACTTGTCTATGTTATCCCTTCCAAAGCACATGGTTTGACTAAACCTCAAGGATTTTTCCAAACATTGAACTGTCTGGAAGGCTGAACCATGTTTTTGTTTGTCCCATAAACTGTACTTTTTAGTCTACACACCTAATGTCTCTTATTTCTAGCTCTCACTAGCCTATATGCTTTCACATGTACTTTAATAATTAATATTTGATATTCATTTTAGTATTAAAAACAAGTAAGTGTCTTACCCATAAAAAGGTCACACTTTAATGAGCCACACAAATTTAGTCAAAAGTTATGAAGGAATGAGGGAGAGCAAATTTAGTCAAAAGTTGTGAAGGCTACAAAAGTGAAAATCTTAAAAACTTTTATAAAACTAATGTATCTAATAAGATTTAGTTAATTGGAAATTGTACTAATTGATGCAATGGTCATGTCAATAGGGATGCAAATAGCTTGTATTCATGACAATTAAATAAATCTTTCATCCTAAAGTAGTGTTTTCTATTTGAGATTGTGAAATCTAAATTGTAATAGGGTTGGCATTTACGTTTTTTTGTATTATTCAAATTTTCAAAGCCTTGTACATAAAATATAAATTGAGATCCATCGGTAATATTGTGGTGTCTAAATTTGAATGCAATGAAAGTAAATGATCTATTATCCACTTAAAAGTGCAACATGATTATATTTAAATATATATATATATATATATATATATATATATATTGCACTTTTATATATGTATCATTTTCTATTTATTTATGCACACTAATGTTTTGAGATTTGTCTTATCAAAATAAATTTACTTCTTGTGAATCTACCTTATGCGATATGATGGCTATGGGAAAGAATTTTCCACCCCATCATATGTCATGTGACAAACACTTAATACAAAAAAATGACATATTCTTTTCATTAGCTAGAAATGTTGTCGGTTCCTCCATGAAATGCATCATCTAAACATGTAACGAAAACATAAAAACGAAAATAAATTGTGAATTATAAAAACAACAAAATTTTATAAAACACCATACAAATTACATATTGTTGGTCCTACCAAAATAAAATTACAATTAGAAACACGCGCACGCACACACACGCACGCACATGCACACACGCGTGCACGCACACATATGCACACACGTGCACGTACACGCACACACACACACACACACATTCAATATTATATGACAAAGCAATAAATTATCTAAAGTCGAAAAAGCTTTTGTTATTACTTGCATATAACAGGTGGAGTGGTGTGTGTAAGAAAATTAACATTTCAAAAGAATAAAGATGCCCAAAACACTAGGTAGATTAGTACTCGGATAACATATCAAATCAGCACATGTCAATGTTTCGAATTTGTAGGATCATTGTAATCTAGTTATTCATTTCCATAGTTGGTTAGTATCTAATCACCGATTATAGGCATATGCAAGCCAAATTTCTTGTTTTTTCAACACTTCATGTTGCATAAGAGAAGTGTTTTCTTGCGTAGAATGGACTTCATCCTTCAAACTTGTTCTAGGTCTTTTCTTTCAAGCAATTCATCGGTAAACTACTTCAATGGGATGTATATGTCCTATGGGTAGCACCCACAACCGAACAGGAAGTCTCTGATTGTAGAAGAATGTTTATTGTGCTTGTCTCGTTTGATTTTTTTGCATCACAAATTTGAAATTGGGTAGATTTGTAGGACTAGGATGTTCTAAAATGGGATATAGGTGATCGTTTGTAGGTTGTGAAGGAACCTTCTTTCTACATTGTTTAGATGGGATCAACTTGGCGAGCTTGAGGCATTTGGAAGCATTAAAGAAGCACATTAATTTGGTTTGACTATCATTTAATATGCAACAAAAATATATGAATTAAGATATCTACATCTCATTTTTAGCTTGCGTAGTTAAAAGAGAAAAAAGAAATCGTGGTTGTAGTGGCTTAAACACAATGTTTTTTTTTCTTATTTAGGTGAAAAGCCAAATATGGATGATGTTATGGAGAGTTAAAGATGCCCAAAGTTGAAGTGGCTACTAACATATGCATGGCAAATGTATCGCTACTAGTGTAAGAAAACAACTTTTTCCATCTTTCTTATTCAACTATAAGGGTCGAGTTGTATTTTAAAGTATCTCTCAAATAAGAAAGTAGGTTATAGTTGAAGGTCTTTCGAGTTAATGAACTTTGGAGAGTATTGTAAATGTAAGACCTTATCTTTTTTTTTTATTACAATATATATCATTGCCTTGTTCAAGGTAGGGGCCTTGTGATTTGTGTATAGTCAAAGCCCGTGTAATTTATAATGGGAGCTATATGTGGAAGCACGAGTGATTGGCATAATCAGAAACATGTGACTGATGTTGAACATCCCAAGAAGGCCCTTTGTAGTATGGAAAATTAATAACCATAAATATTGGCAATTTTGGTGGTCTCGATCCTACATCAGTAGACAATTATTGTGATATGCTCTAATGCACAAATTGACAAGGCTCGTTAAAACCCACAAATTGGAAGTGAACATTACTTATTGGTTATATCATAACAAGATTTTGGATCCTAATTGTTCATCGTCTATTTCAATTATTTTTAGTTATCTTGTATGTTTATTATGGCATCTCTGCAATGGCAGCACCCAAAGATTTCAACATTTCTTCATTGTGGGAGAAAACCATAACATTTGTTACAAATAAATGTATAGCAAATCGAAAGGCTAAATTCTCTAATAGAGGCAGATATGAATCTATTTGCATCATGAAATTATTCTAAGCTTTAATTCTAGGCTCTACCTTTTTAAGGTTAAGCAAAGGTTCATGAAAAGTGGTTTTATATGGATCTACACCTTGTTTTCGAAATACTACGTCCAAGATCACAACCGTGGAGAAGATTCTCCAAAGGGTTAATCCATATACTTTCCAAAATACATGATGACATCCATGACAGAAACGATTAACCAATGTCACTGATTAGAATAATAGAGAGAGCACCATAAGGTAAGTTCATATGGTGCGGGAATGTTTTTCATAATCACTAAGCAATGTATGATAGTAATTTTTGGCCAATGAAGCTCATTTCATCTATAAAAATATAGTGGCACACTTAAAAATTTCTTGAAAAGATGCAAACAATTGAATTTCAAGGGGTTTCATGTTTCAAATGAGGATGTGCAAGCCAACATGCATAGTGGTGGTGTTGATATTAAAGGTTACAATGCCACTTGGAACAAGATTTAAAATTGGTGAGACATTATAGGTTACATGAAAGCCAATCCATGTATAAAGTAGTTGATAAGGTATGATTTTCATATTCCCGTAGTGCCCTGGATTATCATATTTAATGGAGGCAAGGAGGCATGATGTGCACATGGAACATGACAATGTCAAATGCAAGGCATTGTTTAGTGGATAAAATAACTAGCATATGCGCGAAGTTGGAAAGGTGAGGATTGATATGATGGACATCTCAACTTAATTCTTTGGTGGTACAATTGTTTCTTGTAAAGTTATGGAGAAATTTGAGCCATCCCAATTGTGATCGATGTTATAATTATGATTCCCAAGCATGTCAAGGTCATTTTGTTCCATTGCATTTTAATGGTCAAGTTGAGATAGTAGAGTGCCACTTGTATTCTTCGAGGTTTGTTCTTTAATAAGTTCTTCATCTAGCGGTGAGGTGACATCCTAAGGAAAATGGCCAATGGATTAGGCATAGTTGTTATGTTGCATGGCTTCCCAATTCATCACAATCAAGGTTTTGGAGTCTCCAATGTCCTCAAAAATGTCTTTAGAATGTTTATATAACAAGAGTTCATACATGAAAAATTATTCATATGAATCATAATGTAGAGGTGGAATGTTATAATGGTGTGGTGTGTCTTAAACAATGATTGGAACATTCCTTTTCCATTGTTGTTCCGGCATGGTGACCGTATAATTCTAATGCTCACTTGGATCTAGAAGTGATAAGTTTTCCAAATTTAAAGGCCAAGAAATGTATGCATCAAGAAATGTTGAGCTACAAGGGGAATCCACTACATATTTAGAGACTCGACATAAAAAATGATCAACATTTAAAGAAATAGAGGGGTGGTTACAAACTACAAGAGGAAGTATTTGCAACAAATGCCAGGTCTCCCGAGCAATCACATCACACTCAATAATGATATCAATAAGGAACCTCAAATATGCTTTAGATGTGGCCTTATTTGAATCGGAAAAGTCGAAATATTAGTGAGAAGTTAATGGTACATGTATGACTTATACTCTTCTTTAGCAACATACTTTGTGGTGTACTTTAATATTGCATTACACAAGAGAACAAGTGTTTAAACTTTTATCATTATATACAAGTATGTATTATTTCTTCCAAGATAATTTATGGTTAGTGACAACGAATCCTACAACTCCCATAGAGCATTGTAGACAACATTGGAGTGTGGAGCCTTGTTTCTACAAGCAAGTTTATTCACAACATTTGGTGGACCTAAATTAATAGCTCTTGATATTATATGAGAGGATCCATGTACAAAATATAATTTGTTTTTAACAAGATTGTGTTATTAAGAAGTGAACAATCTAGCCTCATACGCGATTAAAAATTGGGTTTTTTGTTCCAAGCGAAAACATATATGTCAAATAATTCTTTGGTGGTTTAGACTTCAACATGGCCATCCCAGTCTAGGGGGAAATGTCATTCCATATCACCTTTTACAAGAATCAATATTAGGATACAAAAAACAAAACATAATATCCATGTAAACAATGTGCATGCCCTATTCTAGCATGGTGGTCCTGGACCCAAACAGTTTACCTCATCTAGATCTTTGAAGCCCAATTCCCTATTGATTTGGCCATCGATCATCTTGATGCACTTTGGGATCATGCCATGGTGGCCTTCCAACTCTTGCTTGGTAAGGCTTCACAGCCGATCGGAGGTGCTGCTGGTGGCGCCGGTCATGGAGTGGTGGATGTCAGGGGAGCAATGGCAGCGACAGAGCTCAGTGACTTGGACGGTTCCGCTCACAGGTCACCGTAAGGGGTGGTGGCTCCTTTCGATGATGTTTTTTTCACTTTTTTGGTTCATTTTGGTTCTGGTTTTGTGCTTCCATGTTCGTTTTGGAACTTTCGTTTGTACCATTGGCTTGTCTCTCTCGGTGCACTCATTTTGTGGGGTTTCAGGTCTTGTGTTTTATGTGGCTCTTGTTCGGTTTCTCATTATAGGGGTGGGGTCCTGTAACCCTTTGGTTCTAAGCTCCGATTAAAAGCATTAAAAAAACAAAAACAAAAAACTAATTACAAATTCAATTGAAAATACAAAACTATAGGAAGTAAAGTATGTTAGAAATTCAAAAATCCATAACAAACCTTTCTATTGAATTTTTTTGGAAAAAGATGAATTCTATAAAAAAATTAATTTTTAGAAGAATGGTGCAACCTCAAAATTGTGAAGAATCAAATCGTAACTCGGGGCATAGGAAACAAAATGGATACATATTTTCCTAGGTAAGCAAAGGAACAAGTGAGCAAGATAGTAGAATAGGCATGAAACTATTTAAGGGTTGGAAAAGATACAACCCAAAAAAAAAGGTCTTATGAATAAGAGCAATACACCTTGTCTCATACAAATGATGTTGCAATAGATAAGGGTGGCAAAGCTACACTAAATCTACTTCACATTGTAAGAAAAAAACTAGAGAAACTACTATGTGCAAAGGTGGATCTATAAACCTCAATCTAGCCAACAACATGGTAGCATTTCACGATGCCACATGCCCTTTAGAAATTTCATCAAATAACATAAACGCAACCTCCAAAATCTCGTAGTTTAGAAAGGATAGGAATCCCTTTACAATGCATGGAAATAGAACCGAACTAAAACCCAAACAATAAAGCATTTGAATGTTTACAAGGATGGAAAATAACTTTTCTTTCGTGTAAATCTCATTCGCCCTTGCACACAAAAATATGAGCCATCTTGTTTGTGTCCAATGTATATATAAGTCATTCATAATAACACCAAAAGGGGGTTTAAATACAACATCAAATGCCCCTTGAATTTTATTTTCATTAGGCATGACATATTCTATGGAAAAATTAACATGCACATCGAATAATTTATTCCAACCACATTCAATGTTGCCACATTGGGGTTTCAAGAAATAATTTAAGAAGGGCATAAGGAAAATGACGATGCCTTGGCCTGCGCACATTGTTCGAGGATTTGGTAGGGATGATTGAGATCAAACATATAGTGGATCCCTCATTGAAATGGATTGAAAATCGTTAATGGGGTTAATCCAAACGAGTGAAATTGGTTGTGTAATGCCTATTAATGCAAATATATGTATAAGTTTTATCACATTCAAACTACATGTCTCCTTTGTTTTGAATATCTTGCATCGATTTAGAATCTTTAAGGAAAATTGTTACAAGAATGCATATATAAATGAAAGTTCTAATTTAATTAGTGTTCAAAATTTTTAGGTTCAAGATTTTTTTTTGTTTCTTTTGGGGTTATAGGTTTTGGGATTTTGATTTTGAGGTTTTAGGTGTAAGGTTTTGAGTTTTATGGTTTAATTTTTTCTGATTTTTTTCCATGGATTTTAGGTTTATGGATTTCAATTGTGTAAGTTCCTACTTTCAAATTCAAGGTTTTATAGGTGCTTTATATTAGCCAAATTTTTGTGGTTTTGGGGTTTTGGACTTGAAATTTTTGATTTTGGGTTTTTAAGGTATTAAATTTTGGGATTCAAGTTTCAAGGTTTTGAGGGTTTTTAGGCATAGGGATTTTAAGATTTGAGTTTCCAATTTTACGGCTTTCCATTTTTAAGGTTTTTATGTTTGGGGATTTTGTTTTTCATGTTTAGGGGTTTCAAGCTTTGTTTTTCGAGTTTTAGGGCATTATAAATCAATGTACTTTTTTATTTTGGGGTTTCCTTATCTCGTGTGTGGGTTTTGAAGTTGTCATGGTTTTAAGTTTAGATCTTTTGAGATTCACATTTTGTTTTTAAATTTTTGGTTTTGGGGCATTTTATATAAACTACTTTTTGTATTTTTGTAACTTTTGGTTTCCAAGTTTCAATTTTCAAGGTTTAGGTTTCAATGGTGTTTTATATTATTGTACTTTTTATCTTTTAGGGTTTCCTTAATGAGGGTTTTGAATTTTTATTTTCCAAGTTAAGGGCTTCAAGTTTCGAGTTTTCAAGGTCTTTAAGGTTAGGCTTTTTAGATTTTTCAAGTTTCATTTTTTTGCTTTCCATTTTCAGGTTTCGTGTTTTGGGTTTCAAGTTTTAGGTTTTTCATGCTCAAGTTTTTTCGGGTTTTTTTTTTTACGTTTTGGGTTTTAGTTTTTAGGTTTAGGCCACAAATGTCCCATTTTATATCAATCTATTTTTCATGTTTTTGGGTTTTAGGATTAATGGTTTCTAGGTTTTACATTTTAAGTGTTGCATAGGTTTTATATTTCGGATTTCAAGTTTTAGGTTTATGGTGTTTTTTTGTTTTGGGGTTTTTGTGTATAGGGATTTCAAGTTTTGGTTTTGGATTTTGTGGACATTTATATCAATTTGATTTCAATTTTTTTAGATATCTTGGTTTGAGATTTTCAGTTTAGTTTCTTGGTTTTGATTTTTAAGTTTTGTAGGTTATGGTTTCAAGTTTCAAATCTTTCAAGGTTTTAGGTTCGAGATCTTTTAGGATTTGAATTTTTTATTTTTTTCAATTTTATGGATTTTGGTTTCAATTTTCATGTTTAGTGTTCCATGTTATGACATTGTTGAGGTAAGAGTTTCGGGGTTTTGTGCGTTAGGGATTTAAGTTTTAAATAAAATAGTCACAATTTATATTAATCTATATTTTTATGTTTTTGGGGTTTCGTTTAGAGGATTGTGATATTGTAACCAATGTTATGTATTTCACTTTCGTTTATGAATCCATTAACTTAGGTTTTTTGAGTTTCGGGTTTCAAACAAGGTAGTTGTTTTTATATCAAACCATATTTTTGTATTTTTGGGTTTTCAAATTCGGGGGTTTCAAATGTTTTAGATACACTATTTCGAATTTTGTTCACTTTTTAATCAATAAAAAGAGGGTTAATGGATTCCTCGGCCTTTCATTAAAGTCATCAAAACTTTACAATAAGGCTCCCATGGGATACTTATCTAAACACCCTTATTGGGTTAGTCATAAAAGGCCTTTTCCTTACAAGTATATCTAAAACATATGTTTACATCGAGGTTAAAGAAGTACCCAAATCCTCCATAACCATATCATCAAAAAAATAGTGTATATGTTGTATAATATTATTAACCTATACATAAACTATTTCCAAAATAATATGTAATCTCCATGTAACACTCTTATGTAGCCATTTTGTAGTTAATATGTAGTAGTTCCATAATATTTCTATAGAAGTCCCCCTACCACCTCAAAAAATATACTAATGATTTATGCACAAATGAAACCCAAGTATACCATAAATTCCCTATTGAATCCATCCTTAGTCGACCTTATGAATTCATAAACTTTTCACAAGTTATCCTAAAATCCACCTAAAAAGTATCAAGTTTGTCCCACTCTAAATAATACCATAGATTTTCCTCAAAATCCATCCATCATTGTACCTCATATTATTCATCAAAGGCACCTTCTATGGGAAGAGTCTCGTTGGGAAGTGTCTCGCTTCCCGACATCTCTTCCCAGATTAATCTTTCTACCTATCTTCTTTGCTAGCCCATATCCTCTCCTCTGCGATGGGTGGGACCGGTTGGAGTGCATCTACTCCCGCATCCATCACATGGTATTAAATAACAAGTGGCCACGTCCCTATTATCGTGTCTTTGCATCCACTTCAAGCAATTTGTTCCTCTCTCGTAGGCACGCATCATTCAAAACCACAACTTTTTCGTAAGAGCATTTACTCCGTATCAATTGTAATGTTGGGGAAAATAATAATAAGAAGAATAAATATCCTAGAAAGATAATTTTAATGTCAAATGTATCTCTCCATCCACCATTTTCAAAAGTTGCATGCTTAGCACTCACATTTTAGGTCAAGTGTTTTTGGGTTAATGTTTATAATTAACAACGAACAAGTCAATTTATTTTGAGGGTCAGTGGTTCATGTGTAAATCCTAACAAATTTAAACAATGTTTCATTTCATTTTATTTTTATTAAATTAAAACGGATATATGATACTTGAAAAATAGATAAATTCAATATATTTATTAAGTAAAAAATTCATTTTCAAATTTAAGATGATTTATATTTTTAAGTCCAAAAGTTAATTTGAATCTTACAATTTTTTTATAATTATAAGAAAAATATAAGAATATAAAAATGGGGTTTCAACGAAGTGTGTTTTATTATAAATATTGATTTATATATGACACCAAAAGACACCATTATGTTCCTAGACTGTAAAATGAGTGGATTTGTTTTTTCCACACATATAGGATCTCCAAGTGTTGCAGTTGTGCGAAAGACAAATCTAATCTAGACTACGCAAGAAGAAAGTGCGTTTATAAAACTAAATGATTTTCACCTCGCTCTATATGGAGATATTGTGTTCCATCCACGATCGTAGACATGGCTTTATGGGGGAGAGGGGCCATATAGGTTACAAAATTTATACTATTTGGGATTACGTTTTGTTCCTTGTACGCTATGGGAAAATATTGTGTAGCTCTATGTTTGTGTTTACATGATGTTGATAGTGAGGTTCAAGGGGATTTAGGGAAGTTTGATTTAATTATTAATAATTATAATAATACCCATTACACATTTGTGATTTTAGAAAATCTACCTTCTAGATATTTTCACATTTTTTCCACACCAACAATTAACAAAGAATGGGGTGATAATCTCTCTCCATTATGGAGGGGGTATGTGTAGCTTTCTAGACTTTTTGTTTTTAGGTTTCTTAAATAAGTTTTGTAATTTTAAATTATTGATTGATGGTTAATGATATCTCTTTTCTTTATTTTGAGTAAATCTTAGAAACATTTTAAGATGGATTGAATTAATCATTATTTTTTATTTTATTTGCAATCTAGAGATCTCAACTAATATCTAAAGAACTCGGGCATTCGATGAGCAAGGCTCTAACACAAGGTAAGATATTTCGATTAAGATATGGAGCAACATGTAAATGCTCCGCTCCACAAGTTGTGATTAAATCAAGAATCAAACAAATATAGGATGGTTAACTCTTTTATCATAACAAAGTTGTGACCTAAGTGGAGTAATGGAGGAACACCTTCTCAAATCGGGACATGGGGTGGGATTTAGTATACAATGTCCCGGCGTGTTCCACTTGGTCCATAAGGAAAAGGCAAGAACTAATAAGGGATTATTTTACTACTATAATTTGGGTCAATTAACTTGGAAGGGTGCACGGTAAGGCACTTTCAAATTTTTGACTTGTTATAGCCTCTCTCAAGTAGAAGTGTTATTTCCCATTGGGATTTGATCTTGGGTCAATTAACTTGTAAGTGTAATTCCATGCTAACACACCAAACTAGGGTGCTTCGTAAGGCACTCATAAAATCTTGACTTATTACTCTCTCTTATAAAATCAATCAACTCCCCATAAACAAGATAAAGAAATCAAGTTATGGGGTGACTATGTTTGTTTGCTTGGCCATCCCCTCCCATCATCTATGGTTTTGAAAAATCCAAAAGCATCGTGTAAAATTTCCTCTGATAGATACATGCCTTACTACCCAAATCGATATGCATCTTTAGTGCATCTTGGAATTCCTTTATGAATCTATAAGTCCCCAATCAATCACCATACTAATTACACATTGGTTGGTTGGATTGGTTTGTGGTAACATACAAACCCTAATATATCATGCCCTTACATAAATAGGGGTATCACCCGAGTGGAAGTGGACCTCTTACCAATAGAATAGTTGTTTGATTGCGAGATTAGTATGTTTCCTTCCTCAACCTTCCCCTCTCCTCCCCAATGGTTTCAAAAAATCCAAAACCATTTTCTACAATTGCCTCTTAATATATTCCCCATTACCCAGTCAAATATGCCTCTTCAATACATCTTATAATTGCTTCAACAACTCTCAAACTCCTCATATGTTGTTATCAAAGTAATCATTACACCTCCTTCTAGCATAAACAATGGTTACAAATTGTTTGAAGGAATGCATGAACGAGATGTCGCTCCTTGGTTTGCATTGATTGCAAGGTGTACTCAGGGATGGACATGGAGCTAAATCCCAAATACTATTTTCATGTATGTAATAAGCATGGGTCAAATCCGATCAATGGTCTAGAATGAATAGAATCGAAAAACACGTCCACTCTTACATCATCAAAAGTGAATTTGATTTAGACTTTCTTTTCGGAGAGTAATCTCATTTCCATGTATGCAAAATGCAATGCCTAAGAGAATGAACACATGTTGTTTGATGAAATGGTGGACCTCGATGTGGTAATAGATTTAATAAAATATGAATTAAATCTAATTACATAGTAACATATATGATAAAATACAATAGATATATAATGTTAAGCACTCAAATAATGCAACACTATAAGTAAATGAGAGAGATAGATGACTTAGTTGAATCCTGTGTAATCTGAACTGATTAGGTGGTGTAAAGTGTTGAACATGGCTGGAACTATGTCACAACTGCTCTCTATAAAATCTAGATTCTGAGAATAATGTCGGACATGGGCGCCTGGTGCTTGGGCATGGGAAGTGAACTTATGACCGAGCATGTTGCACTACATTCCAGACTCCATGTAGTTCTTTGTGCTTGTGTGTGTAATAGTGTCCTTAGGTTTCCCTCATGCTAATGATGCCAAGATAGTGGGCTATGGCTAGATAAGATGCAAATGTGTGATATGGAATTGAGCACTTCCCCTTCTTATGTATGTATATGTAGCCCAAAAAAAATGTAGTCCCTTGTAATGGTAGTGATAGTATGTAGATGAGATTTCCCTTAGAATTTTCAACCAAAATAATAGAGTGTATGTTGTGTATATATATGGATCTCTTGTTTGAATTTTGACACTAGTGACCCAAAAAAGCCAACTATGAGCTCAAGGATAAGGATAAGAAAACTAGAAAGGCCGACCAAAAATGTCAAAATAAGTGAAAAAAAAAAGAGGACAAGAGCACACCCAAATGGACAAGGAGAGCACAGGGTGCTAGTGTCCAAAATGGGCGTTAGTGTCCTAGGATAAATGATGAAAATGTGAAAAGATAGAAAATAGACAGGGATCCCTGTGACTGACCAAAATGGGTATAAAAAATGATAAATGTGAGAGAGAAAGAAATAATAAAAAAAATCAAAAACAAGTGGATGGACAAAGGATTGTGTCACCAGTGAATACTTTTCTTACTTAAGATCCATGCATATAACAACATACTTGATGACATAGTAAAATAGTATATGTGTGATTTTTTGTCTACATTTTCCCCCCTTTATGCTATTTGAATGAAATTCAAGTAGTGTAAAGGAAGTAAGGAACATACCTATATATAAAGTTCGGAGAAGCCATGTTGCAAAGTGTGTGTAGAGTGTAGAAACTTGTAGTATGGTGAACCATGGATCAACATTTTGACCCATGTGGCATAAGTGGAGATAGAAAACCATCAAGGAGAGCACTTGGAGAAATAGTTGAAATGATTTGGAGATTTTGGAGATTTTGAATTGTTTTCAAAGGAGATTGAAGAGGTAGGGAGTGATCAATTCCCAACCCGATTTTGTTTGTAAATGGGAGGATTTGGGCATCCTGCCACTAGAGGAAGAGTGTTGGGGAGAGAGGTCTAGTTTTACTCTCCATCCATGACTACATCCCCAAAAGGTCCAACCATTGTAGATGGATAGAGACCAAATTTAGTTCCATTTAGTTTTTTTTTTGAAAAAGTGTTTGTTTTGATTTGAAGAACCCATATAGGAGAGTAGTATAGGAAAGGAAATGATGTCTCATTTCCCCCACTCCTATAGTAATGGTGTTTCAATTTGAATATAATTTAGATGGCTTCCAAGTTAGGTCATCTAGAAGTGATAGTAATGTAAAGTGACTCCCAAGTTAGGTCATCTAGGAGAGATAGTAATGTAATGTATGTAGTTCCCAAGTTAGGTCATCTGGGAGAGATAGTAAAGTATGCTTATTGTATTGATTGATTGATTTTCTTTGAATGATAGAAGATTTCTTTGAGATTGTGTACTTAGTAAATTACTCACGAGATATTTTTTTGCTTTTCCCCCAGATTAGGTCATTTGGGGAATAGATTTGAAATAGTAGAAAATATTGATTGTAGTATAGAATGATTGTTCCTTTGTTTGAATGAGATCAAAGAAAAATGTAATAGTAATATGCTAGGAGTGTCGATTGATTGTATTTGTAACCTAAGAGAGGGATTATGGGATGATCCCGATTATATGCCCCCTTTTGGTGAAAGGGTGAAGGGTGGAAAAAATGAGCACTGAGCTGAAAGCAAAGATGTATAAGATGTTGTAATAGTAAATGAAAAATAGTATTGGATAGTATAGTCACAATGTGAATAGATATTAAATAGTACATGTGCCAAATGTGAATATGAGATGTTGAAATTTGTATAGTATGGTGTTAGAGAGAAATTATGATCCATATGGTGGCAAATGAAAAAGAGAAAACAGAGTTACGAGGCTCAAGATATGAGTGAAATGTGTGCATGTGTATTAGTTGTAAAAATGGTTGTAAATAATAACTATAGTATAGTAAAAAAATGGAATTACTATATATAGTAATAGTGAAAAGTGAATAGTATTTTCATTTGTACCAAGATTGATTGAGATTTGGAGCTTTGAGTGTGAGGATGCCACATGTTAGAGCAGTGAGTTTGACTAGATTTGAGAGAGTAGCGTGGTCATGGCTTTGCAGATGACCAATGAGTTGGTAAGTGTGATTATTTTTTTATTTTTTTTGAAATATGTTTTTTTTTTTAATTTTTTTAAAAAATTTGTTTTTTGTATTTTTTTGCATTTTTGACTCAGGTGGAAGTGGCTAGGGTGTTTATCCTTGGGACACTAGCACCTAGTTCCCAGTAGTTCACTAGTGACTAGTGACCTGATTTTTGGGCACCCGTGACCTACTCTCTGGGTGTGGGTCCCAGAGTAGGGGATTTGGGCACTTGTGTTGTGAAATGTTGATATTTTGATCATATTTGATGTTATGATAAGTGATTTTTTTAGTATGTATGTGTACTAATGGAAGAATTTTTTTTTTTTTTGTGTTGTGTAGAGGGATATACACTCGAGAGAGTTTTGGGTGGGCCATCCATTTTGAGTACATTTCTTACTTTGGGGTTGTCAGATGTTGTGGGATATATTGGACCATGTCGACTTCGACACATTTGCTAGATTGGGGGAGGTACCCCATAATATGCCTATGTTGACTGCTTTGTGTGATAGATGGTGTGTAGATACATGTACATTTTGGTTTCCTACTGGTGAGATGATAATGTGACCCTAGAGGATGTATATAGATATATTATGGTTTGCCTATTATAGGAGAGAGAGTATGTGATGACTATAGTGGATGCCCAGAGGTAGATGAGGGCAATGAGGTGATATTTTATAGGGACACAAGTACAAGAGAGACTCATATCAGTTTAGATGTGATATTGAGATCTAGTGTTCCATGGTTGTGGAGAAGTTTATTATAGTGATTCTAGCATCATCAATGGTAGTGGAGGGTGGTGGAGTTGGTATATTGTATAAGATGCATGATATTTTCATGTATAGAGGAGCATGGGACTAGGTATGCATGGGCATGGTGTGTATTGGCCCACTTGTATAGAGATTTGTATAGATTTACTTAGAGGATCATGGGGGTGGACTAGGAGCCATGACTTTGTTACATGTATGGGCATATGAGCATATTGTGATATTGAGGCCACTTAGTGGGCCATGGGATGATTGGGCTAGACCCAAGATATTTGTAGTGAGGTGGGTAGGAACCCATAGTAGGAGGATGGATACGACCACCTATAGGTCGATGCTAGATCAGATGGGCCTGGGGCCATTATATGGAGACCATATAGAGATATGGTGGTGGGTAGAGGATGGTGTGGAGTTGTGGTGCATTTGGCACACCATGTGGTTAGAGGATCACTTCCCAAGGGTGAGGAGTTTTTTCCAGGGTGAGAGTATCTAGATAGTTTGGCATGGCCCAGGATGTGCCCCAGAGCCATATATATGGTTGAGATCTACTAGAGTAGTAGAGATGATGAGAGAGATGAGGAGGGCCTTGGCCCAACAAGAGCACAAACTAGTGCATCCTGGTCCATGAGGTAGATGTGGCTATAGAGCCTATACATGTTGATGATGTGGGGTGCACCCAGCCTACAAGAGTGGTGGTGGGTGACATCATGGGTGTTGTTATTTCTTTAGTAGTGGATGTGGTGGGTGGAAGTTGGAGGAGTAGAGGGGCAGGCACCTTCCCCTAATGTAGATGGTGTAGTAGTGAGCATGAGAGCAAAAAGTATTGTTCATTGTTATTTGTTAGTTGTTGTTTTTATTATATATTGTGAAGGTGTGTAGTGAATAATGGTGGTTTTTTTGAATTGTAGGTGATGCTTATTGGTCATTGATTGTAGATTCATCGATACACATGTTGACATGAAATGCCTCCTCCAGATGTGCTCATGGGAGGTGGTATGTTAGAGAGAGTTGATGTTATTGTGGGTGAGCATGCCCATTTGTTTGAGCTGGTGGCTATATAACAACAACCATGTACCATGTTATTGAGTGAGTGTGATGAGGCTCGTGGCTGAGAGAGAGCGAGAGAGAGAGAGCTATGTAGGGAGGAGGATAGCTCAGATGTGTTTTGCTAAATATGTTGAGCTACATGGCCAATTTTTAGAGAGAAAAGTGGCTAAGATTTTATATTACGGAGTCAGTTGGATAGATATAGAGGCCGAGATCAGTGACATAGAGTGAGTGATGAAGCTTCTAGTTCTAGAGCTCCCATGTTCAGTATATAGTGATAGTGATGATGATGTATGATGTATTGTATATGTTGTAGTGATGCATGGGGGCTTTCCCCCATGATTTATTTTTTTAACTTATGATTTTTTTATATATATATATATATATATATATATATATATATATGTGTGTGTATGTATTATGTGTGTGTGTGTGATGTGTGTATGATGTGTGTGTGTGTTGTGTGATATGTATGATGATGTGTATTTGAAATGGTTTTGTTTGATGTGATGATGTGAAATGTGATGATAAATGTAATGATTAGAATAGGATTTTTATTTGAATGAGAATGAAGAATAATGTGATGAATAGAATAGATGATGATGAATATAATAGATAATAGAAATGAATAATAAATAATGTATGAAAGATGTATGATGAATATATGTAATGTGATGTAATGTGATAATAGATATAATGTGATGTAATATGATGATAATAAAAGATAGTAATAATGATGTGTATGATAATGATAATATGAATGATAAATGATAAAATAATGGTTGTAATTGTGTGATGAGATGAAGGGGGAAAGAAGAGTGATTTCCCCCAGTGTGAGAATGAGGTTCATTTATAAATTCCCCCTCAATAGTCAAGAATGAACCATAGAACAAGAGTGTGTCATCATCGGAAATGGGTTTTCATGTGCAAAGAGATGCTAGAAAAGATATATGACATGAAGCATAATGCATGAGTTGTGAAAGGAAGAGGTTCATTGATGTAGTATTCCCTCAACAATCAAGTGTGAACCATAACACAAGAGTGCATCATAGGGTAATGAAATGGAAAGTGGATGTCATCTACTAGAGATTAAGAGGCCTACAAGGCATAGATGGAGCATGTGAAGTAAAAATGTGTGAGAATAAGTGCCAAATTGGATGTCAGATGGAATGGGACCAAGAATAGAAATGTGGTGGGAGGAAGTGTGGAAGCAAGAGGCTTAGGAAGCAATGAATGAGGTAGTGTAGAAATTTGTGAAGAATGAGATGATGCAACCATAGGTGGATTGGATGGAGGATGGATGGATGATGACCTTAGGAGGTGGATGGATGAAAACTTTAGATGGAGGTGAAGGAGATAAGTGAACAATGGTGGAAGCACACTTATGTGGAATAGGAGAAAGAGAGTGCTCACAGAGGGTGAGAGAAAAAAATGACACCTTTGTCTTCTAATTGTTGCAAGTGATCATGGAGAGCATAGCAATCATTATCATGATGGCCATTGATGTGGTGGAAATTATAAAAAGGGTCACACTTGGCATTGTAAGTGGTGAGGTGGATGATGCTCAGTAGAAGGTAAGTAAGGATTAAGCACTTTTCAAGTAAAGCACACAAGACATCATGAGGTTTTGCATTATGTGAGAATTGTAATGGTTCACGAGTAGGAGGTGGAGAAGACTTAGGTGTATATTCCGATGCAGGTGGAGGAGAAGAATGATGCTTACGCGGAGGAGGAGATGGTGACCATGGAGGAAGCTTAATGGATGGAAGAGGAAGAAGTAGTAGAGAAGAAGTAGTAGAAAAGTAAGTAGAAGAAGTAGGGGTGATATAACATGTGCAAAATTAAATCTTGTTCTAAATCAATAACTTTGTAGCATAAGAGAGTAAAATATTCACATGTATCATATAATAATTTTTTTCTTTCAATGCAGAATTAAGCCACGACAAAAAAGATAAATTGCTTTTCTAAATCAATGGGCTGAAATAATAACTGATGCATACAAGAATTAAAGCATAAAATGTAATCTAAAATTGGTTCTTTCTTTCCTTGATGCAATGAAGGAAAAATTCATATGTGACCTTAGGACCATTGTTAGAAATAAATTGTCTAAGAAAAACATCCTCCATATCATAATAAGTACTAATGGATCCATAAGGAAAATGAGTGTACCATTGGAGAGCATGATCAACAAGACTATGAAGAAATGCTTTGAGTAATAAGTGATCATTAGAATAAGAAGACATGGTTGATAATAATGCTTAAGATGTAAATAAGGATTTCCAGTGCCATCAAAACATGAGAAATTAGGCATGATGAAGTCCTTTGGAAAAGAATTGTGAATCTTTTTAGGAATAGGATTTCCATGCAAATAATTATTGTCAATGGAAGCATAATAGGCTTTACTTTCAAGAGTGAGAGTATGAACTTGAGATTGCAAAGTGCCAACATGCATGAGAGATAAAATATCATGTGAAGGAATGGTAGGTGAAGTAAGAGGTATATTGAGAGGTTGGATCTTTCCATTGTGAGTGATCATGGGAATGTGAGAAGAAGAGTGATGTGGAAGGATGAGAAGGAGGTGGAAGAGGAGGAGAAGAAATGGGCTCTATGGGAATGCTAGATGTAGATTCAAGAAGATATAATAAGAGGTGTACTAGTGGTAGGAGTAGAAACATCATGAGAAAAAGAAGAGAGGTAAGAAGAGAGAGGAAGAGAAGGAAGAGAAATGAAGAAGAGGTATGTACTAGGAGAGAATCATCATGAAAAATATTGAGAGAAAGAAGAGGAAGGAGAGGAGGAGGAACATGGAGGCTGGGAATGTTAGTAGTAGACTCAAAAGAATATAGATAAGAGGTGTAGAAGTAGTAGTAGGAGTAGAATCATCATGAGTAAAAAATTCAGAAAGAGAAGAAGAAAGAGGAGTAGTAAATTCACATTCAATAGTAGTCTAAGAGAAGTAACATCATCACTAACATGTTCATGATCAAAAGCATAATCTACATCACTATCAGACATATTTTCACAAGCAAGTATTTCATCAAGACTATCATCAACATAAAAATAAGTGGTAGGAGTACTAATATCATATTTATCATTGCATTCATTAGAAACACTTTTAGAAGTAGGAAGAGTAGGAGATACAACTTTACATTCATCTTGACTACTAGTAGAAATAACATCATGCACATGTACATTTTCAACATTAGAAGTAGAAGTATTGGCATCCATATTATCACAACCAAGAACATGATCAAGCAAAATAATTTCCAATAATACTATCATGTGTTATAAGAGGAGTGGAAGAAGGTGCAACAACATGGGTGACTATGGGAGAGAGAAAGGAAAACATGAAGTAAAGTTTTGGTCATAGGAGAGACTATGCAAATGCTAGAGTTGTGAAAGTTAGTAGGATGGGTTTTTTTGGAAAGCAAGAAGTTGTTGGAGGATGGAAGCATCACATTGAGGGTTTTGGTAAAGGTCACAAAATTCAGATTGCATAAACATCATCAAAGATAGGGTTCAAGCATGTATCGGCCATATGGTGCTTAGGAGATGAGGACCTCTTCTTAGCCATGAGGGTTTTGGGGATCCTAGGGAAAGAAGTTTGAAGAAAAGTGGGTTCACCAAATGATTTAATAAAATATGAATTAAATCTAATTGTAGAGTAACATATATGATAAAATATAATAGATATATATAAATGTTAAGCACTCAAACAATGCAAAACTATAAGTAAAATGAGAGAGAGAGATGACTTAGTTGAATCTTACACAATCTGGAACTGATCTAGTGGTGTAAAGTGTTGAACAAGGTTGGAACTGTGTCATGAACTGCTCTATAAAATATAGATTTTATGAGAATAATGTCGAGACATGGGTGCTTGGTGTTGGAAAGGGCACCTGGTGCACTTGGATGACTATTCTTTGGGCATTGGTGATGTGACAAAGGTCAAATCTTCTTTTTTTCTGTCACTCAGGGTTTCACTATCACTTCCTTGTTGATCACCTGATATTCACTCTTTGATCACCAAGGTACTATAACCTACAAAACAAACCCTAACTACCTACACAAGCTCACAAACACATCAAATTGGAATGAAAATGCAATATGTGAAGTCAAATTACCCTACCCGATGGTCACCCGATGAGAGTGAACTTATGACCGAGTGCATGCACTACATTCCAGACTCCATGTAGTTCTTTGTGCTTGTGTGTGTAATAGTGTCCTTAGGTTTCCCTCACACCAATGATGCCAAGATAGTGGGCTATATGGCTAGATAAGATGCAAATGTGTGATATGGAATTGAGCACTTCCCCTTCCTATGTAGTGTATGCAGCCCAAAAATGTAGTCCCTTGTAATGGTAGTGATAGTATGTAGATGAGATTTCCCCTTAGAATTTCCAAATAATAATAATAGAGTGTATGTTGTGTATATATATGGATCTCTTGTTTGAACTCTCAAGCTCTCTATTTGTTATGCTTGGATTATTAACCTATATATAGGTGGTCGATGTGTCAATCGACAAGCTCACCGGTATTATTTAACCATCATTTGGGAATTCAAATCAACTTAACAAACTTATCATAAATGATAACAGATCTAATTTTTATTTTATTATATGACTAAATGCTTAAGGAAATGCATATTGTTTCATTAGAAACAAGGCGTGAACATCTGTTGAAGTATTGTGAAGAATGCACTCTACGTAGATGTTTAAGTTACTAAGACTTATGGTGTATATGTTTGCCAAATGTGTAAAACCATAAAACTTCAATTTACAAATTCAAGATATATCAGCAACTGATTAGATGCAAACTTACCTTCCATAATTATTGTTCGCTACCCTTCCTATGTATAAATAAACCATGTCGCTGGTCATTTTAATATAAAATTTAACCTTCTTTTCTCTACTAGGGAATTCAAATAGAGGCCTTCTCACACTTACAAAGGGACAACCTTCCCATATTGGTAAGGATATCTTCAAGTTTGCTATTAATTTAAAATTTATTTTATTTATATTGAGAGGTTTTGAACGAACTATTTTTTCATTCTAGCATTTGGCCTATGAACTATTCGACTAAATGCCTAATACTTTTACATTTTTGATCATGACAATTTTAAAGAAAGATTAATTTGGCCTCCCTTTGGAATGTGGATTTTTTCGATGGCTTCTACAAGGGGACATGACTACCAAACAAAGGAAGCTAAATGTGATTGAGGATTGTAGTTTTAAACAACCCATTAGAGCTATGAATGGTGGTTTCCTCAGACCTTACTCCTTGCATGGCTTGTTTGTCAACTTGTAGGAAACAAATGGCTTCCATGTAGCTATAGTCTAAGCCTATAAACCTTCATAAATAATTGGTCTACCTGCATTTACAACCAAGGCATGAATTAAGAGGCACAACCTTTATGAAGGACCTCACACTACAATATTCCTGATTTAACCCATTCAAGTCACCTTTGCTAACACACTCATGAGCCATGGCAAAATAAGAGGTTTGCACCAAGGTATGGACATCGAGGAATAATAGGAAGTGTTTTTTTCTGTGTTGTCAGAGGTTTACTACATTGTTCACTCCTCCCCATCACACAAATTGAAATTAATTTAAGATAGCATACATTTCACCGCAAATTACAACTCTAAAAAACTTAACATTGTTATCCTTTATGGCGTAGTTTATAACTCGTGTGCAATTGCTAGTCTATATATTGGTATCCTCCCTTTGAAATCCAAAAGTGGAAACAAAATAAGGGAACTCAAATTTCAATTTAACCCAGGAACATCCTTTCTCCTCATTTCCCTTATGTACATGTTACCTTTTAATCTTGCTTCTCTTATATTATTAGAAGAAAATGGTTCATATATTCTAAGGAAGGGATAATAACTCCCACCTAAGTCAACAACTTTTATAGGCTTTTAAGCCTAAACATTCAACATTTTTTCACTAAAAATTATCTTCCTTATCTCGAGCATTTATTTATAAAACTTTAGATTCCTCTAAAAGTTCCATTGATTATGGAAAATCTAACCTTAACCATAAAGGGTGAGACTCCTTCCAAATCTTGTATTCCTTTATTTCTTGACTACATCTAATCTCATTTTTTGGTTATAAGAGGAAAGATTACAATAGAATTTCCACAACATAAGGGTTTGTATTTAATGAAACTTTGTAGTGTAGAGTTAGATTATGAACATATATTACTCATAATAAATTAATTTATTATTCATAAGAAGATAAAAACATTTCAAAATATCTTTTGGGTCTTCAAACATCAATGCTCATGAAAGAGGTTGACCTCCCAAGTTATAACTTTAACCAATTCTCTTGAAATATCCAGAGTAAACCCTTGGAAAACATTTATACAAATATAAATGAGCACCCATGTCATAGGCCAAAACCACATTTCCTTTTATTTTACAAATGAAAGCATCTTTGGTTTGTGCTACTTTTGTTTTGTAGCTTTTTTAACTAGTCCCTTACATCCTTCTCGCAGCTTGTACCATGTATGACCTAATTAGAAATAATTCCTTATTATGTTGTTTCATTATCTCACCCTTCCTACTTGATTTTCTTTTCCACCTTTACATGTTATTTCTTCCCATATAAATATATATCATTCATTTATGTAGCAACTTTTAGGTTTTTTTACTTGCCTTGGTTTTTTAATAGCAAAAATCCTCATTTTTAGTATGAGTAACTACATCAATAAGTAATGGCTTTGGGGAAGCTAAAGAAGAATGAGATTGATCCTTATGGTCCTTCAAATCCCCTCTCCCACATCTATCGAAGGATAAAATTTCTCTTTAAACTTTGAGATGATCGCTAAATTTTTCCCAAAATAACTTTATTTCCTTCTCAAGGGTTTTAATTCTTTAAAGGGTTATTTCCCACTTTGTATTTAGATGAATCCACCTTTTCATTTCCTAAAATTACTTAATCACCCCTTCAAATTCTTACCCATCTCTAGTCTCCTAATAGGTTTTGAATGCTTAGAAGGTGTCACTTTCACAAATATTTGTGGTCTTTCTTCACTAGGAACATCCTTGAGCCAACTTATTTACCCTTTTCTTTGTCTATTATTATCTTCTTAATTTGCTAAGATCTTTTTCATGACAAGGGTTTTATTATTGTAAAGTCTTTTTTTGACTGTGAAGAAGAAGAAGAGGATGATGATGCTAAAACCAACTTCTTATTTCCTTTTCTAGATTAGGGTTGATCTTTTGTAGCTACCATTCTATGAGAGCATAAATCAAGCCATGAATGTTGAAATCTAAGAGCTTAAACTATCCAAAAGATAAGTGTTACTTGTCCTTAATGAGACATGACATTTTTATTTCCCATCTTAACACCAAAACCATTTTCTCCAATAATTTAAAGATAAAGTAAGGAAAAATTAAGAGTTTCTAATTCCTAACATGTGATAGAATCCTCGAAAGGATACAACAAGATAGGGGAAAATCTTCTCTAATAAGTAATATACTTTTGGATGAACAATTCTCCCAAAGGCCAAAAATCAGGGAGGGTTATTGACGAATTCCATTACCTATATTATGAACACGGTCTTCTGGCAACAATATATTTTATTTGTGTTGTGCTTACCTTTTCTTGAATATATATAATCTCTCACCTTCTTGTGTAGTCTAGTGGCCCTTCCTATATTTTCTTCTCGACATTGTTATAGAAATCCCTCTAAGTTCAACTCTACCATCCTGCCATGAACATGTGAATTCCTTTACAACTTTATCATCAAATCAATAATTTTGTTCAAAAATTCTAGCTACCCATCTTGCAACAAAACCATATGACAATCTACATCTTCCCTTAAATATTTATGATTCATGTTGAATTATCGTCCCTCCTATATAAAAACAAGACATGAAACTTCAACGATTTTTTTATCACTATAAGCTAAGTAAGGAAAATAATCACTTACTTACCTTGTTCCATGCAACCACTTAAATTCTTCTTGTGATATTGAATAATGTTATTTTCTCGCTCATAAATGTATGTGATAAAATCACATCAATCTTCCTCTATTGATTAGATAATTATTTTAATACTCGTTATTTGTAAAAGCCATATTTTACATCAACATTCATTTCCTCATTTACCAAATAAATAATCATAAATAATATAAAGAGAGAATTCAAAAAAATTGGAAAAAAACTAAAAATCCATCTTGGGCTCTCTCCCAACCTAGGCATAGTAAGGAAAGAAGAAAATAATTAGTCCAAGACGGGAAGATCCTCCCTTGTTTTCCCAAAAAGCTCCCAATTTGAATTTTGTCCTTCCCAATATATGTTAGGATCACTTTCCGTACTTGAATTTTGTGTCATGTTAGCCCCTTTACTACAAATATTCCCTTCTCTTGTCATCTCAATAACATTACTAGAGGTTATTCCATATTGACGGGATTCCATAATAACCTATATTTCACTTATGAAGTTCAAGATTGTCCAAATTTACCTCGACATCATTATTTTTCTAAAAACCTACCCAAAAATCGATGAGACTCTCGTGTTCTTTTGTAACTCATCCTTTTGTCCTATAACTATCTCCTCCAGGATGCTAGTACTTAATTCTTCTCTCCTAAGAGATGGAGTTGAAGAGCTCACTTTTATGCTAAATATAAGATCTTTCTTCATAAACCTATCATTTTTTCCTGAATTCATATCCCAATATTTTCAAGAATACTTTGAGTAGAAAACATCACTCCCATCATTATAAGCTTTAATCACACCTTTTATTTTCATTCTCTAAAGTTGAGATAATCCCTTCACCTTATTTAGATGATTTCAAGCTATATTTTACAATCTATAGCCACATGATTTGTAGAAGAACAAACATAACATATCTTGATGAATGGATTCTCATAATAAATTGTTTTCATGAAAGTATTACCATCAACAGAAAGAGAAACATAAGGCACTTAGGGTTCCTTAAAGGAAATTTCTATCTATATCCTTACATGCCATAAAGATGCAATTTTAAAATTTCTAGGATTTGCTACATAAAATCTACCCATGATATCCCCTATTTGTTTCAAAGTTTTGATATTACAATATTCCACTAGCAATTCATACATTCGTACACAAAGCTTTCTTCCTTGTTCCTTCAAATATCTCTTAATGTTTCTTTCCCACATTCTTACCTCGAGCTTACACAAATGTAAAAACCAATGCTTTGAGCTTAAAATATAATATTTGTCATTAGTACCTTGGAAAGAAATCATAAATAATTCATTTGAAGTCAACATAGACTGTTAAGATCCACTTCTTTCCAATATTTCTTCAACTAAATTTTGAATCTTAGGCCCTTTCATGATGCCCCATGCACCATCCCAATTAAAATTTTATTAGAGAAATTTTTCTTTAGCTTCAAAAATCCTTCTTCATGTAGAATATCCTATCTAAGAGCAAGAGAGGATTGTGTTAACCTAGATCTAGTAGAAGGGTTTAGGTCTAATGCTTGAACTCGACTTGTAGAAGGATGGTAATAGGATTGTTAAATCCCTCATGACCCTAATACCCATCTACAAATGAGGTATCCTTATGGGGAGATCTCAAGTTAGGTGGAGAGATACCGAATTCATCCTTAGTCCCCTCTAAAGACTCATCCACTCTAAGACCTTTTAATCGAAGAGATTCCCAAGCTCTAGATTAAACCTTATCATACTCATTACTCCATGTCTCATCCTAATTTTGTTTATCCCTAATGATTATATCCTCTCTTGTGAATTTACTAACTAGATCTTCCCATTCACAACCAAATATATCTTTTATATTCTATACGTGCTCTTGAGAGATTTGTGACAACAAGTCTAGAGTTATTTTTTTTATAAATATCCTCGTATTCCTTTCAAGTTTGAGGAAATCACCTTCCTTATCCTTATCCCAAATATTCATTAGTAAAGACATTAGATATGATATGGCTACTCCAAAGAACGATTTTATCTTTCAAGGTAACCCTTTCTCAAACTTCCATATCTACTCGAGATCCTCCTCTATTAGGCAAGCATCACCCCTTAAGAAGATTTGATCCTTATTTGCATCACCTAAGTGTTTGTTTCTCTCCTCATCATGTGTTATAGACTGAAGTTAAGGTATCATCTCCTCCACTTCATAGAGTTCAATTTCAATATCCTCACACCCCGCATCATCCGATTCTAAGGAAAACATGTCCTATTTAATATGTGATCCCACCTTTCTTTCTTAGATAATATAATGTCCAAGTCTTTGAAATCATTTGTCTACCCCTTACCTTTAAATTTTTCTATTGTATTCCATGATTACTAAATCAACTTTGTTATCTATTTCCATCCTTGATGATTTTTCTCTTCCTCAACACAACTTTCCATAGATTTTTCCATCTTCAAAGGCCTTTTTCCTTCTCTTGGATCCTCATTCAATATTGTTCTTCAAATGTTCACAAGTAGAGCATCATTCTATCTCAAAAGTAAGGAAACATACATAATATTGAAACTTAGTAGATATTGGGGATAATAAGACTCATCCTTATTAATAATATTTTATTAGGTTTACTTAAAGAAGTACTTTGTTGTTTTGGTACCTCATTCTTTCATGAATTTAATCAAGTTTATATGTAAACCAATAAAATTACAACGGGTTAGCATTCCTTTTGGTGTTATCATGACAACTTTATGTTGTGCCATTGCTATTTATTTTGACATGAATATTACTTCGAGTTATGATATAAATATTGTGAATTGTAAGTTTGAAATCGATAAGCTTTTCTATGAACACTCAAAGATATATTATGTGTTTACCTCTTTTTTAATTACTCCAATATATGTTTTAGGTGGACCCTATATTGATCTAGAGGTGAATACAATTAAATTAAACATATAAAGATTTCATGGTCTATATTATGTAGAAAGAGATTTTTGGGAAAATCATGTAAGCATTTAAATCAACATATATTACCTCATAATCCGTTATAAAGAGAAGAAAAGAAAAGTAATTTTAGACATCTGAAAATGACCCTTGGACATTTATTAGTGATAAAATTGCATGATTGTAGTGCATTTTTCTATTCGTCAATTACTAGTGCAAATGAGGCATTATTTTGTGTTTATAAGTGTTATCATATCTCCCCATTTTATTCCTCTCCTCTATTTTTGTGTTAGGATCATAAGTGGCACTCATTGGTTTGTCAAGAGCGTCCCTCATGCTCATGATCCCTTTAATAGCCCTTTTGTTAGCTTGCATGTTTCCTTGTGGTCCCATCATTTTCAATCTTTATCCATTATATTTTCAATTCACGTATGAATAAGGTCTTGATTCGAATTCAATTTTCCATAAATGCACAAGCATTTTAATTCATCTATGCATAGGAACAAGATGAGAAAATTATTAAGGGAGTGTTATTGTTAGCATTCACATACATTTTAGAGAGATCAAACAATCATTATAGCATTCAACATTTTTAAAACTAGTATTTCTCATGGAGTACTTTTGGTGCATGACCTATAAAAACATGTCACTAAAATTATTTTCAATTATGTATATTATTTTTTCTATGTAGTTTATCGCTTTAAGGGGACATATAAGTAAATAATGTGAACAACCCAATTGATTTATATAACACTAGCCCTAACAATTTGTTATTTTCCTTGAAATTCAAAGGTTATAGCCATTTTAGGGTAAGAAGAAGAAGACAATTGTTTCATGGGTTATGTGTGTCACATTGTGTGAAATGAAATGATGTTACTAAAGATCATGATCAAATGATTATAGTCATGAAGTATTTTCATGCCATTTTTCACCTACCAAGATCATCCCTTGTGTTTTGTACCTTCTCAAGATACCCCCATAGTTGTAGTAGCCATCTATGTTCATTGTTAGATTGCTAAGAAAATCATATGACATTTTGGATGTGCATTTCTTCTTTCAATTTTTGACGACTTTCACCTATTCTCTCAAATTTTAAGATACATGTTTTTGTTTGATTATACTACATGATATCACATGTTTGACATAATGAATCATATCATTCAAATCACTACTTTATGTTACTACTAGTTCTCACATTTCCATGATATATATCATGCATATATTAGGGCACCTACTATTTTTGTTTCATTGCCATATCTTTCTTGTTAGTTATTTATATCTCTAATTGATTTTTTGTGATGATATCTTCTATGCTACTAATAATTAATTTATGGTCAAGCCTTGGATTACATGTTACATGATTTTCTCACATGATAATATATTAATTGCGTTGACATATCTCACAATGTTTGTATACATGTTCTAGGTGGTTCCCTCATATCATGTATTATAAATATTCGACATGCGGATCATTTAACTCTTTCTTTTAAGATGAGCATAAGGTTATTCTACCCCTAAATCTCTAGTAAATTGGGATATTTAAGAATCCTTCATAATTTCACCATAATTTTTACCCCGGCATTTGTTTTGGGCAATCTTTAAATTGTAGTAAAGATATTAACTAGACCTACAACTTTCACATTATAGTTTTTGGTGACTATGTACAAATCTTTTACAAAATACTAAAAGAAAGAATATCTCGAGAGAGAGAAATATGTATTTTTATATGTGAGCATGAATTTTGGCTCCAACCTCCATTTTGAGCTCTATTTGCACCATTTAAAAATATTGACGAGACCTACAACTTTTGTACTATACACTTTTTATTATTCCCAATGGATTTTCAAAGTAGTAGAAAATGAAAATTTGTCATATGTGTGAATATTACTCTTTCGTCATGGTTAAACATGGAAAAAAAAATCCATAGGAATTCTTTAGAAATGTTAAAAAAATGTTGTGGATATTTAAAATATATTTCCACTTATGTAAGGCATGCTCAAAAGTGAGGTTGGAGTCAAAAGTAACTCTAAAATTACAAAAATATTCACTTTTGAGAAGATTTTATTTTTGTTTCTAAAATCATATCAAATGTGCAAGTAGATTTTCCAAAACTTGTAATACAATAGTTTCAACTCTCTAATATATATTTCTAATGGTATAAAAATAGGTCAAAAATAGAGATCGATGTAAAAATTTATGGTAAATTTTTTTGTCAAAGATTTGGTGCGCGGAATAACCTTATAAGTGATAGTAAGACAATTTCATCATCTCAAAAGGGGAAATTTAGTTGTCTTGTTTCATAGATTTAGACAGCTTCAGTCAAAACCATACACCACCAAACAATTTTAGATAAATTTTACATGGATCACACACAAATTTAGATTCATTTTACATGGATCACATAGAGTTTCAAAGACATTTCACATTGTTTCAAAGAGATCACTTTCAAATTTCAATGACAATATACATTTTTCAATTTCACATAACATAAAATGGACATGACATCAATAAGGATGAGGGACATCATATCATATTTTTAGGATCAATTATCATATTTTGATTGGGAAGATAACATTCACATATATTATTGGGTTTCTTTATGTATGTAGCAAAGTTTTCATTTTTACCTCTTGAGGGTTGATTTTAGGCCCTTGTCATATTGTATTAGTTCTAAGATGTGTCGTATTACTGACCACATTTTTCACCTTCCTAAATAATAGGTGGATGTTCCTATGTCATATCATGAATAAATTTGATCACCTATTTGGCTAAGAAGTGGACGTTACCTATCACGTCCATTTCAAGTTGTGTCATACTATGATCATAGCTCATTATAGTTGGGTTGATTAACACCCACGATGTCATTTTTTTCTAGTTTCAACAATATTAGTATATCCCTATCTCCATTTGATAGGGCACCTCCATATTTCCTATTTCTATTTGATAGGGGCATATCCATGAGTTCATTATTTGCATATTTGGGGAATCTAAACCCCATGAAACTCTCCAACAAGTTTCAACAAAGGACAACATAATGCACTAACTAATAGATTTATTCGTTCCTTTGTTTTCTTTGTTAATTTTAAAAGTTCAAATTTGAAATTGATTTGTCATTATTAAGACATTGATATACTTGAAATTTCACCCAGCTTTGTGTATTCACAAGGGATATGGGTGTTTAACCCTTAATTGAAATTTAGGTCAATTTAATTAGGTGTAGATTAGATTTGAGTTGATTATAGATCTTATAAATATGCTAAAATATAAATACTAACTCAAATTTACAAATCAAACCAGATAGAAGCAAATATAACATATACGAATCAACCTAACATGTAATCAAAAGAACAAAACAAATTTATAGAAGCACTTAGTTGATCTCAGATGATTTATGGAGAGATATGAGACTATGTAATAGTGAAACTAGGATATATGAACCTAGCTAACCTTTGTAATTGAAGGTGGAATTGTGAATCAACCTAGGGCAGAGCCATACCAAACTAACAAGACCACACCATACATTTATGGCCTTATTGTATAGTCTTGGACCTTCTCTAAATCAAATTTTACAACTTTATGTGTTATTCATCTTCCTGGATTTATTTTTCGTTGTCAAACTCTAGTTGTCACATATGCAAAGAGGCTCTCTGAATGGACTGAACATCATCTCAAACCCTAGCCATGGATGGAGAGTCCTGTAAAACAAACATTAAAATGTTTATGGGCACCCATGTGCATTGTTGACATTGACACTACTCCAAATAGGCCTCAAACCGCACGTTGTTCTCCACATAACATGTGATATCTAGATAGATCAATAAGATTTGATAATTACTTTGACCATGTTTTCTTTGACTTGGCTCTTGCTAAAATACTTGGAGAGAGGATGTTTGGGAGCTTGTAGATAAGAGATATGGCTTCCTTAACCTAGTTTATAGCTTTATACCTGATGTGGGTGCTTCCCTAATGAATTTAGATGTGTTATTGTGATATTTGGGGATCTTTAGATGCCTTTTACAAGTGTATGAAGTGAGTGCTTTAATGAATTACCCTAGGAGTTATGGGTTAGAAATTTGAGGTAGTTTTTACTTACTTATATAAGGTTATGTAGATGAATTGTAAGACCCAATGCAAGATATTAATTTGAAAGTAAAATTTGAATACATGTCGGTCAAAGACCATACGATAGGTCAAGACCGGATATTAAATCCCCCAAATTATACAACCTTGACTAGGGATAAAAACATGGAAAATGAAGTTTGAAACTTGTCAATTGGTGTTTTCTTATGGATTTTTGCATTTTATTATCGAGTGTATATACATGTTGGTGTGCAAGGATAAACAAGATAAAATGGACCTCAAAAAGTGCTAAGTGGGAATGGAGAAGTTGTATTTACCATAATGAGAGTGTATAGTCAAATCAAGGCTTGCTAAAGTGTAAATTACCAAAAATTGTGTCTACATTCCTCCGTTTAAGTATGAAATTGAAAATTGCATGCTTAAAGGAAATTGTACCTGAGTGTGTAAATACACCGTTATCACCTAAGATTGCACCCTTTACTAAGGTTGGGCTCAACACCTCATTGAAACATGGAATGACCTTCAAAGTGTGGGATAATGGTGCCTTTAAGGTCAATCTCTAGAGAAGGTTGGTTCCTCCTCTCCTAGCTCGTTGTAAATAATGTAACCAACATTAAAACTATTACTAACTAGTCCTAATCTAATGCTTCCAAGGAATCGGGGTTAAAGAAAACAATGCTGAAAATAAAGAAAGTTGATGTAACAAACTAAAAAGGTTCAATTTTGGCTCTAAGAGACATAAATATAACGTTACATGTAAAGTTCCAAAAGTATGCACACAAAACTACGTTAGAAATAAACTGGATGAAATTGAAATCATGCAAGAGGACTTAAGTATTCACATTTAAAACTAATGCATCTAAAGTAAATAGATCACACTTGCATATACTATCAAGAACATATCCATTTACAACTCAATAGAGTAAAGGCATTGAAACTTCACAAACACATTACAAAGGTCCATGAAAAAAGCTTTGGGATCATAACGGTAGAGCTCTATGACTTAGTAGAAAAGAACCTTATCTTGTGCCTCCATACTTATATCTATAAAAATGGAGAAGAAAGAAGAGAACACAATTGCGCCCAATAATGAATACAATCAACCACTCTACCATCGACCAAGGACCAATCACCATTCACTTCTTGCAGACCAAGCACGAGAACCCTTAGTTACTTGAATCGCACTCCATCAGATTGTTTAGGAAAGAGGGATTTGTTGTCAAAGTGTAATGCTTGTAGTTGGGAGTGATTCACATTTTTGAATTGAGTTGGGTGCAGATTTCCTTTATATAGTGGATTTTATCTTTTGTATGGGTTTCATTTTCCCCATGACTCCTCTTATTATGTGGTTTTTCCTTGTTCATTCCACGCTCTATCTTTTCTTTTCACTTTGCGGCATTACATGGCCTTTTTCTCGTCCAAAGGAGTATACCTCTGCGAGCTTTCCCATTTGCTTCATGGTTTTTCTAATTTATGTGAAACACTATTTCCTAAATTTACTGACACATTACGTCCCTTCATTCTACAACTTTACTTTCTGAATCCACTTAAGTATATGATTTGAATCGAGTTGTTTAAATAAGCATGAGTGATTATTTGGACAACAATTTGGCATCTTTTAGGGACATTTGTTTGATAGATGAATCGATTAATAGCTTGGAATATTCATTGGGCATGGAGCTAGTATACAACTTAGAGAATTGATCTTGAAGGTTTTTATAAAACTATTATGAACTCCTCTTGAGACATTAAACTTATACACTACATAGAGCTCTCCACTTGAGTGTAGTTTTCTCCATTATCCCCAACATATTGTTCCTTCACTCTGTGGTTTCTCCTTATTTATCACAACATTCAATCTCTACTCTGCAGCCTATATGACATGTAGAAATTGTAAATGAGACCAATGAATTATGCAACATAACATTTATTCTAGGTAGATCACCACAAAAGGATCGAGGGAAGACATCTTAATCGGTGATCGCATAACAAGAAACAACATAAGGGACCCTCCAACAAGTAAACAAAAACAACAAAGAAACTAATGTACAAGGTGAAACATGATCTCAAAGGTAAGGTTTAAGATATATCCCATTAATTGGGATAAGTAGTGCTTCTCCATCCAAATTTGAGAGTTGGAAGGAATTGGCTCGTTTACAACTAGTGATAACGTATGGGCCACTTCTAGATGGCATCAAAATTTGTGTGTCATCCAAATTTTTCTCTATATTTATCCCATTTAAAAACCAATTCCCCTTCTTTGAAGGTTATATCAACAACCTTCTTGTTATAAGTCTTCTTCACTTGGGCTTGATGGGCCTTGAGAGTGTGTGTTACTTTGTTCTTGACCTCCTTCAACTCCATCAAATCAACCAATCTTCTTTGTCATTGGATTGTTATCTAGCATTTATAGATATTATGTGAGCTCAAGGGAAGGTAACTCCAATGAAAAAGTAAGCTTTGCATCTCCGCCATATACTAACATGAAGGGGGTTATTAATGGATCTTTTAGGTATGATTATGTCAGCCCAAAGGGGTGTCCTAAATTTGTATGCCAAGATCTCTAATTGACCACCATTGTCCTCTTCAAAATTCTTATAATATTCTTATTTGTGGACTAGACTAAACCATTGCCTTAAGGGTAATAGTTGAAGAAGTTTTAATGTATATCCCATGCTTAACTACCCATTCATTGATTTGAGTGCCTATAAAGACCTTATCATTGTCGAAATAATAGTAAATAGATGATGAGGTGAAGCAAACAATAATAACAAATTATATTAGGTAAGACAAAAATTCTTTGATAAAATCCAATAATCCTCCTTATTCTTTGATATTTTAATTACATTAGATGTCCTTTTATTCAAATTCCAAAAGAATCCTAATTAAACTTGAATTCTAAACCAAACTTGACTAAACTTGTTATCTTTAGTAAAACTTACTATTTTTAGTAATAATTTTTTTAGTAAGTTCTAAATTTAGCTTTCTAGATCCTACAAATTTGCACACATTAACCATGCACCTAAACTAACTTATTTCTTGAGTTGCAACTCAAGTTGACTCACGATTACAAAGATATGATATTTTGAAATTAAAAAAATTGAAAAAACTTCAAACCCAATTTTCGGGCCCTAGATGGATGATTTCAGCCTCCAAAAATTATGGAGACAGGTTTGTAAGTGGATAGAGTTATTTAACACAAAGGTGTTGAACTATCCAAGAGGTTTTCATTAAAAAAGAGTAGTTTCGAATCCCGAGTCAAAAGTTATGGCCTCCGCAAGATAGGCCACTAAATCCACATCATTCTCCCTTGTTGAAAAGAACTCAACTCCTACGAGTTCCTATGATTGAATTGTTGTAGCTTTTGTATGTCAAGTTTCTTTAGCTCCCATTTTGAGATCCATGTGTTGTCCTCTTGTTACAAACCTTCCCATTGTACCAAATACTTATTGAAACTATCTTGCTTTGTGTTGATTGTTTTCTTATGAAGAGCTCGTGCCACCTTTTATTTCTTCTTCCTTGGAATCTATTAATTTCAATCCACTTTTTCATTGTCTCTCGCGATATCCTCCCCTTCATGAAATGCATACAAATTTGTAACATTGAATACTAGAGAAATAGAAAATGTATGTAGAAAATTGACCTCATATGCATTGTCATTTATCTTTTTCACAATCTTACAAGGACCAATATTTCTTGTACTTAAGCTTGTTGTATGTTCCTTTGGGAAATATCTCCTTCCTCAAATAAACCATCACCATATCTCCTTCTTTGAATATCTTCTATCTTCTAGTGATATTTGTTGCCATCTTATATTTTTCATTACTTTCCTGTAACTTCTCCCTTATGGTTTCCTACAATTGTTGAATATGCTTTGCAAAGGCTTCTACATCATCACTCACCCTTTCTGAAATAGGTAGTTGTACCAAATCCAAAACACCATTAGGTATTCTTCTATAAATAATTTGAAATGGTGACTTACTCATTGACCTATTCACTAAACTATTGTAGGAAAATTTGTTTTTGGCAATGCCAAGTCCCATTATTTGGGTTTCTCTCCAACAATACATCTCAATAAATTTCCTAAGCTCATGTTCATAACTTATGTTTGGCCATCCATTTGAGGATGATATGTGCTACTGAACTGTAACTTGGTGCCTAGATTTTTCCATAAGGTTCTCTAGAAGTGGCTCAAAAATTGGTGTCTCTATCCAAAGTGATAGACTTTGGGATTCCATGTAACCTAACAACTTCCTTGAAAAACAATTTTTTATCCTTGTAGCATCATTTGTTGTCTTACATGCAATGAAGTGCACCATCTTAGAAAATCTATCCACAACAACAAAAATTGAATCATTACCTCTTTGTGTGTTTGGTAGCCCCAATACAAAATCCATGCTCAAGTCTATTTATGGCCTTGTTGGTACTGATAATGGCATGTATAATTCAATTTTTGTGCATGTCCCTTAGAAAATTGACATATCCTACATCTTGAAACATACCTTACCACATATCTCTTTAGCTTTGGCCAGAAATACTTTTCCTCCACTAATGTTATTGTCTTATTCTTCCCAAAATGACCACCCAAACCACCACTATGTAATTCTCTTAAAATATTATCCCTCATAGATCCAAATGGAATACATAACTATTTTCCTTTAAATAGATAACCATCTTGCATAAAATAATCATAAAAATATTACCCATCTCACCTAGTTTTTGACTCCTTTGTTGCTCAACGAATCTTCCTAAATTCAGGATCCAAGTTATACAGTCTTTAATAGCTTCAAACCCAACCACTTCACTAACCATAATAGTTAGTAAGGAAACACATCTACTCAAAGCATCAACTACATGGTTTTGTTTTCCTAATTTATGCTTTAGGAAAAATGTGTACCCTTGCAAGAATGAAACCCACTTTGCATGCCTATTGTTCAATTTTTTTGTGTATTCACAAATCTTAAGGTTGGTGATCTCAGATACGAAATAAACTCCTTCAAAGACTAAGTAATGTCTATAATGCCCCAAAGCTTGTCTGAATGGCATAAAATTCAATATCATAAGTAGAATACTTTTTTGTACCTCATTCAACTTCTCACTATAATATGATATATGCCTTCCTTCTTGACTTAAAACAACACCAATTCCCACATGTGAAGCATCACAATCAACCTCAAATATTTTGTTAAAATCAGGTAAGGCCAAAACATGTGCACTTTTCACTTTCTTCTTTAATAATTCAAAGCTCTTTATCGCTTCCTTTGTCCACACAAACTCTTTTACTTTCATGCATTCTATTATTGGTGCCACAATAATACTAAAGTTTCGATAAAATTTGTCTAAAACGTATCCAATCCATGAAAAAATCTTACCTCTGTGATGCTCCTAAGAATAGGCCATTCAATAATCACATTTACCTTACATGCATCCATTTTCACACCGTATTCTTTTAACCCTAATTTGAATAAATAGGTATATATGGGTTAATGTGTTCATATTTATCTAAGGGTAAAAGGGTTAGTAACAATGTGTGGTACATTTAGATTAATTAATAAACATTAATACATAAATTAGAATATACTCTCACAAATAATTTACAAGATAGAATATGGAAATGATTTCTAAAATATAAGGAAGTGGATAACCTTAGCTTATTACACACTTAAGAAGTTAATCTAACAATGTTGAATGAATGTGCATGATGGAAATGATCTAGCAGTGTTTCATCTTTGGAACTAGAGTGCAAAACTAAATATGTATAGAAGTTCCAAATGGTTTGGTCCCTTTTGGGTGATTTATCAAGTGGATGCATTGGCATGCAACTTTCCATGATCTCGTGATGCTTTATGATGACCTTCACTCTAAAACCTTAGACATCACACATGTGTTGAACCCTTTATGTGATGCAAAAACTAACAAGTGCTAACCATGGGTATGAGACATTACAAAAATGTTAGAGGTTGGGCTAAAGTGCAATCCACACATCACCTACATTGCTAATACTCCAAAGAGCCCTCAAACTGCATGTAGTTCTCCACCCAACATGTACATATATATGGATGCAACTAGTTTGACAACTTGATCACTTGACAATGAGAAATAATGACTTAATGTACTTAGCTTGATTTGGGTATGTGATGCAAAATAACTTCAAGCGCTAACCATGGGTATGAGACATTA
Source organism: Taxus wallichiana var. yunnanensis (assembly GCA_018340775.1). NCBI lineage: Eukaryota > Viridiplantae > Streptophyta > Pinopsida > Cupressales > Taxaceae > Taxus > Taxus wallichiana. Next base: position 767,043,859 of record CM031243.1, read on the forward strand.
CAAAAATGTTAGTGGTTGTGCTGAAGTGCAATCCACACATCACCTACATTGCTAATACTCCAAAGAGCCCTCAAACTACATGTAGTTCTCCACCCAACATGTACATGTATATGGATGCAACTAGTTTGACAACTTGATCACTTGATAATGAGAAATAATGACTTAATGTACTTAGCTTGATTTGGATTGTGAGGTCTCTAACTTGTGAAGCATGACTATATAACATGTTTGAGTGTGCTTCAAACCTATGTGGGGGCTTATCCTATGACACACTTCAACTTTTTCATCAATTTAAGAGAGTTTGGATTGCTTTAGGAATGATTTGAACTTGAGAGAGCGATGTGATTTCTAGGTGAGCTAAATAAGTGAATTAGACTTGCGTATATAGTATTTCATAGGTAAAGTTTCAAATTAAGTCTAACCTATAGGATGTGAACTGACCCATAAAATATATCAAAATGAAAAACTAACCATGAGGTGGTTGGGAATGAAATTGCGAGCTTTAGACCAAATCTGTTGGATGGTTCAGTCCTAAATGGTCTGTCTCATACAAGAAGTTCGTGAGATTATCTCGAAGTTATGTGAATGATACATGGGAGGAATATATTGTTGCATGACTGATGTAATTAGTTTTTTTAAGTGATTGAGAAATGCAAATAGAGAATTAAGTCATGAAAAAGGTAAGGATAAGTCATATGGGCTTGGAATGTGTGCACAAGTCATGTAGTAAGTACAAAGCCAAATTTGTCACTTACAAACGATAAATTGCCAAATTTAGGCATCTACAATATGGAAGCAATTACATGTTAGTATACAATATTCTCCACTCCGTCTCAAAAAAAAATACTAAGATATTTTCAAATACATCACATATTTCAAGATGTAGATTTCACTAAGCCTTCTTCGTAGCTTTTAGCATAAATAGGTATATTTGTTCGTAATTCCCCCCTATATTTCAATAGTTATTTGATTATGATCACATTGATTCACTTTCACATGATCCCATATATTTTTAGGAGTGTATGTTTCTAGTTCCCATACATGTAAGTTTTGGTTATACCATTAAAGGAGTGTCATGGTTTTGGTCAAGGTACTCCATTTTTCATGATTTGTTTGGATATGGTTTGCCTCCCTATTTAGAACTGTTTTTAATACATATTGTTTACAACTACCTCCAAGTTCACAAATAAGGGCTATGTAGTAGCTAGTTCGTACCCGATGATTTGAGAGTGTATTTGAAATAAATTTGGCATATATTTAATTCAATTTTTCATGAGAGTCTCAATTTTTATTTATTAACTTAAACAAAAGTTGTTATATTTTGTAAATGATCGAGACTATATTGCGTGGAAGAAAAGTATTTAGTGGTGCATGGACTAAATTTTATGGTTAAATAAACCTACTTACAAAAGTTACTAATAACATATATTGATTTTTTTCAAGGTTGTATGAATTAAATAGAAAATTTTGAGGATGGTGAAAAATTTAGATTATAAAGAATATATATGTAGTCTTTAATATTTGAGCCACTCTTAACATTTAGAGTTCAAAGTAAATTACAAAATCGTCATGAATTTTAATTTAAATACTTAAATTATATAACAATAAATAAGTATAAAAATATATAAATTGTTAAGGTCTACCTCGCTTGTAGTGACGAGAAAAAAACAATTAGACAAGCTCTCATTTATTTTTAAAGCAACAAATAATACGTTTGATATTCACTTGTCTAACATAGAATAACTTTAAATATAAAATATTATAATCATAGGTTTAAATATAAAATAACTATACAATATTATAATTATAAGTTTAAATATAAAATATTATAGTCATAGTTTGAGAGCACTTTTTATGTCATTTTCAACTTTAAATATAAAAATATTATAGTAATAGTTTTAAATATAAAATATTTTGGTCATAGTTATATGTCTTCATAATGATTTGAATGCACCTTTATGTCATTTTCAATTGCCTCGTTTGAATTGAGATCAAGAGTAAGATCCCAAATGATTTTAACCAATTAACATTATGTAAAATCATTTTTTATACTTAATTTGTTAAATAGTGCGGTGATGCAAGTTGGGAACAAATGGTCAACCTATACAAATTAGATTCACGATCTTACACCAACCATGCAAAATTCTCTCTATTTACCATGCAATTCTTGAAAATAATAGTTTATATAGTTCACAATGTTTGCTTCTTCCTTATATTTCATGATCATCGTTACATCACTTACCCGATGCAGAGAGAGCATCATAACCTCTAGGCTAATACATACACTCAAGTTAGAATCCTTAAAATGCACACCATGCCATTCATTTCAAGTTTCACATGTAAGTTTTTAGAATATTGATTACTTGTATTTTGTGCTAGGTGTTATTTTTATGCAATAATTTTCATCAATAATGTGTATTTCTTATCTTTCTTTTCGCCTTGCATTTAACTACAACTAATCTCAAGTCAATGTACAATTACCAATCTTCCCTTAAATTGTCCTGTTTTTGACTAATGCATAACACTACCACCATAATGTTGGAAGCACAATGGACTGAGAGGGGGTGGGGGAGCGGGGGCGGGGTGAATCAGTCCTTTACAATTTCAATTTCAATTTTAGATCACTCACATAAACCATTAAACAATTTTCCATTCATTAGCGTGTGCACAACAACATACATCATTCATTCAATTTAACCATAAGCAAGAGAAACAACACCATAACACAATATGTAAGTGGGAAACCCTCAAGGGGAAGAAAACCCACTAAAAATTTACTGATATTACACACAACAAAGACTCAAGTGAATATTACACATCACAAGAGATTTCTTTAGTGAGGCACTAACCCCATAAGGAACACTAACCCTAAACCCTTGTTGATATTACACACAACAAGAGACTTGCATGAATATGACACATCACACAAGATTTTTATGATAAGATCACTGATAAATTTCTGCAACAACTTAGCTGATGGTGATCACAAGATTCAACTCCAAACACCTTCAAACCCTTGCTCAAACCCTAGGTCTTCAAACTTGCACAAACTAACACTTTCTTCACTTCTCAATGCATCAAACCCTTGCACACACACTTTTTGTCATTATTTAACATATATCACACTTTATAATCTCTCAAATCATGCTCACACACCTGCAAATCAATCACACCTAGGTCACATTTCTTGCACATACACAACTAGCTCACAAAAGCACCAAAAACTATGCCTTTATAAACTCCCCTTCATTCAAATTCAAAAGAGGTCAGTTTACATCCTTTATTTCAACCTCATCATCTTAAAAACATACCATAAAATTTATCACAATAGTCACAAGTGACCCAAGTAGGTCGGCCTAGCCAAAACCCTTCATCCATGCACCCAAAATCCTCAAAATCCCATCATTGGAATGAGAAAAATATTCTAACACCAAAACTATTTTTAGACAAGCTCTAAAAATTACAACACATGTTTAAAAAGACATTTAAGCATCTTACATGGTCACAATTTTCATGAACCAATCAAATTATTTCATTTAATAGGCCCCAGTGGCTCATTGCCTTCAGAAACACCTATTTCTAGCATCATGTCTTAATCTTTTGACCTCAAGAACACCCAAGAACACCTCAAATATGGCATGTGACAACTCAATGTAAATCCCATAACACGTAGAACATGTCTAAGTAAGTTAAACAATCATATGTTCAAACCACATCAACGTTTTCCTTCACTAAATCAAGCTTCCCAAAAAACACTTTTACAAATGCAACTAGTTAATACAATTACTAACATTTTCAAGAACTCCAAATGGATTAAATGGATTCCAAATTCATCCCTATTCACATTCCATGTGATAGAAAGTATCACCCAATCCATTTCATGCACTAACAAACTCAAGCTTTAAGAAAAAGTAGTTATGTCTTGAAAGGAAAGAAACCTTCTTTCTCACAAACTGACTTGGAAACGACATAAAATCAACTCTCCATGACACAAAACTTATACCAATATAAATATCTCTAAATTAAATTTCTAGAACATATTGGAACTTCTTCCAACTCTAAGTGGAAGGCCTTCAACCAAGTGGAAGGCCTTCAACCAAGTGTATCTCTGTAAACTACCTGAAGCTAGCCCAAAACTACCCTTTGACTAGTAAACATAAATGAAGCATACTTGACCATTTATCAGCATCACCATGACCTAAAAATATCATGGAAATCAACAAAAACTCACATACATAATATAATTATCATTTAGTTTGTAACTCCTTTGGACAACCTTGTCTCAAACTAAATTTCTTTAGAAATTGACTTGTTTGAGTGGGGTCTACTCATCACCATAAACTCTATCATACCTTTATGGAAACCTGAAGGATTCTTATACACCATACAAGCACTAGTAATCAATTATGGAAACTTGGGAGCATTTTCTCTCATATTGCTTTTGAGCTAGGGTTTCAAACACAAAGAGTTGTTTACCTTCTTAACATTCGTTCATAAAAAATGATAATAAAATGACCTTGTTATTTTTGTTAAACCTTATAGACTCCATGTAAAAACATCCCTGAAAGCCACAAGGTCCCATGTAAATCACACAATTCAGGGTGAGCATTAGAAGTTCCAATTTGAATTGGAAATGACCTTGTTCTTGACCTTGTTTCACCAAAACTATTATAACATGCAAAATACTCATCATGGAAACTTTAAATTTTTCCAAAACATCATGACACACCCTAATAACATCTCTAATCATCACCATGTCACAAATAGTTCTCAATATTTCCATCCACTGAGACTTGCATAACTAGCCCTTAGGGTTTTACACTATAAAGGCTAGGGTCAACTGAAAGAACACTGTAAATCATCATAAAACTCTTCAAAAGACCCTAACATACATGGTGCATCATAAATCAACTGCCTACATGTATCCATGAGCTCATATAGCTCCACAACTCAATATCATGCATTCTAACATCCATACCGGTCCAAATGAGCACCTGAAACATGGTCACCAACCTGTATCTACACCCTAAAACTCATGTGAGTGCCCAAGAACTCTCCAAACATGTTCTACATCATGCCAACATGCTTCTCAAGTCACCAAGAAGCTCCAAACTCCATACACCATCACCTAGGCTAGTTAGCTCATCTGATTAGGCTTGCTTCAGAACAAGCAATTCTCAATGAATCAATTAATATCACCATAAATACCTTTGATTCATCATGTCATCATCATCCTCAACATGATTTTACCCTAATCCATCATCCACTTTGTCATTAATGAGGTTTTGCATCAATGACAACACCTAAACCACAACATGCCAACACATAACCCTCTTTATCTCTCATTTGGGCCTAGATTACTCCTCCGTGGTTTAGAAACCTTTGTGAACCTTTGCAATTCATCCTACAATTCACTTAGACACCAATGCTAAAATACAAGTATCACTTTATTTGATTAAGTCTCGTAAACCTTCATGAAGCTCTCACTAGCCTTGTAACCATATAAAGATTATTGTTGGGATTGATTGACACTATTTTAGGAGGAACCAAATACATTTCCAAGTACCCTTTATGAGATTCTTGCTCACCCTTTAATTTTTAGATGCTGACACTAAACACAACCCTATCAACTTCACTATTCAATTTCTTAATTAGGTCTCTTAGTCTTGTTTTTCTAGGATAAAAATCATAGGGTTGCTTTCCTCATAAAATATTATGCTTTTTGAGTACCCATTTGGCTTAAATAATTGCCCCAAAAAAATCTTGGATGGCTCCTTTAAAATTTTTACACAATTCCTTTTTCTTTTAGGTTTCAACTAGGTTTCATAGGTCTAGAATAAGACCGACAAGAATAGGTTTCATAGGTCTAGAATAGGACCGATACACCCGAGTTGGCCCGATACACCCGAGTTGGCCTAATGGTGAAGAACTTGTGCTCTTGAAAGAGAGGCCACAAGTTCAAATCATGTAGGGGGTAGGGTATGTATGCCTCATTTGTAAGAAAGTTAGTTGCCTCTCACATGTGGGTACGAGGTAGTCCCATATGCTGCTACAAGCCACTTGTAGACCCAAAAACAAAGCCGCCCGACATCGTGGACTCGTAAAAAACCTATTATTATTATTATTAAGACCGATAGCTATAAATTTTTCTGTACACCATGATTTGAGACGAAACCCTAAAAATAAGTTTAATAATCCCTCACAGTCATTGTCTATCAAATTTAGGCCTTTTTCATTGGATACAAAGTAAGTTATAAGCAAATCTTGGATTAAACCCTAGTATGGGGTTTTACCAGGATGAAATAGGAAAATAATTCATAACTTGCATGAATAAGAGTTTCATGACCTCAAACCAACTTCATAACATTTTTATTAGCATACCATACATTTCTACTTCATACCATATCTCCTCGTAATGCCCAGATCATTCAAGACCATAAGATATGTATGCAAGAAATCCCAAAAATATTTGCTTTCTATGTTTGTCTTCAAATATAGACCTAAGTTTGGTTTCTTAATCCTTCTAAATGGATTCATAATTATTACAAACCATAGACCACCTTCCTATAAGTGTCTTGAGTTTCATTCTATCAATTTTGTTAAAACATTCTTCAAAAAGGTAAGTTTACTATCCTCTTAAGATTGAGATTTCTGAGTTCTCTAGTTTAGAGACCTTTGTCACATGAATCACTAATAAGACCATTATTGTATCTCTTAAACCTTTCTTTAGAATTCTTGAGTCATGCATCCATATACACAAATTAGGTTCTCATTCACTAAGAACTCCTTATACTGCTTCCTTAGGATTCTAATATCTTAGTGCTATGATTCTCCATTGAGAATACCCTATCATTCCATCAACAACCTACACAATATACCCAAATCACCAAAACATAGATTTTATCCTATCAATAAGATACCTTCCACCATTTTCTTAGAGTCTCATCAAGTAAGAAAAAACCCAATCATTCTATGATTTCCATCATCAAATTAACATTACTTTAGGACATGTCAAGACACCCACATCATAAGAAATATAAGACAATATAAGCACACTACTATATTTCTTCATTCTCATCATTGTTTACAAGGATCAAACCCATAGTTACAAAAGAAAATTGTTATTTGCATACTTCTTGACAAAATATTAGGTTCCCTTGCCTCCTTGAGGCTTCTCCCACCTTGATTAAACTCCACACACCTCCTATATCTTGCTCCCTACCATATTATCATCTTTCATTCGAATGTCTTCTTTTCTTAAGCCAAAATGAAAGTAGTTACACAAGTTTACAAAACCCTAACCATCATAAAAGGTGACCACACTTGTGAACTCCTAATGGAATGAGTGTAAAACACCCCCTTTACATCATATAGGGTTTTTAGTGTCCCTTCACCTCATTACATGACTTCACACTTACATTAAACCTCCTAATTCCAACTTATAAATTCAAATATTCAAAATGGTGTATTTTGGAGGGAAAACTCAAAATAACCCCTTAACACTTATGGAGGAACCTAAGAAGGTGGGAAAGCTTGTAAAAACACCAAAAATGCCTATTAGAACCTTATTCAACCCAAAATTGCTTAAAACCCAAAAAATTGCTATTTGTATAATGATGGTCCCGCATCACGTAATTTTAGAGTTGTCAACATTGTAAAATCAAAAATTCAATAAAATATAAATTTTAAGTGGCAACAAAGTGTTCAAACTAATCACTAGATAAGAAATATCAATTATATAATTACCTCGAGAAACTCTAATTCTCAAATATTTCAAATATTTCCATGGTTTCTAATTTATTATATTTTATTGTAATTAAACTTAATACTTAATAGTTAATCGTGTGTTTGTTATAATAAAACGACTTTCCTCTACATATATAAGTGTGTTAATGGCCTAATTTTTTTGGGTAATCTAGAGGGATCAACGAATATCCAATGACCTAGAGCTTCAAGAGCGAGGCTATGACACAAAGCAAACACCACTAATCAATCTCTAAAGCGGTGTGTAAATACCCCACTCCACACGCTACAAGTATACCATGAATCAAACCCATGACCTCACCCCCATAAAGAAGTGACTAAGCCCAAGTGAGGCCAACCATTGGGGCCATTCTCATAATGTGGATGATAAATTCTTTTATTAAACCTAAGTTATGAACCGAGGTGGATTAATGAAGGAACACCTTCTCAAAGTGGGACCTAGGGTTGGGCTTGGGTCTATATGTCTTGGGTGTGTTCTCTTTGGTCTACAAAGAGAAATGCAACCCCCATCTCAAGGTGTCCCATGTCCACTTATTGAAAGTGTCCGATGTGCTCAATGGGAATGGAACTTTGGGTGGTGATTACAAACTACTTGTAACTCACCATTAGTCAAAACCTAAATTAATGTTAATGTTCTAAGCTTTGCCGCATTATTGTTGATGGAAGCATCGATTTATTGCAATCTATCACACCGTAGTGTAAATTCAATACAAAATAGTTTGGCATGCGACACTTCACCCGCATATAGGTCTAGATGCTCACTCGAAGTGCATGCAAACCTACTGGGTTCTTCTCATGTTGGTTGCTAAGATGTAGTTCATGCACTCATGGTTATCACAACATACAAACATACCACATGGAGAATATATGCTCACGAGAATCATATCATGTGCAAAAGACAACCGTACACAACCAAAAGAGAGATGAATATCCATTATAATCATGATGCTCTTATAGAATACAATAACCAGATAGGATACAACATATGCTCACACATGCTCGGGAAAAAATGCAACAATACCACACGTACTACTCCCTTACGGATGTGATGATCTGAACACCCACAATTTTACCCGCACGAAACCCAAAACAAAACGAAGGTTAAATTTGAAAATTATATTTTTTTTGTTAGGACTAAATTGCATTGCTTAGATTAAATTATTGGTTAACAAACGATCGTTATAATTAACAATTAAATTATACTAGTCAATTTCCAGTTTGGTTACAAGGTCTCCATTTCAATAATCCTCATTTAATTTAATAATACGGTTCAATGGTCATTTAATAATTTATTATGTTAGGGCTAAGTCTAAATCACCCTCCCATTGATTAAATACAATTTAATTAAATTCCTATAATAACCATTGCCTAATTACTAAGGAGTAATTTGACTTAATTTATTACAATGGCTTTTATTACAAGACATCAATTAATCAAAAAGGTTATAAAACAATTTAACTTCTACACCACTTAAGTGGCCCCATTCAAAATTGACCCATGCATTTCATTTAAAATATTCTCACCTACCCTTCACCTAAATTTTTAGGGAACATTCCTAGCCATTTGATGAATGGGATCAATCTAGGCCTTTGGATCTTAGGGATCCAAACTAACCCTAATCATCTCTATGGAAAGTTTTTATTCTTTCATTTGACTTATTTTCCTCATTTCTATTTTGCGGTTTTGGAAGGGGGAAGAAAGAAGGAAGCCATGGAAGAGGAAATGAGCTTGGGATGGATACACACAACCCCAAGTTTATTTTATTTTTTTTTGCCATTTTTATTCTACCCTCTCCTAGGGTTTGTTTGTAAAAAAATCATTTTTTTTGTTGTAAATTTATTCATTGTTGTAAAACAATTTTTTTGTATTTACCCTATTTGGGAAAATGGCATTTGCCCCATTTTACAAATATGGTTTTCTTGTTTTTCTTTTAATAAAAGATTCACTTAAAGAGGAGTATATATACACATGTATATATATCCCCAGATATATATATATACATATTATTATATATATATCTCCATATATATATATATACATACTATATATATATATATATATATGTATGTATATATATGTATATATACATATGTATGTATGTATAAACATAATATATATATATATAAAAATATATATATAAATCTACATACATATATATGTGTATATATTAGAATACACATACATATAACACATATTATATATATATATATATATATATATATATAATTATATTATAGTATATATATATATATATATATATATATATATAACAATGGTTTATATATTTGGGGGATAGATATATGTATATATATATATATGTATGTATGCCCATATATATACCCATATATGTATGTATGTAATATACATATAGGCCATTATTATATAATATACATATATATATATATATGTATACATAATATACATACATATATACATATATAACTCTTGTGTGTGTATTATATAGTTTTAATATATAATATATTATTATTAAAAAATTAAATATTATTATTAATAATATGAATATATATGTTATTGTAATATCAAGTGTATTATAGGTATTCAACTAGTTTTTTAAAGAAGATATTTAGGCAAAATAAACACAAAGTAAAAAAGGAAAGGTTATTGGGGGCTTTAACTCAAAGGTTTGTATTAAATAGCAAATAGGGGTTATAATGGTATCCCATAACTATGGGGGGGGGTGGGGTCCGACCCTCCCACCCCCACATAACTATCCCATTATAATGTGTATAGTATTATACATATAGCTTTTATTTTGTTTATTCCATTAAAATATAAGTTGGATAGTTTTATTAATATTTATATTAATAAATTATTTTAATATTACACATAATAATAAAATAATCAACTTATATTCTTATTCAAAAGAATTTGAATTGTAAGGGATTTTTCTTCAACATATGTAGAAATCAACTATAGTTTAAATTTTCAATATATTTCTTTCATTCAATAAATAAGTAATATTAACTTTCCTTTTCAATTAAAATAGTTTAAATTCATTCAATAAGATAAGTTTTTCTTCAATAATATAAAAGTAACTATTTTTAAATCTTTTCCTATATCTTTCAACTATATAAATAAAAATTTTCTTTTCAATAGTGATAAGTGAATGCTTTCTAACAAGATTCAAATTTTTCTAAATTCAAAATAACATTTTGGATAAATAGAATGCAAACTTTCTTTCAAGAGACAACTTTCTTTTCAACTTATCTCATCTTACTACTTCAGAAAAGCATAAAGTGAAGGAGAGTTTCCTTTCACAAAATCACACAACTCAACTTTTTCCTTTCAAGCTTCTTACTAAGAGTTCAAATTTGAACAAATGATTTCAAATGAATGTACAACTTTATTTTAAGCATACAAGGATTACAATCTTCCACTTAAAGTGGGAATAATGAAATGAACAAATTTACAACATAAGGGCTTTCAACAAGGCCAAAATACAAGTCTCCATTTGCAAGTCTTCTTCCAAATGTAGCTCCAATCTAGCTCACTTCAATCTTTCACAACAAGGATCACAATACAAAGGAAGGGGGAATAGACAACGCTCTCCCCAACCTTTAATCCATTAAGAGGAGAAGTCATCCCCTTAATGGCCCTTGAGCCCCAACCAAAGAACCATGAGGGATCTTGAGCAACATTTGACAACTTTTCAACAAACATGGCTTCCACAAACAACATACATTTCAAAATATTCAACACAACTAAAATGACATACTCAACAAGTTTTTATAACTTCTCAAACAATACATAGGTTTGATACCAAACCAAATGGAGCAAGGACTATGGGAAACCACCTCCTTTTGCCTCCCAAGTGAAGTGGGAGTTTCACCCTAAGCCTCCAAGTGCACAAAACAAAAACAACACAATATCCTTATCTCTCCCTTGCAAGTATGCAACAATATGACCATGATTTCCTTTTCACTCCCCATAGGTGAAACTCCCAATCACACTCCCACCAAATGCATGCCTCACAAACTCCCTTTTCCCTCCCCAATGGTCCCATAAGTCCATCTCCCACACCCAACTTAAGGCATACTACCCAACCACACAAAAACACATTCACAAAACTCAAACAAACTTAACAAACACAATATTTCCACATCAACAAACATAATAAACAAAACAACAAAAGGTGGAGAGCCTACCTCTCCATCAAGCTCCAAGAAAACTTCACTTCACAAGTCTTTCACACCTCCAAGCCAAGAAAATTCCCAAAATCAACTCCAACAAGCTCCCAATTTCCAAAATGACAAAGGAAGAAAATGAACAAGTAACCCCCATTCCATCAAAATCCATCAATAAATAGAAATGGAATGTGAGGATGATGAGGTGGCTCCATGTAGGATGCCACTTCATCATTCCTCCATTCCCACACTCAAGTCAAACACCATGCCCAAGACAATAAATGAGCATGTAAGAACTATGAAAAACCCACATGGCACTCAAACTTGCACACCATGCCTTCTAAGGACAAAATTAATTGAGGTAAGAAGGAAAGTGCAATTATTTTCACTCTTTTACACTCCAAAAAGGATAAATAAGTCAAAAATAAACTCCCAACCCATAGGTAGGGTTGTTGGGTAAATTTAAGAGGCATGAGACAAGCTTAGCTTGTCCCACAAGCCTCCAAAAAGGCCTCCCAAGTCAAAATCTGAATTTTGAAGTTGGGGTGGAGTAAATCACACACAAACCAACACAAATCTCACTTACATTCACAAGATTTCAAGGACCACCTAACCTCATAATTATCTATTTGTCACATCTTTATTTTAGTTAATAAATTAAGTAGGATTAACTTAATTAAGACACAATTATAAATGTTAATAAAGTGACAACCATTACCAAAAATTAAATATAACAAAAACACATACAAAAATTAAAAGAAAAGGGAAAACATTTCACCCCATGGCCACACATGTGAGGTCACCCCCATGGGAAACCTCCTAACTAGGCATGCAAAACACCACACTATAACATTACATAAGTTGTCAAATTTTGGCTATGTTGCTCAACACCCACATCCTTCCGTGGTTGGTCCCCTATCCCTTTTGATGTATGTGATAAAATGTCCTAACACAAACAAAATACCTCTCTGGCCTTTCAGCCATATTAACAACATCAAGACAATATACATATAAAATCAATAATCATCATTTGACATTAGTAATTCTATCATCTAACATCATACAATTAATTTGATTTTGGCATCCATAAAATCATAATTCTACTCAAAACATCCAACATAGGTTATGCATCCAAATTACGACATGTTAGTACAAAAATCAGAATATCGCAACTCAACATATATAATGTCTATCATCACCATCTAGTGCATCATAATAAAAATGTAAACCACATAATGTCAATAGTCTAAATATCTGCATAGTCCATCATCTACTAATCAAAATATAATACTCAAATGTCTAAGTATTAGTCCAATAATAATAACATCAAAATGAAATAGTGTCGAAGAGGAGTGGGCACTACATGATCAATATAGATAACATGAATATTACAAACATATATATAGGGTGGGAACTTATCCTTTACCACTAAAGCAAGCTACATTCTAAAAATAGACTAACCCTATACATAGATTGCATGCTTTTACAACTATCACTTTCCTATAATTAGACATAATTCCACGGTTCTCCACAAGCAATTGGATTTCTTCCAGAAGCTCTATTAATAGCTCGCTTGTCCATGCGTGCTTCATGTCTATAATTAGTCCTGCATGTTCTTATCCTATCATAGTTTAAATTTGGTCCATGTTCTGTCTATGTCTAGCCTATATTGATGATCCTTTTCCTATATTTAGCTTTCTTGCGATCACACTATCTCCTCGCCCTGCTTGCACAAACCTTCACGCATGCTTTGTCATACTTCTTGCGCAATCGCATGCGAAACTCTTCAAACTTCACACATATATAATACTTAGTCATTTCATCAGCCCAACATTACCCCACACTAGATATATTGTCTGTCCTCGGTAATTCAAAGAATGTTTGAATAAATGAATGCAATAAATAATCATGGGCGATACCAAAAAGAATGTAAAGAATGTGTTAAATAAAGAATATATGTTCTCACGTGACCAAAAATGAGACTAAGGTATTTGGAGGAGTTCTGGGAATTCCGTGCTAAGTTTTGCCACTAGCTGTTTCCACCCTTCGAGTGCATTGTTTGACCTTCCTATTAATTCTTCAATGATTTCTTGAAGCCCTTCTAAGGTTACTCCACTAGTTTTCTCCTATAATTCAGGAAAAAATATATCCCATTCAGAAGCCATTCCTTCCAGGACATCTACCCCTCTCATTACCATGGCTTGGAACTCCTCTAGTCTCGCTTTCTACTCGTTATGCTTGTCTTTCATAGCCTTCTTCATCTCCTCCAACTCCTACAAAACTTTTTCCCATGTCGCCTCATCTCCCGTATACAAGGAGGCATTAAGGTGACTCCTTTTTCTCTCCTCTTCCGTGAGGTGTGTGTCTATAATCAAAGTATCCAAAAAATTAATGAATATATTCTCTTCGCCTTTTGTGAAGCTTCCTTCACCTTGACACCTAGATATTCATACTCCTTTATTCTTCACTCAGTTTATTCCAACCTCTCTTTCACCAGCTCTTCTTCCGCTGGTTCCCGTCCCAAATTTACTTTCTCTAACAATAGGGTAACTGATTCTCTTGAGTTATCAATTTCTCTATTTTGATCCTGTTTGGCTTTCAAAAATTCTTCCGGATAGGAATGTGCAATAGTTTGAATAAGCTCGATCATTTTAGTGTTAACTCTAGTTTTCCTCATCTTAATTTTATTTAGCTTAGTTGCTAGCTTTATATTCTTCTTACAAACATATGCAAAACTTTTTCTTGTATCACTAATACGACTCCTTTATTTATATTTCTATGCATGAGTTCATTAGCCAACTTTATCAAGGCAATCGTGGCTCATGCGATCATCAAGTGTGTGGTGTCTAAAATTGAGAGAGTTTTTCTAGTATCTCTCCTTCCTTGCCACTCATGGAGAGCTTATGGGTTTAATTCAAATCCTCGACTCATCCATATGAGTTTGCATTGTAAAAGACAACATCTTACATGTGCAAACATGTGCCTATGATTTTTTCCAACATGTCCCAACAATATAGATCTTCATGATTTGTTCTGTGTTGGAATATCACCTTAATGACCTTTTTTGGGTTGTTAAAAAAAGACATAAATGGTTGGGGAGGTGAACTTCTTCCTAGCCTTGCTTCGTGGGATGGTCCTGGTCCTTATAAGTGCTAATATCATGGTGATTCTTGCGCAAATTCTCCTGCATAGGTCAATGTCCTCTCCCTCTTCTTGTTCAACCTCATCCTATTCAAGCTCCTCTTCATGTTCCTCCATATGCATTGACGTATCGAAAGATATTTCCCCTTCTTCATGATCCTCATATCGCTCTCGGCTCTTCTTCAACAATGTGGATAATATGCAGACTCCTTTTTCCTTTTGAGCCCTCTTCTGTCCTACGAGCTTCTTCCTCCTGCTCTTCTCCTTTTGGGATTGTTGCGCACACACTTTTAGTTGGGCTAGTTGCAGGGGTTTTAGGAGGGGTGCATGTTAAACTTTCCTGTTGTTGTGTTTTCCTCCTTTTCCTTCAACTATGATCCAACTACCCTTATGTCTCATCTCCTCCTTTTTGGACCAGCCCAGGCTACACTTCTTCTGTCTCGTAGTTGTCCTCCCTAAATATGGTGGTGTGATAGATGTATCACATGTTTCCACCACTTTTTCATCTTGTAACTTTGTCCGAGATAATGTATACCTTGCATACCTCCTTGCATACTATCAAAGTTACTATAGGATTGAGGTCCATCCCATCTAATTCCAAGGTCTCCACATATGGCTATCTTTCCAAGCAAAGAGTAGGTCTTACATGGAGTATGATACTCTACGTCCAACTTGTCTTCATTGAATTTTAGTGGTTGTGTGTCTTTTATTCAGTTTACCACACTCTTGAAGTATTTGGCTATGAATGCAAATGACATTTTTCACTAAGGACCCATTTCTCCATTCATCAACAAAAATCACACAAGACAAAAATGCTGCATTACGGTAAATTTAGCTTGTCAATTCAATATAGTGGGTATGTCCCTCACTATGCACCATTCATTCTCAAAGGCATCACACATTTGTTTATACTATAAATCCAAACGTGCCTTGTATGCATTTGTTATCACCCCATCACATGTATAATTGGAAAATCTCTTCATGGGGGATCGACAACCATTGGATGTTCCCACTCACGCCATGATAGTCAATCGAGGACTCCTATTTCCCATAATAAATGAGTAGAAAAATTGATTCCCATGTTATTTTTTCTCTTGTATCATTCTCGGAGTTGGGCCTCTTCCATAATACACTATGTAATGTATAAAGCAATATTATACCTTGTGCCATGCGTCATCTTACGTGTGATATGTAGGAAATTTTTGTTCACCTCTATCCATCTTTTGGAGGCTCCCAGTTTACAACTCACCAATTGCATGACCACTCTTGTGCCTGGGTTCAAGATGTTAGAAATGTTGAATGTGCAACTCCCTCTATGATAATGTAATTTAGTGGATGTTTCTTCAATTGGTTCTTCATCATGCAAATCAATTGCAATCACTTCACCCCTATCGCGTAATCTAGTTACTTTGCATGTATGAGTTGTGCAGTGATGCACATTCTTCTTCCTACAAAGTAGAAATAATCTTCGTGCACCCTGACATCAACTACCGAAAAGTATCACGTGATTTCTAAAGAAATATAACTCATACAATTATAACACGTGACCAACCTCCAACATCCTACACACTCTATCATCTAACATAGTCCTGCCTTCCTCTATGCACCGTCTTTGTCTCTAGAAAGTATCATTCCTTATATCTCCTCGTGTCTCTGGAGCATGAAGATTGTATTATCTAATTTTTCATCTTCATACCTTTGACTCCCATGTTTTCCAACAATGACCTCCTGTGAATACCGCATTTTGGAGAACTAATCATATGAGGATTCCTCCTTGTTTTATTTCCTTTTGATGCCTTCATCATTGGTTCCATTGCTCGAACTTAAAAATTAACCTATGTAAATCACAAACCCTATAAAACGTGTGCCCTAAGTTTGTAACCCTTGCTTACTCTCACTCACGATTCATCATGTCTCTCTTGGTGTCTACCATGAAACTCTTCAAGCACTCAATACATTGGTAACTCATGGTGTTTATCTTCAACCTTTCATGCCCTAGATCTATAAATTTCAACCTTGTAACCCTAGCTCTCTGTCTCTTCTCACCTCTTCAACTTCACACCTCAATGTAGACACTAAATCACACACTTTGGGTAATTATCTAGTCCTGGTTACATACTACTATTCATATGATTCCTAAGTAAGAAAAGTACTAATTAACCCATGTCTTTGGCCACCTTTCTTTACTTTCTATTGTTACTTTCAGTCTTGCACCTTTACTTGCTCATTCTACCTTTTTATACTTTGACATTTATCATCCTGTAGACACCGCACCGAGCCAGCACCCTCATCCCCTCTAGGCACTCCTGTCCCTTTGTACTTTACTCACACTTTTTGGGTCCTTTCTAGCCATTTGATCATCTTATCTTTTTGGTATTCAGCCTTTTTGGGGTTAATTATGAAATTCAACCAAAGTAATCATATAAATATGCAGTTATGTGATCATAACAAAGGACTAAACACCGAGCATTAGCCATCACCGCCTAAGGTTGCATATATCAAGCATCTAAGAAATTCTTTGCATCCATCTAACACCATCCAAGGGATAGAAGGGCTGGTTATTATTCATACACTTCATAGGAGGAAAGTTCATTCTATTCCATGCACACATCTACTACATTCTTTACATCTAGCTATTTTTTTTTCGCTATCAACTACGACACACATAAGAGCCACCTAGGGCACGATTATGCACACATGCACATAGAACTACATTAGGTATGAGATGTAGTGCAATTTTTAGTCGTAAGATCACCATTGTGATGATAGAGGACATCGACCCCTCATTCTGTATCTTTCTTTTTTAGGATTTGATGTTTGTTTGAGGGTTTTGCAGGTTCATACTTCATTGTAGGTTTCCAACAACCTCAATGACCATAGTGTGACAACCTAATGACCAAAGGAAAATAACAACGAACAACTACAGAGACCCCTCGATGAAGTTTTCTAAGATTTTTGTAGAGACCTAGGTGCCTGTAAATGCACCTAGGCACCCACAGCGCCCTGTCCCTCTCCAAGCACCCCACCCATCCTGCTTCTTCCATATCTACATTTTTTTGGGCCTCTCGTGCACCTCTCCCTTCTCTCTGTTCACCTAGTCAACACCTCGGTACACTCCATATTTCATTGCAAATCAACTAAGTTCCTTTTTCTCCTCCTCGCAATTGAGTACAAGATTAAGAGGAAATTGAAGTGATGAGAAAGAAATTGGTAGCTCCTGTTATCCATAAAAACTTAATGACATGAAGAAGTAACTAAAATTTTCTCAACCCAATATTGACATCATATAGAAACTAGGAGAAAAAAGAGAATATTTCGGTGAGAAAAATGAACTAGAGCAAGATCGTGAGCAATCCTGTGAAGAATAATCATTATAACAAAGATTACAACGAGGAAAAAGACAAAATAATTTTTTCATAGATAACACCTCGCATCATGGGAATGAAGAGATGATTTTTTTTGGAGTGAATTTTTTTTTAGGCTAATTGAAGAGTCTCTAGTAGAAGGGAAACCACTTGTGGGGAATGCTCAAAATATGAGAATTTGGAGGCTAAACATGTAAAGTGACTTGTTGAAACAATGAGGATAGAAGAAGAGACATTAGAAATGGAAAAGAACAACACAACCTATGTGTGGACAACATGTAGATAAAGAATACTTGAAAGAGGATTCGAGGACATTTTAGAGACCCCATGAGATTTCTAAACCCATAATATCAAATGATAGTGGAGGTGGAGAGTTTGTTTGATGTTTCTATGAAATCAACGAGCAAGGAATACCTAAAGCTTCTCTCTAGGTAGAAATGAAATTAATGGATAATCAAATAGAAACTAAATCACAAGATGAAGTTTCTAATAACCAATACTGAAATTGACAATAATAGATGATCATGAAAGGGAACTTCTTGCACAAATAAAAGTGGTAGCCTATGAAGTTCCAATGATTAATGAAGATGATGAAATAGGATGTGGTTATACTCTTGAAGAGGGTACATAGAGTTTCCGTAAGTCTTTTGAGGCAAAGGGAAAAGGAGAGGGAAATGAAGAGGAAAAGATAGGGAAGGTATGGAGGTAGTCCTAAAGGCTACAAATGGGATTCCACTCCCATGGTATTCTTGACGGAAGATGACTTGGAAGAGGTAATAAAAATAAATGAGTAAATAGAAAAAGGAGGAAAATGAGATTAATGAAGAGTAAAACAAGTGGTGGATATGGAGGGAGATAGGTGGATCATATCAACTGAAAAAAGGAAGAAGAATAGGACTAGTGGAAAGTAGATAGAAATGTCTAGTGGATTGCAAAACCAAAATAACCAGTAGAAATCAATGAGTAAATAGAAAAAGAAGGTGAAAACATAGAGTAATAAAGAGTGATACAAGGGGGATATGGAGGGAGATGGGTGGATCAAATCTGACCAAAAGAAAGAAGAATAATAGGACTAGTGAAAAGTGAATGAGAAAGACTAGTGGGTTGCAAAACCAAACACAGAGGAGTCAAAGGCATTATGATAAATTAGAAGCACTACAAAATATATTACACCTTATATTTCATGTGAACATGAGCTCCCAAAATAATTCTTGGTTGGGTTTTATGATGTAAGAGCACATTAATCGAACATGCAATCCACATCACCCAAAAAATATAGTGAGCATGTTGGTCTTGTCATGTTGTTTCTATTTTTAGTCATCTTTCTTCCTTAGTTTAAACAAGATTTGGCATCTTATGACCAAACCAACATTCAAATAGTTGCTCAAATGCTTCTTCACACAAAATGTTTGTCTAGTGTCAATGGTCATCATAAATCCTTGCCATAATGGTGGCATGTAAAATGTCTAGGCATTTTACTTGACAACCCCAAAGAAAAATTTGCCTCTTTTAGGAGTTTTGGTCAAAATTGTAAATTTTACTCTTTTGTAAGTGTTAAATTATGGGTTGCATACGAGTGATTTTTAGGTGCTTTCAAGAATCACAATTTTATCAATTGGAAAGGTTTTAGAGTTTACTTTATGTTAGTATGGTTCAGGTCAAATTTTGGAAGCTTTGAATAGTCTTGGGAACCCATTCACTCCTTGCAATTTTTTGTGAAGAAGGTGTTTTTGGTCTCTAAAGAAAGGTCATCTTCAAATGGATATTTTGGGAGCTCCGAGTGGATTCAAAAGGAAAATGAGTAGTCAAATGAAATCTCATGGAATCCTCTTCATGACCAAAGAATTGGTTTTTCTCCAACTCCTCTCGAGTTCATGTGGTAGCTCAACTCATTATTGCTCCTTCTTACACTAAAAGGGTGAGTTGGCTCAAAATTCAAAAAGGAGGTATTTTCAACTCTTTAAAATGGTTACAATGGATTTTTTGAGTGTTTTCTAGTCAAAATCATATATTATATGCCTAGAAAACTCACATTTCACTCTAAATGCATGAAAAGTCAATTTTTGTTATGTTTCTCCAATGGGGTGATAACATCAGCAAGTTTAAGTGAAATGATCTAATTGGTGTGGAATTTTGGGAGGCTCCATGCATTTGTTTTTCATTTGAACTTTGCATTATCTTCTCCAAAAGTGTACCTCCTTCCTATTGGTTGGGTTTTATTAACCAAAAGTCAAAACTTTCTCCTCCCTTCATGTTTCCCCCTTTGCATGCTCTTGTATGCATATGCACATTTTTGGAGGCCTTCATACATTTGTGGCTGGAAATTTGAAATGCATGAAGCATTACAAAAGTGCAACCTCATCTTATTGGTGCACATTTTTGAAGTGCTCCATGCATTTCACTTTGCATTTGAGTTTTACAATCTCCCTTCCAAATCTCCATCCCACTTAAGTGATTTTAAAAACTCTCTTTCCCTCCAAATATCCCCAACAAAAAAATATAAAAAGTAATGAAGAGATATAACATGGAGACCCATTTATTTCTTGCAAAACAACTTTGTGCCCTAGCTTGTCAAGAACTCACTTTGGAGGAAAAATCATGAAACTTTGCCAAAAAGTTCCTTTTGAAAAATCCTTTAAGTTGATCTATCGCTCATGGGATGTAATGACATGATTTATTTTTAATCTCCATGATAACATTTCTACTCGAAATGTCTTGTTTTCCCTAGTTTTACTCAAAATCCTTTTGATATTTCCCCATGACTCAACAGACCAAATGAATTGAAATTTGGAGCATAGCTTCCTTTGAAAACACCTTTTATTTGATCATGATAACTACTAAAAACTCTTACAAAGCCAAATAGCTAGACTAACACCACATAGCCTATTAACAAAGCTAGGAATTAACAATAGTAACATCAATGATTAAAGCTTAATGGAATGCTTGAAAGAACTAACATGATATCAATCAATCTTAGCTAAATCATGCCTACTTAGTATGAATTGTTGACTAACATAGACCTAGATAGATCTAAGAGCAATCAAATTATGGTTTGTTATTACTCCACAAATGGTGAGAGGATCTCTTCAACATAAGACTACAATTTCATGTTGATATCCCTCCACTAACCACAATGGAGATTTTATGCAAAGATTGAGCAAGCTAATACAAGGAGGAAGTAAGGCTCATAATCATATTTCTTATATGATATGCAATTCAAAGCATGGTGTAAAGTTTAAAGGTATGTATTTATTCTTATTTATAGTTTTTCCTTTGAGGAAAACTTGCATCTTGGTGCATGTGGGACTAAAAGCACAAAGTAGATTAAGGTTTGTTAATCATGATTAGTGAATTAACAAGTGATTAGGATGTGAGGAGCCTTAATCAACCACTTAGGGTCAATTAAGAGGCTAGGATAATATTTTGAAGCCTTTCGGATGTCTTGGAGGGAAATGGGGTGATTTTGAATGGTTGGAAGAGGGGTTTAAGCCAATAATAGGTTTATTGACCAAAACAAGGGTAAAATAGGCTTAATTAGCTAATAATCACTAATTGTTTGTTCGGAAGAGGATTTTGACTTACGATGTGTCGTAAATTGGCATCTTGAATGTGAAAGAGGCTAGGTAATAAAAAAGCGTTGTTAATTAACCAAAATGGTAAGAAACGTTAGTTAATTAGTAGAAATCACTAATTATAATGGAAATGGTAAGAATAAGAGTAATTAGTGTGCTTTTAGCAATAAGATTGCAAAGTGAATTTATGTGTTTACATTTACGCTTGTTTGAGGTGAAGTAAGTGACGTCACTTCAAACATAGTAGACAAGTGTAAACAAGTAAATGTTGGAAGATAAATTAGTAGAATGAAGGATGCCCCTTGTGTGTTGATGGGGGATAGAAGAAGTCAATTGATGATCGAAAACTAAATCAAATGATGATAGAAGAGATTAAGATAGGGATAAACATGATTTTTATTGCCTAGGTGTTTTTAAGAAAATGAATAGTGATAAGATATGATAGTGAAGAATTTAGGACTAGCTCTTGTATCCAATCTCTCATTTTAGGCAACTTTGTTTCATCACATTGCCCCTATGATCTAAATCATCAACCTTTATTAAAATAAACAAAAGTGTAAAATAACATGAAAATCTATATTACTAACATTTGTTTACTTCGATAAAAATGTGTAACTCCATGCAACATACATAATGCAATGTAATACCAGAAAAAGTAAACCAGCTATCCTAGCAGAGAAACAAGCACAATCACACCTACTCAAACAAACAACGTTCAAGACAGTTGCACCAATGTTTTTGTTATCAAACTTCAATTACCGAATGTTCGTGTTGTAATGACAAGGGTTAAAAATGGTGCCCCAAGCAAGGATACATGCAAGGGGAATAACAGAGGACACAAGTAGTCCCATGGAAAGCATTCATGTCCTATGACATAGTCTCTGACAACTCATTGTCAGACGGAGTACTAACATAACAAGCAAGCCAACTTTTGTTAATGGAGGTAGATCAAAATGATCCGCAAGTCATTTGAGACAAGAACAAGCAAGAACCTAAGAAAGATATGTTTTGTAGGATAAATTTTGATGTTTGAGGATGATGCATTTGATATAGGCTACAATGCATGCATGTCATTCACCAATTTTTGAATTTTTTTAATTTTTACAATTTTTTGGGTTTAATGATTTTTACCAATTTTTTGGATTTTTTTGAAAATTTACCAATTTATTTGGGTTTTAACTTTGAGACACTCATTATATTGTTTTGATTTTTCTATGGAGATACATCCTGGATGTTTTGAATTTTTCACTAACATTTTGAATGTTTTGGGATTTTCAAAAAAATTATACGAATGTTTTTGTGATTTTCTAGGAAGTTTTTCAAGCTATGTACATGAATACGAAGAAGCGTGGATCTCCCTCAAATGAAAGATGGGACACACAAGGGAAAAATGACACACGTATGTGTAAGAAGGAACGATGCAAAGTTTCTCCCAAAGTGTGAGATGGGAATATATAAAGGTAAACTCTTCACACAAGAAGATAGGATCAAGGCCAAGATAGATAGGTTCAACATGACAAGGAACACAAATCAATGAAGTGCTAGGAAGGAGCGAGCATGCCCCCAATGTAAGCTGGTCAAGAAATACATTATAGAAAAGAAGTAGAAGATTGTTTTATTGAAAGAAGGGACAAAGTTTCCCTCAAACATAATGAAAAAAATCTTATACACATGGATGTTCTGAATAAAGTACAAGAACAACAAATGTTGTGAAAGGATATGGAAAATGCTGCTAGAAGTGTAGCAGAACGAAAAAGTGATTAGCCAAAGGCACAAATCGTGAGACAAGATATGGACTAAAGCAAGAGTCTAACAATGTCCAAAAAAAGATAATTGGTAACATACTAATCATGTTTTCTCATCGAGATCCAATGTGCGCATGGAGATTCATTAGCTCTTAGAGGGAAGATTTGATAGACAACAAGTGAAGACACCTTAGCCAATGTGTAGGAATGATTTATTTTCAAAGTTGATTTGTGAATAGATGGTGGAAGGAGACCCGCACATTACTCTATTACACAAACAGTGTCCATAGCCCTGATAGTGATGTATTTGATTCTAATCGCAACATTTCTCTACCGCAGGTCATACATCCATAGCCCTGTAGAGATGATTGGAAATGCCCAAAGAGAGAGTTAGATATCAATTTGCATTTGCTTTTGGATTTTTGCTTTTT
The DNA here is from genome assembly GCA_018340775.1 of Taxus wallichiana var. yunnanensis. Classification (NCBI taxonomy): domain Eukaryota; kingdom Viridiplantae; phylum Streptophyta; class Pinopsida; order Cupressales; family Taxaceae; genus Taxus; species Taxus wallichiana. Next base: position 767,068,022 of record CM031243.1, read on the forward strand.
GATTTTGATTGATTCTTTTTGTCCGAAAACTTATTTCAGCTCTTTTGTTTGACAAGGGATTAAGAACCACTAATGGCTTGATGAAAGGATGTGGAAGTGATTACGATGACGACATTGGCTAGTGTCAACAAATACATCTAAAAGTACTTCACAACAAGTTAGCTACCAAATGATAACTACTAAAAACTCTTAAAAAGATAAATAACTAGACTAACACCACATAGTCTATTAACAAAGATAGGAATTAATAATAGTAACATCAATGATTAAATATTAATGGAATGCTTGAAATAACTAACATGATATCAATCAATCTTAGCTTAAAGCATGCCTACTTAGTATGAATCGCTAACTAACATAGACCTAAATCGATCTAGGAGCAATCAAATTATGGTTTGTTCTACTCCACAAATGGTGAGAGGATCTTTAAGAGGTCATTCATTCTTTAATTTACCAAGGTGATGAAAGACCAAGCTCAAATGGATACCATAGAGATAAATGTCACAAAATGCGTGCGAACAAACAAACTAACCAAAATATCATCGAAGGGATGCCAATGGTGGATGACTTACAGAGGGATGACAAGAAAGGGAAGAAATAACATCCATGTGTATACAATACCTGATTGCAATGTTTGATCTTTATACCTTTGATTTTTTTGTATTGTTTTAATGTTTTCTCATTTTTTTGTATTTTTGAATTTTTTAGATTTTTTAGATTTTGGGAAATTGGGACCAATCAATATCAATTTGCATGATAAGATCCAACAAAATGTTCACGATTTCCTTAATAAGGGAGATTAAGCGTGTTTGTTTATCAAGAGTCATATTATCTCCGATTTTGATGATCATAGTGAGCTCATACTCAACAAATGACTGTGATTTATCTTGAAACATGGATTTTGTATGTGGGAGGTTGAGTTCCCTATCTAGAGTTTTATGCACTTTGCGCCATACTTGATGGTTGCGTTGGTGTGTATTCTTGAATTGCATTTGATTTTGAACTTTATGATTGTTTAAATTGTTGGGAGCTTTGGAGCTCTTGGAATTTTTGATCTTAGCTTGATAAAGAAACTGTTTGGGTTTCCTATAAGCTAATACGTGACTTGTCTGATCCCGAGAAGTGGGAGAAGAAAGTGGATGTTTAGAATTGATGTGAGAAATGATGGTGGGCTTACCACAATCATTTATAGAAGGATAATGTGATGGACGCGAAGGATACATTGCATGAATTGAAGAAGATGGGATACCAGGAGGTGTCCCATGATCAAGATGAAGGGCTACTAGGATGTGGCCCAAGTATAAAGATGAAGGAATCCTTGGTGGAATCCCATATATAGAAGATGATGGGCTACTAGGATGTGGCCCAAGAATCGAAGATGATGGGGTTTTAGGATGTGCCCCAAGTATAGAAGAGGATGGGCTACCAGGAGGTGTCCCATAGACTGAAGATGAAGGGCTACCTGGAGGTGTCCCATATATGGAAGATGATGGGCTACTAGGATGTGCCCCAAGTATAGAAGATGGGGACTACTAGGACATGGCCCCAAGATTGAAGAAAAGGGGCTACCAGGAGGTGAGCCACAAATAGAGGATGAAGGGCTACTAGGAGGTGCCCCACATATAGAAGCAGTGATGGGCTACCATGTCGTGACCCAAGGTGAAATCGCAACAGAGGAATCTTGATAGATAAAAATGATTGGGTAATGATAAGATAGGTCATGGATCAATGCTAGACCCAGGACATTTCATCAAGCAATGAAGAATGTGAAGACAAAATAATAAGAGGAGGATCAAGTGCAATGATACTAGGGTCTTCCTCTATTTCCGGATAAAAGGAATCAACCTCTTCCCCGTAATACGCAAACGTATTGAGGTCTAAAGAGAATTATTGTGTGTAATCCTCTAAGGCAGTGTCATCATGTGGGCCCATGAATTCTGTGATTGCTTCTTCTTTTTGAAAGAAATCAATCGACATGGGTTGTTGTTCTTCGACCATAGGAGGTTGATTAGAAAAAACGGGTCTAAGTGGTGTGGAAGATATAGAAGATGTTTGATGAGGGGAAGGTTTGACCTTATTGTGTCCATAAAGGAATTAGATAGTGCGTTGAAAAGATATCTTAGCACATCGTTTCTTGTGAATGGTTCGACATGGACGCAAACATCAATTTTTAGAATATTGATGAATTTGGAATAAAGTATGATCAAAATGACCGAGGGGCCAAAGAGGGATTGGATTCTAATTGATAGAAGAAGATGACTTGAGAGATGAAGTAGATTTTTATTGGAATGTCTCACGAGTGGAAGAATATGTGGCTTTGAAATAGAAGATGACATATTTCCGAGAAAGTAATAGGATCATTCATCCAGGAAGTATATTGTGATGTAGGGGTCGAATTGGATGATTGATTAGAGGAACTTCGAGTCAGAGAGATCTTCGATGGAGGAAGGGGTCATTGAGGTGAACGAAAAATGGGGTCCTGCGAAGACAGGGGAGGATTGTGACTCAAGAGTAAAATTAGATGTTTGATTGGAGGTACTTGAAGTCACATGAATATTCAAAGGAAGAAGACGTTGTTGAGGTGACTAATAAGTGGGGTCCTGCGAAGAAAGGGAGGACCATGACTTAGGAGTCGAATTAGAGGATGTAATGTCCCCTTTTCCTACGCCAAATGGCCCAAGGGCCAAGTCGAGTCCAAACCGTGGTTAGACCCAAGGGGCTGTGGATGCTGGAAGCTTTTGGGAAGGGGCCCCGTGGTTTTAATATCCCAATTTTGTGTTTGGGGTTCACTTTTGGACATGACAACTCAAAAGGGAAAAAAAGTAACTATAGTTACTCTTATTTTATTGGCCCTCCATAGAATGATATGCACCTAGAGTTTGAGGGCTTGTTTGCGAAGGAAAAGTATATAAGGAGTCGAGGAGGAAGAAAAGGAACTTTTTGTCGCATACCTTCTAGCCTCTTTCTCATGTGTAGCTGTTGTTGTTACGCATCTTCGGCCTATGGAGTCAAATCCCATAGGGACCCTAGCTTCAGTGGTGAGAGACCCGTCCCTAGCTAGCAGGGCATTCTTCGGTAGTGAGAGATCTACCCTAGTTTGTCATTTTGGAGCCACTTTCTGGGATGTGCTACATAGATATTACCAGAGGGTTTAGAGGAAGGGTTTTGAGGATTTTTGGGGACATTTAGGGAAGATAATCAGAGGGGTTCCAGATCAGACTTACGAAACCATTTGGGCCGGGGCAAAAGACATCAAGGTGCCTCCATCATTTTCCAACCCCATTCCAAGCGAGGTGACTTGCAACCTTTATTTGGGGGTTTTCCACTGGTCGTTAGTAGATCTGAAGGTGGAAATACTATTTCCTATATCTATCATTGTTATTTCCAAAGACCCTTATTTTTGCTCTTGTATTTAGAGGGTCATGAACCTCTAAAGTTTTCTAGCCACCTAGGGCATTCTGTAATTTTCTGGCAATAGTTTGATTTGTGTAAAATTCCCAAAAATAGTTTTATTATGTCCTCTATAATAATATCAAGCTCTCTTTAATTTTTCAAGTGATTCGAGTGGATATCTTGGGAGATATTGATTTTATTTAGTTGTTGTCCTTACTTGTAAAAATCTACATAAATCAATATTTTATTTGGCTGCAAGTTTTCAATATTTTGTGCATTTTTAAGTAGTATCCCATTAGGGATATTTTAGTGGTATCAAAGTAGTTGTTTCTCCAGCCTATTGGGATTGAAAGATGGGGGACAGAGATAATGAGGATATAGGGGTAGAGTTGATGAAACAATTGTTCACCAACATGGTAAAGCAACAGGAGACTACCAATCTCTATTTGAGCCAACTCATTGGGAGATTAACATAGGACAAGTTTGATACTCATGTGGAAAGAGGAGAAAATAGCAACAGGGGACAATATGGTCAAAGAGGTGAGGGTGGACATTTAGGACAACGGTCCCCCCATTCTTCTACCAGGCCTCTGGGGTCTCACGAACCTTCTTTCTTGAAGGATCTAGAAGTTTCACAGGTACGAAAGCTAGGGATATTGTAGATGAGGAGTCTTGTTGGGAAAGGTACCAGACCTTAAGTGATGGCTTTCATGACAACATGCCATTCCAGGAATATTGCAAAATGAAGATTGACAATAGGCCTAAGAGAGATTACTAGGTATAGGTACCGAGAGATGCAAAGAGTTTGGGGCGATTTCTATTCCACATTTCAATAGTTTTAAGAAGTGTACTACATAGTCTTGGGTGCAGAAGTTAAAGACATACTTTGACTTGAATCCTATGCGTGAGGAAGATGCAATTAAGTTTGCAATCTTACATCTAGAGGGAGACGCTCATGATTGGTGGCATCATGGGTTGATTACATAGGGACACATATACATCATGACTTATGTAGAGTTCACAAAGAAACTAGTGAGTAGATTTGATAAGAGGACCCCGACATGTACTTTAGAGAGTTGACTCATCCGAGGCGGGACCGACTCCTGGATCAAGATATCACCGATTTTTAGAGACTATCGGTCATGGTACCTGATGTTACAGAGATGAGGTTGATTTCCCTATTCACAGCAGGTTTGACAGATGCTCTCGTTGGATTTGTGAGGGCATTTGAGCCTTCTTCGTTGCATGAGGTTATTAGGAGAGCTCGTGACCTAGATTTATCCACTCCTAAGTCAAGGTTTCCACCTTGAGTATAGCCTAAGGGTTTCCCTTTAAGAACCGGGGGTTCGCAGCTGAAGGTACCTCCACCTAGGAAAGATACAGCTTGGAGACCATTCAGAGCTAGTGAGGATAGGGAGGAATTGAGGTGAAAGAAACTATGTTTTAATTGCTGCACACCTTGGGCCCATGACACGATTGCAAGGGTAGAGGGAGGGCCCAATACATAGAGGTCTTTGAGGAGAGTGATGGTGACGAGGAGTTGACACACAACCATTAGAGGATGATGATGATGAGGCATTAGATAGTGCGGGTGTGGAGCAGGATAGCAAGAATTTCCCCTAGGAGACTATCGCCACCTTGTCTAGTACCCCGAGGTACAAGGCATTCAGAGTTAGGGGAGTTTTGCAGGGACAATGAGTGGTGGTACTCATTGATAGTGGGGCAACCCACAACTTTATTGATGCCTCATTGGTTGAGAGGCGGGGTTACAGACAAAGGAATTTGAGGGCTTCAATGTGGTTGTAGCCAATGGATATTCTATGAGATGCACACGATGGGTTCCCCAATTGAGCATCACGATGGGTAACTATACAGTTACCAATGATTTCTATATTATTGGTATTGGAGAGACCAACATAGTGCTTGGGGTACAGTGGCTCCATTCCTTGGTGAGTTTCAGACTAACTTCCAGATTTATGGAGCTGAATTTTAAGTCCGAAGGTAGGAATGTGATCTTGAGGGGCTTATCTTCAAGGGCCTTGAGTTGTTACGACCAAGAGGATCGAGAGGATCTATAGGCATGACGGGGTAGATTGGGCAAGAGTACACTTGTTTGGTTTTGACCAAGAAATCGAGAGGATGGACAACATCAAAGGTACCATGTGGATATACAAGGCCTATTGGACAGACATAGTGCGTTGTTTGGTGACATACCTCCGGACATACCTCTAGATAGGGATTTGAGCATGTGATTGAGCTCGAGGATGCTATTCGGTGGTCACTTCTCCTTACCGTCACCCCAAATGGTTTAAGGATGAAATCAAGAAGACTATACAGAGCTCATGGATATGGGACACGTTAGATCGAGTTCCAACCCTTTTGCTTCTTCGGTGGTTTTGGTGAAGAAGGATGGGACCTGCGGATGTGTCCGGACTACGGGCCTTGAATAAGAAGACAATAAAGAACAAGTATCCTGCACCATGCATTGATGAGTTGTTGGATGAGCTACATGGTGTAATCTATTTTTCAAAAATAGATTTGTGTTCGGATATCATCAGATCAAAGTTAGGGAACATGATGTGCATAAGACAACGTTTAGATGCCATTACATTCACTTTGAATTCTTGGTGATGCCTTTCGGATTGTCAAATTCTCCAATTACATTCCAATTTTGAATGAATCATGTGTTCAACTGCCACTTGCGGAAGTTTATATTGGTTTTTTTAATGATATTTTAGTCTATAGTAGGACTTGGGAGGACCATATCAGGCATCTAGGTGAGATATTGGGGATATTAGAAGCTAATTCATTATATGCAAAAGCCTCTAAGTGTGAGTTCGGCATGACTAAACTTCTATACTTGGGATATGTAATTGGTGGGGGTATAGTGAAGGTGGATAGAGGGAAGATATGAGCAATCCTAGATTGGCCGCCACCTAGGACATTGACACAATTGAGAGGATTCGTGGGGTTGTGCACATACTACCGAAGGTTCGTGAATAATTTCTCTTGGTTGACTGCTCCATTGACCGATTTGACCAAGAAGGGGCTTTTGCTTGGTCAGATGCAACACAACAGTTTTTTATCACCTCAAGGAGGTGATGAGTTCGTGTCCCATCCTCGCATTACTAGAATTCTCCCGCCCATTCATTCTAGAGTGTGATGCATCAGGAGAGGGTGTTGGGGTAGTTCTCATGTAGGATAGGCATCCCATTGCCTATGAGAGTCGGAAATTGAAACTCATGGAGAGAGGGTATTCAATTTATGACAAGAAGATGTTGGCCATCATGCATGCCTTGGCCAAATACAGAAAATACCTTGTGGGCAACAAATTTATGGTTCATACGGATCACAACAGTTTGAGGTTCTTCCTGGGACAGAAAGAGCTCAACGATCGCTAGCAAATATTGGTGAACAAGGTGTCACTTATCGACACTAAAATTTTCCTCCGTAATTTCTATTTCATTAATGTATGTATTAGGAATAGGATGTTGTTAAGTATAATTAGTAGTAGCGTCGATAGAATATAACGGCGCCACAAGATCATGCATGGCCGCCAATAATAATGTAGAGTACATAAATGCATCAAAAAGTACAATAGGAATGTTGTATAAAGTAAATATTTGTCGTAAGTGGTCCTTTAATGTTAAAATGTCAAAGTTTGGGTAATTAGAGAAGTAGGGTTTACATGATTAGGAATTAGAAATATTATATTGGTAATAAGGACAAGGAGTGAGGTCATAAATATTTTGTGTATTTTATTTGTAAAAAGTCTAAAAATGTGGAACCCATGTGAAATGATAAGGTTTATCTTATCTTAACAGATAAGCTTACATGTGATAGATAAGAGTTAAGGTATGGAATATGATTCGTCAGAGTGGATTTCTTATCCTATCTTAGAGATAAGATGGATAAGCCTGGAAGTTCTATAAATAGAGAGGCCACCCCCCTCATTTAGCATAGAAGGAAGTAGTGAGAAATATTGTAGGAAGTGTGCGAAGGAAGCCATCGGGAGGTAAAGGTGTGTTGAAGAAGCCATTAAGAGGTGTAATTGTAAAGTTTCTCCCATAGTCTTGGTGTAAGGCAAGTGAAGTCAATAACACTTGAAGTACCTCATGGGTGAGATTGTAACAATTTCATGTTAATATTATCATTTACTTTGATATTTCGATATGTCATCATTTCATCTTATCATAGTCGATGGTATTCTTGTGTTATGTTGTTGTTTTGTTTCAAGATTACATCCACCAAACTAAAGGTTGTGCATTAGTAAATAATCATAGCACGAGGAGTTCTTCTGGGACAAGAATTATCATAGTGCCGATTGGTGATGACAAAGTGCAAACCTATGATTTTGACATACGTACACTAGAGGTAAGAATAATATTATTACTTGACACTTTATCTAGGAGGCCTTACCTCACTGCTATGCTTAGTTCTATGTCTGAGATTTCAGCGGATTGGAAGGCTCATATACTTGTTGAGTACTCCAAAAACCAGTTTGCTTGTGAGATCATGGATGGTATTGTACAGGATGATAGATACAAAGTAGTGGATGATCTCATTTTCTACAAGGATAGGATTTTCCTTGTACCAGGATCCAAAATGAAGGAGAAGATCCTTCGTGCAGTACATGATACACCACTAGTTGAACATCTTGGGTATTTCAAAACTTACAGGTTCATCAGGGAAAGATTTTCGTGAAAGGGAATGAATGACGATGTCCTTAATCATGTCAGAGAGTGTATGGTTTGCTAGCAAACCAAATCCGAGCATTCTTTCCCAACAAGATTACTTCAGCCTCTCCCCATTCCCGAATAGAAATGGGAAAGCATATCTATGGACTTTATCACAGGGCTTCCCTTGGTGCATGGGCATAGCTACATTTATGTTGTAGTTGATCGGTTAACTAAGTATGCTCATTTATTTTCCCTACCCAAGGGGCACGAGGCGGTGGATGTGGCCCGGATCTTCTATACCGTATTTTTAGGCTACATGGGTTGCCTAAAAACATTGTCAGTGATAGGGACAAGATCTTCATGAGCACCTTTTGGCAGGAGATCTTCAGACTAACAGGTACGAGTTGACTCCTAACACTAGCTACCACCCACAGACAGATGGGCAGACAAAGATAGTCAATAAGTGGATAGAAGGCTACTTGCGAGTTATGTAACATGACACTAGTGGGCATGGATTAAATGGTTACACATGGGCGAGTACTGCTACAATACCACCTACTAGATGAGCATAGGTATGACCCCTTTCCGAGCCTTGTATGGGTACAACGCCAGGACATTTGTAGATTTGGTATTACCAGATAGCCGAGCTCCCAAAGCTTGAGATTGGTTATAGGAGAACTAGGATATTTTGAAGGCTCTCAAAGAGAATCTTTAGAAGGCACATAATCAACAGAAGGTATATGTAGATTGACACAAGACAGAGAGGTATTTTGAGGTTGGGGATCTAGTGTTCCTACATTTACAGCCATATAGGCAGTCCTCACTAAAGCAGAAGGGTGCAAAGAAATTGAAACCACGATTTTATGGTCCGTACCGAGTAGTTCGTTGAGTTGGGGTAGTGGCATATGAGCTAGAGCTACCGGAGCACAATAAGATACATAATGTCTTCCATGTTTCATGCCTTAAGAAGGCACTTAGACCACATATTGTACCATCTACAGAGTTACCACCACTAGATGAGGAAGGGAAGTTGGTGTTGGAACTAGAATCCATTATTGAAACGAGACAGAGGGGGCTCAAGAGCAGAGTAATCACCAAGTATTTGGTGCGATGGAAGGGATTGCCACTTGAGGATGCTACTTGGGAGGGAGAGAAGATTTTGTAGCATCCTAATTTGCAGTTTGCTTGAGGACAAGCAAAATTTGGGAAGGGAGGACTGTAATGTCCCCTTTTTGTAATGAACCTCTAAAGTTTTCCAGCCGCCTAGGGCATTCTGTAATTTTCTGGCAACAGTTTGATTTGTGTAAAATTCCCAAAAATAATTTTATTATGTCCTCTATAATAATATCAAGCTCTCTTTAAATTTTCAAGTGATTCGAGTGGATATCTTGGGAGATATTGATTTTATTTAGTTGTTGTCCTTACTGTAAAAATCTGCATAAATTAGTATTTTATTTGGCTACAAGTTTTAATATTTTGTGCATTTTTAAGTGGTATCTCATTAGGGATATTTCGGAGGAATAGTTTGGATTGGAATCTTTAGAAGATCGTGAGGAATCAAAAGAATCATTGGGATTGGAATCTTCGAAGAATCAAAATCATGTCACTTACCATGAGTTGAAGATGGGGAAGACGTAAGTGAATGGGTTCTTTAGTGTGAATAACCAAATGAGGTCTAGTCATGATAGGCATCCTTTGATGGGAATGCCGAAACCAAGGTTCCATATTGCCATAAGTATGAGGAACCATGTGATAATTAATCATTGTTGGGAAATGCCTAGACCTAGATAGTGTGATTTTCCAAAGAGGATCTAAGGAAGACAAGTATCACAATGATATAGTTTTGAAAAATCAACAAGGTTTAGACAACAAGTTGTAGTGTAAATGTCAAAATGTTTGATCAAAATTTAGCAACACAAAGGACACAAAGGAAACTCTTTCCTATGTTCAATTTGATGCAAGAGTTGCTTGATAAGAGATGTTTTTATAAGGTTTGACAAATGTGTACATGCACAACAATGAACTTAGGAAAAACAAAGGGATTGGACCCTAATTTTTGATGCCCCTCTCCTTGTGATAGGAGGCACAAAAGACTAGGTTTCACTGAGGTTGGATTAAAATGGACCCTAGGACAAACCAAACAACGTAATGACATGAAATCATCACAAATAAAGTCAATCAAAAGAATGGCAAAAAATCCAAAGAATCAAAGCAATATGAACAAAGAACAAAGAACAAAGAATGACATGCCGAAAAGGAAATGTATAACAAGAAGCACCTAGGAATCAATAATAAAGTACAAGACTATGACCCAATCACAAAAAAGTATACTCCCTACGTTTTCCAAGATAGGTCTAACACCAACATTGACAACACAATATCACTACTTAGGTCAATTTCAAAATAAACAAGACCTAAATACTAAGAAAGTGTTGACGCGATCTCCCAATAAGGTATACTAAAACCAGTTTTAGACACAAACAAAATCCAAGTCTTTGAAAATGGAAGTTACAAATGCGAGCAACGTAACAACACTATTTAGACATTTCAATCAAGCTTTGTAAGAAAAGCAAGATTTTAGTATCGAAATGATGTTACCACAATGCTAACAATGTAATGAAAACACTCTCAAAACCTCAAGACAATGTTAGGATAAAAAAATAATCCTAAGTATATCAATAAGTTATTACTATGCGTGCGGGCAGATAACATGAATAATACAATTTAGAGACTTAGATCAAGTTTCACAATGGAAACAAGATGTAAGTATCAAAATTATATGGCTATAATGCGGGAAACGTAATAACTCAAAGGAAGTCAAGTGATGAGACAACCTAGCTACAATATGAAATCTTAATTATGGGTATCGAGACGATGGCTACCAAGATATAATGATGTACCAACACACTTTCAACATTTACATCCAAGTCTCAAGCAAGGACGAATGTAAACGGGTGCAAAAGTGGTGGACACAATCAATCAATAGCACTACGTAGGTATGTTTTCTTTTGTCCCAAATGGGCAACAAGAAAACAAAGGTGTAAACCAAGTGGTGATGAGAAATACTTGGCGTAACTTTGGCAAAGTTTTACTTTGTCTTAGGACAAGTGAAAAACTAGGACAAAGTAACACGTCGTAAGTCTTGTGATGAAGTAACACACGGTTTCAACTTTGAGAGACTCTCCCCTTGTTTGAATAACAAGGTTTTGACTTTAACAAAATTGTCATGTTGTGAGAGCTCTTTGAAATACGATATCTAAGTCAAATTGGCTCCAAGCCACGAGCTTCCTATTAGTTTTCTCTAGGTTTCACAAGCTACCTCTGCGAGCTCGATTTGCCAAGAAAGTTACACTGACTAGTCTTGGAGTATCCCAACTTTACTTTACCCCCTTCAATACACTAAGAAAGGAATTAAGTTCAGTTGTATTTTCATTGGGGTCGCAATGGAGGTAACTTTGACTCTAATCTTACCAAGGTGTACTAATCAATTGGGTAGTGGAGCACTTTCCCATTTCATTCATAAGGTTCCCTCTTGCGTGAACTACTTTGGGGTTCCTAGGAGCATTTCTCTTGTTATCTTAAGGCTTATGCCAAAGGAAGTTTATCCTAGTTAGAGGACGAGCTTTAGCTCTTAACCGAACCTGCACATACAATGTTTTGTAAAGTGGTGTATTTTCTTATCTTTTGGATTAGGAAATTTGGTTTAGACCACCATTGACAACCTACAACACATGTGAATGTTAGAGTTTGGTTTGAAGAGAGTTCTCCTTTCTTTGGAAAGCGTTAGGTCCTACATACCAATAGTTAGTAGTTATCCAAAAAGATCTACAATATCATGAAAAGATAATTAAATGTTGTTTTTGGTTCTTAAGATCATCTAAGGACATGAGAGAAGAGCATACACAACAAGTAACCCAACTAGATAACAATGAAAATATTGTAAATCAAATAACCACCATAATACTTTGTAAATCAAGGTTCATTCCCAATTAATCCAAGTGATTTTTAGTGAAAAACTAAAGTTGTTTTTGGTTCTCAAGATCACACAAGGTGCAAGAGAAGAGCATACACAAGCTTTAGCCTTAGTTATTTATCAAATGAAAAGCTCTTAAACTAAAAGATCATATACATGCCCAAAATGAAAGTTTATTCCCTTAAGCATAAAAATGAATAATGAAGTTTCCCACTTACTCTAATGTTAGCAAAAGAAGGTTTAAGGCTGCTTTTGTTTCTCAAGATCACACAAAGTGCAAGAGAAGAGCATACACAACCCTATTCCAAACTCATACAAATCATGAAAACAAAATTAATTCATCAAACCCTAAGCTAATATGTTAGAAAACCTGCTCTAAATCAGAAAATCTAAAGTAACAACAACTAAAAACCCTAGAAAATGATAGAATCACAAAAAACCAGAAGTTAAAATTTTGAAATTTGAGCCAACTTTACCTTAGCATGTAAGTGCACCCCTTAAGACAAAGAAGATATCCTTTATAAAGCAACAACGTGTTTCATACAACACATGTGCGCAACCTTAAAAGCATCATCCCGCCTCTGTCAAATTTACATAGTTGATTTATATGGGCGTGGCTAGAGAGACATTGACACACACCATGAAGCACCAACACGGCCTATACATAAAGGAATTTTTTTCAATGAAACACGAGGCATGTCCAACAAAGCGTGAGTGAGGCCTTGAGAGTGTGAGTGCAGCCTTGAAGACGTGAGCGCACCTCTATGAACATGGGCAATGACCCTAAAGACATGAGAATGCCTCTATGAACATGGGCGCGACCTTAAAGATGTGGGCGCGCTCCTTCTCAGTAGTAGTCAAAACATAGGTTTTGACAAGAAAAATATGATAAAGCTCAAATCTTTGGCTTTCTGATGGAATTTTGACAACACTTTACCTCCTTAGATCCTGCAAAGAACATAAAAATGCAACATCTACTACTAATCTAGTTGAAACAACTATCAAAATTGAAAATTAATCTACAAAACTTTGAAATTTACTCTAAAAAAATAGCTTGAAACTTAATCTAGAAAACTTCAAATGAAAGTCTTGCAACTAATCTACAAAGAAAGCTTGAAAGTAATCTAGAAAGCTTTGAAACTAATCTAGGAAACTTTGAAACTAATCTAGGAATTTGAAACTAATCTAGAAAATTTTAAAATTAATCTATAACTCTTAAAAACTAAAAACTTTGAAACTAAGTTAAAAATCTTGAGAATGAATGCAATGGGGTTCTCCACCAGGCATGCCAAATGATAACTACTAAAAACTCTTACAAAGCCAAAAAGCTAGACTAACACCACATAGTATATTAACAAAGATATGAATTAACAATAGTAATATCAATGATTAAAGCTTAATGGAATGCTTGAAAGAACTAACATGATATCAATCAATCTTAGCTAAAGCATGCCTACTTAGTATGAATTGCTGACTAACATAGACCTAAATAGATGTAGGAGCAATCAAATTATGGTTTTTTGCTACTCCAAAAATGGTGAGAGGATCTCTCCAACACAAGACTACAATTTCATGTTGGATATCCCTCTACTAACCACAATGCTGATTTTATGCAAAGATTGAGCAAGCTAATACAAGGAGGAAGTAAGGCTCATAACCATATTTCTTATATGATATGCAATTCAAAGCATGGTGTAAATTTTAAAGGTATGTGGTTAGTCTTATTTATAGTTTTTCCTTTGAGGAAAACTTGCATCTTGGTGCATGTGGGACTAAAAGCACAAAGTAGATTAAGGTTTGTTAATCTTGATTAAGGCTTGTTAATCATGATTAGTGAATTAACAAGTGATTAGGAGGTGAGGAGTCTTAATCAACCACTTAGGGTCAATTAAGAGGCTAGGATAAGATTTTGAAGCCTTCTGAGATGTATTGGAGGGAAATGGGGTGATTTTGAATTTGAAAGAGGATTTAAGCCAATAATAAGGTTATTGACCAAAACAAGGGTAAAATAGGCTTAATTAGCTAATAATCGCTAATTGTTTGTTCGGAAGAGGATTTTGACTTATGATGTGTCGTAAATTGACATCTTGAATGTGAAAGAGGCTAGGTAATAAAAAAGCGTTGTTAATTAACCAAAATGGTAAGAAAACGTTAGTTAATTAGTGAAAATCACTAATTATAATGGAAATGGTAAGAATATGAGTAATTAGTGTGCTTTGACAATAAGATTGTAAAAGCTGAATTTAGGTGTCAACGAGATCCATCTCTTGCATGATGAGGTGGAATATTTTAGTAGATATATAATGATTATGTTTTTCATCATATTCTACAATCTCCATTGGAAAAAATTAAAAAACTTCAATTTTGCGCCTTTCTCAAGTGCAAATTGCATCTCTCAAGCATCCCCATGAAAATTTCCCAACAATGAAGGAACAAAATATGAATTGACTTCCTCATTTGCTTCAAATGAAATTTTTGTGCTCTTGAATCTTTGAGCCTGACACTTTCATGGCTTCCACACGTGCTCCAAAGAAGAAAATCCTCATAACTCCCATTTGGTAAGGAGGATTGCCACCAAATTTCATCGGAGACTCTAATTGAAAATTGCTACACATTGTTCTCATTTTCTCTCAAAATCATTTCCCAGTGGATTTAATTGAGATAAAAATTATTTCTGGTTTTTACATCATGAAACAAATTTCTTGCCTTCCTCTCCTTGTAAATTGTCTCTTTCGGAGAGGGTGTTCTCATATGCAACCATGGAATGGTCACCGATGTTGTGAGGACCATATCTTCTACATACTGAAGCTCAACTTTTGACACTATTGGATTCATGGAATGGTATAGGAACCAAGGTCATTTTTAGAGGTTCAAATATCCAAGACCACTTTTGTTCTCCTTTGAGAAACCATCTTCCAACTATTGTTTCGACCACATGGAAGAAAATTGTTTTAGGCACAACTCAATTTTCGTGTGTCAAACCTTCGTAAACAAAATTCTGTAACTTTCTTATCAAGGAAGGATTCTTATAATATGGGTTGGAAACATTTAAAAGATAATTTGTGGAAAAATTAAGTTTTGACCTTGTTCTCATCACCGTGAAAGCAATAATGATCACCAAATTTCCAGCAGTTGAAAGGGAAGATTGGTACCAAAAGTTGGTCTAACATGGACATGGATATTTTGAAGATCAAATTGAATTAAAACATGCTTTGGGGGAATGAATTCTTGGTGTTGACAGATGGTTAGATCGATCACAATAAGAGCTTCTCTCTTATTCCCCAACATTTTATTTCTTCGTTGTTAAATCACTTTTGTAAAAGTTACTTGAGTCACTTATAGTTCTTATTTCTTTGTTGGGATTGAAATTTAAGTTGAAAAGTCACCCGAATATGAAGATTCATTTGTAAATGCCTATAAAAGGCTTGAGCTCAATTGTAAAATGGATTCTCTCTTTTCCTCTCTTTACTATGAAGAGAGTTGTTGTAACTTTGTGTGTACAACGTATTTTCATACTTCATGAATAAAGGATATGAGTATTGGAAGAAGAATTCACCTTATAGTGTGGATGTTTTCCAATCATGAAATCATGCTTAGCTATTTGTGGTTGGATGTTGTCAACATTTCCATTCATTTGTATTACAAGTGATGTTAGGAATTGCAAGCTTTGTATTGCATATCTGTGTAGGTGTACTTTGTGTCATACATTAGTAATCCATGAATGGTGAAGACTATGCGCTTTTAGGTATTTCTTGTTCTCTCCATAGTTGTTGCCCATGCTCTTTTCCTTATGTGAGAAAGAGGGTTTCCCCTATTTTTTGATTATCCTTGAGTTGTCTTGACATCCCTCTATGTTTAGCTTATCGTGGACTCCTCCATTCCATCTTCTCTCCTCTTTATTTTCTCCATTATTATGTTTTCTGCCATTTAGGTACTTTCTAGTTAAAAGTATCTAAAAAACCCAAAAAATACTAACATCATATGAGGGAGTTTCTCCTCTCAAATGCAGAGGAAGATCACCCTCTCAATGGTGATAGGTGACCTCTCCATGGTTAGGGAGTTTTATGCCACTTTCACAGGTCGGGTCATTGAAATTGATAAAATAACCAAAGTGACATAAAATATCGATAACAAAATGGTGACTCCATTGGAGAATGAATTGACCATTCTATCTTATCCCCATATCTAGGAACTTCCCTAATGAAGCAGGATGTTGGTGACTCTACAAATATCTTATACCTAGGATTGGTGGACCCATCACTCTCATGAGGAAGACATATTGGGCCTTTGGATTTAGCTCAAACGAATGAACTACCTACAGGATCAAGGAAATAATTTCCCAAATTCTTTGGAGAAGATTCTCAAAATGTAGTTGTTCACATTCAACCTTTCACAATTCCATTCACCATTTTGGGAGTGTGCGAAAAATACATATTCATGAGGTTTTTTTTTGAAAACCTCACTAGAGTTAGAGCTAAATGGTTCAAATTTTTGGAGCATGGATGCATCACTAATTGGGATGATATGTAGACGATATTTTTGAAAATATTCAAGCCACCTATGGATGAATGTGCCTTGTTGATTCAATTCTTCCAAATCAAGAAAAGTAAGCATGAAAATATCATGGATTTTGTGGTCCTTTAACAAGTTTTGGGATTAATCCCTATTATTAGTAAGCCAAGTGATGATAATCAATTGTGTGTTTTTGACACTTCTCTACACCTAGAGATCTAATTTCTACTAAAAAGAGCAGGGTACATATTTTGGAAATTACACAACAAGAGGTGATTGAACTTGAAGACCATATGATCTTATCAAAGCGTGATGAAGGAGCAAGTTTCGAGATCCTAGTTCGCATGTCTCAAGTGTATAAATGGAATATCCTAACTTGTAAGAAATAAGGAAAAGTTCAACTATAAAAATCTCCAAAAAAACCCTTGGGTTAGGTTTCTCATACTTTTAAATAAGAAGACGGAAATTTAATTTAGCCCACATTATAGTTTCAATTTTACAGTCCTTGAAGTAAGTAAGTTGGTAGAAGAAAAATTGATGGAAGTGTAAAGTGCAGAACCTACGAGAGTTCATTTTGTGTAATGTGAAGATGGGGAGGAAGAAGACTCTAAGTCTCACGAGGTTTTCATGCCAAGTAATTATCTTGATGTTCTTGATGATGATGATTTCCTTCATGAATCCCAAAAATATGATGCTCCTCTATCAATCATATCATGGCACGAGCAAGTTGATAATTTGGACCAAACAAAGAATGGTGTTGAAGCAATTGTTATGGATTCTAATTCATTTCACATCATTGAAGACACACAAGAAGATTAAGGTTTGGTCATAAACTATTAACTCGGATCGGATGATCTTTCTGTCTGTACAAATATCATGGTCTTGATTAATTTGAAAGAAAAAAATTTAAATTTATAGAGGAAGGAAAATTGTTCCCAATTATCACCACTGGTGAAATAGGAAAAATTACAACAATTAAAATCCATGATCAGAAAGGTGATTCCTTTAATCATGCATTTATTTGTCCCACATAAGTTTCAACGGACAATGAAGTAGTGAATTTTTTCTAGTGTGCCTACCATGAAACATGAGAAGCATAATCATATGAAATTCAATGATAAATATTCATCCGCAACAAAGATTTCTCTAGGACCAAGGACCACAATTTTTGAACAAGGTCAAAGTAATTATCCAACTTGAAGGAGTTTATTGTTCACTATGAAGTGATGAATGCAGTTCTAATTTCCATCCATATTTTTCAGCAGAAAAGGTCTATAAGTTTAGCGAGCTCAATTCCTCCCCATGTCAACTAAATTCATTATATCCATGCTAACTCCATGATTCCAGATTAGCTTTATCATAAGGGCACCTACTTTTCTCAACCAGTTAATGGGTTTGCATAACCTTTGTGCCCTTTTCTTTTCCCTTGTAAATATTTTTTGTTTTTCTATTGTTTGGTGTGTTTTTCGTGTGTGTGTGTGTGTGTGTGTGTGTGTGTGTGTGTGTGTGTGTGTGTGTGTGTGTTCAATAAATGCAATGGTAAAAATTCTCATACAATCATTTTTTAATCCCTCCTTGCAAGTGACTCTATTACCCAATGGATAAGGCATTGGTTTGTTTAATGTTGTAAGATTATGGTGCTCTTGCTTTCCTTGTTTGTGTTATGTCCAACCTAAGACAAGTCCCCAAGTCAAATCCATTTGTTGGCATGTAAAATGTCTAGGCATTTTACATGACAACTCCAAAGAATTTTTTTCCTCTTTTAGGAGTTTTAGTCAAAATTACAAATTTTACCCTTTTGTAAGTCTCAACTTCTAGATAGTTTCAGTTGAGTTCCACTTAGTTTCAAGAATGTTGATTATAGTCATTGGAAATGTTTCAGAGTTTACTTCATGTTAGGATGGCTCGGTCAAAATTTGGAATCTCAGATCGGCCTTGGGAACCCATTCACTCCTAGCACTTTTTGTGAAGAACGTGTTTTTGGTCTTCGGAGAAAGGTCATATTCAACTGGATATTCCAGGAGCTATGGGTGGATTAAAAGGACAAACAAGCAATCAAATAAAATATCACGGAATCCTCTTCATGGTCCAAGCATTGGTTTTTCTCCAACTCCTCTCGGATTCATGCGATATCTCAACTCATCATTGCCCCTTCTTACACTAAAAGGGTGAGTGGCTCAAAATTCAAAAAGGACATATTTTCAGCTCTTGAAAATGGTTGCAATAGATTGTTTGAGTGTTTTCCAGTCAAAAGCATACATTATATGCCTAGGAAACTCACATTTTCACTCCATGTGCGTGAAAAGTCGATTTTTGTTATGTTTCTTTGTTGGGGTGATGACATTAACAAGTTTAAGTGAAATGATCTGATTGGTGCAACATTTTTGGAGGCTCCATGCATTTTTTTGCATTCAAACTTTGTGTTCTCCTTCCAATAGTGTGCCTCCTTCCTATTGGTTGGGTTTTGTTGACCAAAAGTCAAAACTTGTTCCTCCCTTCATGTTTCCTCCTTTACACACCCTTCTAGGCATATGCACATTTATGGAGGCCTTCATAAATTTGTGACTGGAGATTTGAAATGCATGAAGAATTCCAAAAGTGCACCCTCATTTGATGGGGGCTTATTTTTTAAGTGCTCCATGCATTTCAATTTACATTTTAGTTTTGTGATCTCCCTTCTAAATCTCCATCCCACTTAAGTGATTTTTAAAAGCTTTCTCTTTCTGTCCAAAGCTCCCTAATAGAAAAAGTAATGGAGAAATATAACATATAGACACATTTCTTGTTTGCAAAACTCCATTAAAACCGGATATGTGCCCTAGCTTGTCAAAAACTCATTTTGCTCACCCTCATTGATTCCATGGAGGAAAAATCATGAAACTTTGCCAAAATGTTACTTTTGAAAATGTCTTCAAGTTGATCTATCACCCATGGGCTATGATGATATGATTTATTTTTAATCTCCATGATAAACTTTTTTTGGAAATGTTTTGTTTGCCATAGTTTTGTTCAAAATCCTTTTGCTCTTTCCCGGTGACTCAACAAACCAAATGACTTGAAATTTGGAGCATAGCTTCCTCTTGAAAACACCTTTCATTTGATCCATCTCTTGCATGGTGAGGTGGAGTATTTTAGTAGATGATGATATGTTTTTCATCATATTCTGCCATCTCCATTGGAAAAATTCAAAAAACTTCAATTTTGCTCCCTCTCTCAAGTTTAAATTGCATCTCACAAGCATCCCCATGAAAATTCCCCAACAATGAAGGAACAAAACATGAATTGACTTCCTCATTTGCTTCCAATGAATTTTTGTGTTCTTGAATCTCTGAACCTACACTTTCATGGCTTCCACACGTGCTCTAAAGAAGAAAATGCTCATAACTCCCATTTGGTAAGGAGGATTGCCACCAAATTTCATCAGGAGACTCTAATTGAAAATTGCTACACATTGCTCCCATTTTCTCTCAAAATCATTTCTTGGAGGATTTAATTGAGATAAAGATGATTATTTCTAGTTTTGGCATCATGAAACACATTTCTCACCTTCATCTCCTTGCAAATTGTTTCTTCTAAAGAGGGTGTTCTCAAATGCAACCATGGAATGGTCACCGGTGTTGTCAGGACCATAACTTGTGCACACATGCTTAGTTTTTGCACCATTGGATTTGATGGAAATATATTGGAACCAAGGTCATGTTTTTAGAGGTTTTAAAGCTCCAAGACAACATTTCCCCCTTTGAGGAACCACATTCCAACTATTATTTTGACCACATGGAGGAAAAATTGTTTTAGGCACAACTCAATTTCCACATGTCAAACCTTTGTAAAATTTTGTCCACACCTTTCTTATCAGGAAGGATCCTTATAGTATGGTTTGGAAACATTTTAAAGATAATTTGTGGAAAAATTGAGTTTTGACCTTGTTCTCACCACTAGTGAAGGCAACAATGATCACCTAGTTTCCAATAACTGAAAGGGAGGATTGGTACTAGAAGTTGATCCGACATGGACAAGGATATGTTGAAGATCAAATTGAATTAAAACATACTTCAGGAGAATGGATTCTTGTGTTGACATATAACTAGATCAATCACAATCGAGCTTCTCTCTTCTTCCCTAACATTCTATTTCTCCATTGTGAAATCACTTTTGTAAAAGTTACTTAAGTCACTTAGAGTTTCTATTTCTTCATTGGGATTGCACTTTAAGTTGAAAAGTCACCTAGAATATGAAGAGTCATTTGTAAATGCCTATAAAAGGATTGAGCTCAATTGTAAAAGGGATTCTCTCTTTTTATCTCTTAGCTATGAAGAGAGTTGTTGCAACTTTGTGTGTATACAATGTATTTTCATACTTCATGAATAAAGGATATGAGTATTGGAAGAAGAATTCATCTTATGGTGTGGATGTTTTCCAATCACGAAATCATGCTTCAGTATTTGGGGTTGGATGCTTTCCAATTTTCCATTCATTTATATTATAAGTGATGCTAGGATTTGTAGGATTTGTAATGCATAATTGTGCGGTGTACTTTGTGACACACATTAGTAATCCATAAATGGTGAAAATTGTGTTTCTACGGATGTTTCTTGTTCTCTCATAATTTTTGCCCATGTTCTTTTCCTCGTGTGAGAAAGAGGGTTTCCCCTATTTCGTGAATATCCTTGAGTTTTCCCGACATCCCTCAATGTTTAGCTTGTCGTGGATGCCTCCCTTCCATCTTCTCTCATCTCTACTTTCTTCATTCATCTCGTTTCCTTTCTTTTTTCGGGTACTTTCGGATAAAAGTATTAAAAAAACTTAAAAATACTGATATCATATGAGGGAGTTGCCCCTCTTAAATGCGAAAGGAAGATCACCCAATCAATAGGTGATAGGTGATCTCTTCATAGTTAGGGAATTTCATGCCACTTTCACAGTCGGGTCATTGAAATCAATAAAATAACCAAAGTGACATAAAATATCACTAACACGTAGCAAAATTATTGTCATTAAGTTGCGTCTTAATTTGTTGTCATTTTCAATTGTTTGCAACAATGTGGTTACCCTTAATTCATAAGGAAATGATGAATTTTTAAGACAAAGTTTCATTTTACACTCACACATTTTTTCAAACTATTGGAGTGCACGAGTTAAAGGTTTAAAAGGTTTGGGGAAGTTCTATAAAAATATCATATATGTATTTTGTTGCTATAATGCTCCACATTGTGTGTAGTCCATTAAATTTGTATCTCCAAATAGAAATTAATAAAAAAGTAAGATTTATGCCATTTTTGATACTTGTTTCACATCCCCTCCATATATCAAATTTGAAGAATTGGAACCTTCATCATTGTCTAAGGATTCTATGGAGCACGAAGATATCCACTATACACCAACAAGGAAGGAAGAATCAATCAAGGAATAAACAACAATTTTATGAGTAATAACTAATATATGCGTGGGAAATACCCAAAATTATATCCTAACATCCATCCGGAAGACATGACAATTATTTTGGTGAGTGATGAAAGGAATGTGGGCTTTTTTGGAAAGGCATTTAAGCTTCCAATCATAGTTCGAATAAGGATATAATTGATATGGTGATGCTTAAGGATCAACACTTGCATAGTCTTCTTAACATCTTCTAAGTTCTAACCTCTAACTCCAATGGGGCCTCCCTAAACTCACACCGCATTTCAGCCCCTCCCACGTGCACTAAATCCCTAGTCATATCCAACCTCCTTGTGATCCTCGAAGACCTGGATTTCACTAGCATAGGAATGAGATCAAGAGGGTCTATAACTCATATATTACTTTTGTATATATGCCAAGAAAGGCACCATTAGCATTTCTTTGCATACGTGACTTGGAATTGGCTTAGGGAGGTAGTAATTATCGTGTTCAAGTTGTTGAACATGGACGGAAATGTCTAAAAATGAGGCCTTAACATGAAATATTCTAAGAGATTTTTTTGTGTTTTGGGATGATGATGAATAAGCTTACTCATATTTTACACAACAATTATTGTTTGGGAGAAAATCACAAGTTAGTACATGTGACGCCTAAAGAGATTCTGCGTAAGAGGTTTTTGTGTGTTTTTGGATGATGATGAATAAGCTCTCACATATTTTTTTCATGAACTATTGTTTGGGAGAAAATTACAAATTAGTGCATGTGGCGGGTCTTTTCCTTTATAAATATTTTTTTTTCAAAGTGTCATTTTTGGAGATCTATATATATTTCAAATGAAGATAGTTTACGAGAATAAGACTACATGGGGTTTTAGACCATGTGAATCCTTCTATCTATTTATCAAACATGTGTTACATTAAAGAGGAGTTTGTGTACTTCCATAGGCACTTTAGGTCACTAGAAATACTATGTATAGTACCATATTTGTATTGTGGGCAATTAATGGAGTTTTGAGCCTTGGGAGTGCTAGATTAACATTAGAGGTGATGTGGCATATATGATGGAGCACTCAACCTGTTTTAACCCTTTGGGAGTGCATTTATCACATTTTGCATAAATTTGGCTTATGAGGGTTTCAAAATTATTCAAACTCAAATAATTCATATTTAACCAAATGCGTATGGTATGAAGTTTGATTGGGGATATACATAGATAGTCATGAGCTATACCTAGTAAGGCCCTCCCCTTCGATTGTGTTCCTAGCCTATCTAAAGTAGCCACCACTCCCACCCCACCCCCCCCTCCGCCCCCCTATATGAGTAGAGGCATAAGGGCTTATCTATAATTGCTTGAACCTGTAAAGGAAACCCTCCTTCGAGTTCACTCCAAGAGGGTTGACTTCCTAAATTACTTGTTTTCCCTACACTATAAGCGTTTAATGTCCTACACACATAAACCTCTCCCATTGGTTAAGCCTTATATCCACTCCTTGGTTGGGGGAGTGTCAAAAATAGATAGTTTGACTATGGGGGATACTCCGTAGTTAATCATGTTTGAGCCAAAGTAGTACTTTGATACAATGAGTGCGTAGTGGACCATTCATTTTCATGAGGGATGGGATCTTGTGAATCACTCCTCATGAAATATGGGTCGATGTAGATTGACTCGGAACTTTGTAGTTGAATCCCAAAAATCATTACATAATTTGATCCACTGTAGGAACACCACTTCTATAAATGAATGAGTTAGGAAGCTCTATATTGAATGATCCATAAGGCATAACACTTGTTGAAGGTTTTGCAAATGGGGTAGCAAGTTAACCATGTTTGACTATGTGGGAAACTCCATAGTTAAGCATGTTTGAGTTGAAGTAGTACTTGGTTGGGTGACCTCTTGAGAAGTCCAAGTGTTTCACCCCTATGAGCATCACCTAGATGCAATGAGTGCCAAGTGGACCATTCATGCTTGTGAGAGATGGGTTCTTGTGAACCACTCCTCATGAAATATGGGTCAATGTAGATTGACTCAAAACTATGTAGTTGAATCCCGAAAAATCATTAAATAGTTTCCATTTCATTGGGCTTCTCGATCCTAAATGTGGTTGGTGAGTTATCTACCACTAGTAATATTATGAAACCTTTTTGTTATCCAAAAACATACATGTGTTTTGGAATTTTGCCTACATTCCACAATATGAAGACACTACTATTAAGAATTGTGTTCATAGTACAAGCAATAGATATGCCTAAGGTCATTATTGCACCTTCACAAAAAATTGGCACTATCATTGTGTATCTAATATTGAGACATCCAAAATAACCCATCTCTCATGAGTAATGATTTACTTTGTTCACTCATCTCTTATTGGATTTTATGCGCTTAAAAATATGATCATAATCTCAATGTATTGCACCGCCTCAAGGGCATGTCGACAATCATGATGATACAAACCATAATCAACAACACTTTTGCGTGAGTAGGATTTACACAAAAACGTTATATAGCAAGCTTTGTGTTTGACAACAGAAAAACAAATGATCTTAAAAATGTAAAAATAATACATACATACATACAATCCTATACCATATAGTTCGTTCCTATATAGTTAACCTAATTCCTATTTAAGCTATTTCGTGTGTATCGTGTGTATCAGGCCTCAATTATGAGAATAAGATTGGAATTTTTGGGGGATGAAAAAATACCAATGCAGCCTGCCTATTACCGTTTTTCGGTGAGGAGGGGTTAAAATAAAAATAAAATGGATACCAAAATGTTGGTTATAAATTTTAACTTTAACCAGTCTGTGAGCAAAATGTGTTAGCATTGAATATTTTAGATAACTTGACAATCTTATGGTGATAAAAGTCACATGGGCTTATGTAATATAATATTTAGGCATGACAAATTATTGAACCGTCTTTCCATTGTCATTATCTGGATTTTCAATTTTCAACTTACTGTAATTTATATGTATGAATTATTTATATGTTTTGGTCTTTAATATTTGTCTCTGGTTTGATGTTGTTATCTTTAGTCTTCTAGAGAATCCAGACTTCAGACTAAGCTAGACATGACAGATGTGCATGATGGCTGGTTTAAATCATTCTCGACGGGAAGAGATAAGCACAGGCTCTGATACAGAGGCTTTCATTGAAAATCGCCCGTTTAAAAAAACTTAAAAGATGTGCAGGAGAAAGAACAAGTTCTTTCTACAATATTAAAGAGATCCAATGCAGATGCCAAAGAAAATCAAGAGCTTGAGGAACAGATTAAGATATCAAAAGCATTGAGAAAACAAGCAAAATTGAAAGTTGAAACGTGGAGGAGATTCTGATTAAAAGAGTAGTGTGAAACATAAAATCTGGAATCAAAACAATAAACCAATCATAGTATTAAACAACTTACTGTCCTCTGGTCTTCTGTTTTAATGCTCTGTTTTGTAGTGATCTTCTGAATGTTGGATTCAGAAAATGGAAGATGACTAAAAACAAGGGCAACAGCGCCAGAAACTGAGGGCAACCTCTTCTACTGAAAAGAAATGGAAAACTAGCAATATTCATTATATACACCATAGTTCCATATCCCCATCCAAACAACACTCCAACTAAAAAATATCAACCATTCCAGGCTTGAACAATAAAAATCATAAACCCAAATCAGAAGATTCAAATAAAGAAAAGAAAACAGTGTTTGGCCTCTTATGATAAAAATAAAGATCAATCTACCAATACTTATTGGAATGCGGGCATTTCTTTTTGCCCTACAACAAATAAAATGGATAAACCTCAAAATTAAAATTAATGGGGATTCCATAACAAAGCCCCGGTTCGAATCCTCAGAAGAGAAATTGATGTGTAAGATCAAGTACAACTTAGGGTGCAAATTGCAAATTGGTTCAAATGTAGGCCCTAACCTGAAAGTAAACCCCTAACATTCTTTGAAAATGCCAGATTCAAGCGTCCCTTCTACAATTGAAATTCGAAATGACATATATTTTCCAATCAAAGGACGTAAGTTAGTACCAGGTCCAGCTAGAAACTTAAATTATATGGGGATTTTGAAGAATAGAACTCACACTGATAAATGTAAAACATATTTACATACAATAGAGAGAGATCGAATCAAACTCGGAAGATTCAAGAAATTAAAAGAGAGGTTGCCCTCTTCTGCGGGAAATATAGATCAAAACAGCCATGCAGGATTTCTACCTATTCAAATTAATAAGAAAAAATAATCTAAGGATTTGGATGAGAACAAGCCTGAACTGTAATTTAATGGTGCTGTAGGTCCAGCTTGAAAATCCTCGAAAGCCAAGTTAATGTGTAAAATTAAGTAATATATCGCGATTCAGATTCAACTTACCTTGAAAAACAGAGGCCAAATGCAAGTCTTAAGCGGAAGCAGAAGACAAGCCTCTGTTCATCTTTTGTCCTGCAATTTTAACCACACCATCTACAAGTAGAACTACTGACAAATTCAAACCATGCCATATCAATTCACAGACCTATTTCATTATCAATAAATTAAATTAAATTCAAAATAAAAGGGTTTGCTATTGACACACAGGATGAACTTTCCGTCTTTTGGAGAAATTTTGTTAGTAATTCACAATGCATTTAAATTCGAAGATTCAATTACTTTTAATTTATGTTGCCAGGATACGGATACGAGAATCGGTTTGGACACGGATAAGATACGCCGATACGCCAATTTTAAAAAACCATTCCAAATGATACATCTTGGATACATATTAAAAAATTTAACATATATATATATATATATATGTATATATATGTACATCTACTCATTTTATTCTTTTTTAGTCCATAAAAACTGAAATAGTAATACAAAATTTGAATCAATGTTCAAAACATTAAATATACAGTTTATTAAGACTTTGCATTTTTATTGATCATGTGGCTGCCATACATATGATATACGAATATCATGTCAACATGAATACGAACAAAACTTGAAATTTGAAAAATATACTAGGATCCATGTTCAAATTTTCAAAACATACAATATACTTAAGATTTTACATTTCATATTTACTACAAGATACATATTTACTTAAAAATGAAATAAAACTTAAAAAAGACATATTTACTCGCAGGATATGCACCGATACGTACAAAATACGTCAGGCACATCACGATACGTCCAGACATATCCGTGACGTATCCTGATGTATTCGGTACGTATCGGGCACGTATCCGTATCGTATTCGTATCAAAGGGGATACGATGGGTGTCTTGGGCGTATCCATGCTTCCTAGCTTTTAATAGCGAAGGCGGTGAAGAAAAGAGCCGTTAGTGTTTTTTTTTAAAAGTTTAAATAGACAAACATTTCCAAGTGATTTTTTTTTTGATAAATTTATTGAAAAGCGTACTTTTATTGATATAAGTGATTTATTTGAATTAAAAATACTATTCAAATGCTTTACGCTATGTCATTTTATTTTAATTGTCTCAAATATTATAAGTTAGTATTATTTTATTTATTTTTAACAAGGAATAAACATCCATTTTTGATATATTTTTCCTCTACACTTTGGTATAGGATGCATGAATAATTGACCTTCTTGACTTATCACTATGTAATATATCTTTTGACGGCTTTTAGATACTTTAGTGTGAAGATCAATTAAGATTTATATGTTTTTTCATCAAATATCCTAACTTTTAGGATTGTTTCTTCACCTTGGAATTATGCAATGACTTCATTCGTCCATCAATCCGTTTGTATTGAGAATTGAATTTCTACATACGTTCTCTATAAGTGTAGACACCTAATTTTGGTACATGACTAATTACTTGTTATGGTGCTAGTGTATTTGTGTGTTTATTGAATATTAGTCTAGGTTAGGTTCTTACTCACACATTTTCTTTATATTTCTCAACCTTCGTTTCTCTTGTTATAGTCTCAATACCTTTGACCTTGTTTTCCTCTCATTGACTCCTCACTCTTCTCCTGTGTGGGTCTTGTATGTGTATTTTCCTTTGTTTTCTTCTATTTCTCTAGGTTTCTCTCTCCTCCATTATTTTCCACTGATTTTTCTCATGTTACCATTTTCATATAATACGAGCTAATCACGATAGTTTCTTGACCACTACAAAAGTGGTTTTTCGTCTGTGGGCCCTTTTCACCCATAATCTAGGCGCCTCAAGATTTTGCCTATGTTTGTCAAATTTTCAACCTTTATGTGTCATCTTGCGCCCCAATAAAGACCTAATTTGAATTTAAAAAGTCTATAATACAAAGGTATGTTAGTACATCTAAGACATATGAACACACAAATAAGAATCATATTGAAGTTGTAAGGAAATAATTTGACTATTTCTAAAGCATCCTTGTACTAAAACACATATTTCAAGTATAAATAAGCATTTAGACTCTTCTTGTGTATAAATAAGCATTTGAACTCTTCTTGTTGTGTGCAAGTATTGAAAAGATAAGGTTTGGGAAAATATCAGTACACAAGATTGCTTGTTGAATGCGGTATACTTGTATGTTTATTGTCAATTAGTTCCCAACTAATTACGAAATTGATACATATAAAGGAAGCTTAGCTTTGTTATGGTTTAACATAGCCCCCTAAAACATTTAGTTTCTTACTCATTCTATAGACCTAGTTCTCAATGACTTTTAACTGATGAATCTTTGAAAAGACTTAGAGAGATTTCTAAAGATTGGGGCATATTGATTGCAATCATGAAATCAATTACACGTGTGCCCATAAAGACCATTATGGAAGTCATTATGATTATGGTCAACCAATTTCATGATCATTACAAAAGTGATCACCGTCATTACAATTTTGTGGATTCAAAGCTTGATTGGCCTCTTTAAGCGAACCTATATTCTCCCACTTATCACTAATGATTGTCTCACTTGACTTGTGCAAAAATAGAATATTATCCTCTGACCCCTAATTTCTCTAACACTTTAACTATTGCATCCTATGGTCTAACTAACCTCTTATTCATGCAATTAGGTTTGATTTATTGGTCTATTTTGAATAAAACCTAAACTATAATATGTTATTTTTGGTTTAGGTGTATTTTTAAATATAAAACCACTTTCCATGTCTACATTTTGGCTACTTGTTTTTATCTTGCATGCTATTTTTCCTTCTACAATTAGATCTTATTATTTTGGTGATATAATTGATTATCCATGTAATTGTTTTATTCATTTGTTCCAATATTTTATCCTTGGCTCTTATGTGTTACATTCCAAACCAATGTGGTTCTAATGGTTCATCCCTTGAATAAGATTTTTCAAGATTATAATTCCCTTTATATAGTCCATCATGATTATGTAATCCTAAAATTTGACAAAAGACTAGAACAACAAGGTAAAATGTGTTAGTCTCACCAAAGTATGTTAGAATAATGGTTTTGGTCTTAGATGTCTAAAACAACCTATTGCTCCCCTAGTGGAACATAAGAATACAAAGGTAGATGCTTGTTGTCATGCTTATTTTAATAATGTTATATCCCCTCAAGAGGGTTGGAATGCAAATTATACAAATTATGATTATGAGGCTCAATTAGAAGAGAAAAAAAGAGATAAACCCATTGGTAATTTATTAAGAAATATAGTATGCCAAACCTTGTTGGTATCTTTACAAGTATGAATGTAGTAAAAGAAACTACTTTCCAATGTCTCCCTACCTGTTATTCTTCTCAACACATTATATTTTCAAATGATCATAATGATTCTATATCATCTCCTAGTTTAATTTATCCTAAGGTAAAAAATGAGCACGTGCCTTCTTATTTACTATCTATTTCACAAGATTCTCGAATTTGTCAAGCCTAACCATATATATTTTCTATGGTGCATCATAGTTGGTTGTTCATTTTCCATTGAATCCTTATATTCCAATTGCACCTATTACTTCTCTTATACCTATGGAAATTTATGAAATGACTATTTAATGAAAGCATTATGTGATTTATAAAAGAAAATTCAAATGATCTCTCAAAGGTCTCAAAACCAAGTGATATGGTTTTTTCTCATGATATGATTGTAAACCCTTGGGATCGTGATATACTTTCTTATCCATTTCCACTTACTTTTATTACACCCAAGATTTAATCATATAATGGAAAAGGATTCTAGACTCTACATGTTAGATCGTTTCATGCTTCCTTCTTAGACATTTCTTATGCTTGCATGATCCACACATAGAAGCAACACCTCACATGTTGAGTTGTGGAGCTCAATTACTTCAGTTTAGCATGCAATGAAAACTTGCTAGAAAATACAGTAACCATCAGTGGTTAAGGGGGAACCGACATCGGTCACCCAGATCGACATCGGTCAGGAAGGGAGGAACCGACAACGGTTAGGTCTAATCGGTGTCGATTACCTGTGCGAGGATGTTTTAATTAACTCTTGGGAATTAGATCTATTTTTAGCATTAAAGTATATCTATTGATTGTAATTGCATGGCTAAGTGCCCTAAGTCTATAAACAACTATATAAGCATAAAAGCTAGGGTTTAGAAGTAAGAATGATTAACAAGAATTAGAAAGAACTTGAAAAAGTTGGTGAGAGAGAAATTCTTGGTGATGAAGCAAAAACTTGAGGAAAGAAAGTACCAAACATCTGAGAGGTGTGGAAGATTGTAAATCTTCATTGTATATCTTATCAAAGCTTTGGATAATAGATTGGCTTGTTTCTTGGTGGATGTAGCCCACCTTTGGGTGAACCACATTAAATTTGGTGTTAATTTATGTCTCTTGTTTTGTATAATTCTTACCGGTAGAATATCCGCTTTTATTTGCATGTATGCTTGGATCTGATATATTATCTATACAACCGGTGTGCTAACCCCAACAACTAGTATTAGAGCTTTGTTTGAGGGTTTTGTGTGTTGACATATTTACTCATAGAGGGTTTTCTGATTGAGTGGGAGCTACAACAATGGCAGAAGAAAACAAATACAAGGTAGAGAAATTTGACGGCTGAAATTATCAATTATGGAAGATGTAGATTGAGGATATTATGTATTTAAAAGATTTATATTTACCGTTGGATGAGAAGTCTAGACCTACGAAGATGATTGATGAAGAATGGAAGATTCTTGACAGAAAGACTTTGGGATCTATAAGATTGAGCCTGCAACATTCGTGGCTTCCAATATTACAAAAGCGGCTTCTACGGTAGAGTTAATGAAATCTCTTGCTAATTTATATGAAAAATCTAGTGCTTCAAATAAAGTTTATTTGATGAAGAAACTATTTAGTTCTAAGATGCATGAAGGTGGATTTGCATCTAGTCATTTGAATGATTTCTGATCTATTGTAAATAAGTTAAAATCAGTTGTAATACCATTTGATGATGAAGTAAGAGTGCTTTTATTCTTATGTTCTTTGCCTGATAGTTGGGATAACTTGGTAATGGTTTTAGTAATACAACATCTGCTAATAATATTTTGAAGTTTGATGATGTGGTTAGTATAATCTTGAATGAAAAATTCGTAGGAAGAGTACGGAGGAATCATCATCTGGAAATGCTTTGAATGTAGAAAGCATGGGCAGGAGTAAGAGAGAGATCAAAGATTAAGAGTAATGGGAAATCAAAGTCAAGGGATAACAAATCTAAATCTAGAAGTAAAGGAATTACTTGTTGGAAATGTGGAAAGAAAGGACATACGAGGAAAAATTGTTGGTCAAAGGATAAAGAGAAACAACAACCAAAAAGGTAAAGAAGCAAATCTTGCTACATCAAAGGTAATGCAAGATGCTCTTATTCTTTCTTTAGATGATAAAATTGAATCATGGGTTTTAGATTCAAGAGCTTCTTTCCATGCAATCCCTAATAAGGGTTATTTTAGAAATTATGTTCTGGAAAATTTTGGGCATGTTTATTTGGGTGATGATGAACCTTGCAGGTATTCTTGGTAAAGGGGTAGTTCATCTAAAATTACGAGAATGGAAATACATGGGTATTGAAAGATGTGAAGCATGTGCCAAACCTCGGGAGGAATCTTATTTCTCACAGGCAACTAGGTGAATTTGGTTGCATGGTTACTTTTATAGGAGACTCTTGGAAAGTCACCAAGGGTGCTTTTGTTGTGGAAATAGGTAAGAAGGTAGGAACATTATATTTATCTACCCGTATTACTTATTCCTTTTCAACATTATCTACTTCAGATTCATATGCATGCATGTGGCATAATCGGTTGGGTCATATGAGTCAAAAAGGAATGCAAATCTTAAAGGCTAAGGGTAAGCTATCATATTTGAAAGATTTAGATCTTGATTTCTGTGAGCATTGTATCTTTGGAAAGCAAAAGAGAGTGAGATTTCTCAAAGTTGGGGCAACTAAGAAGGAACAAAAATTGGAGTTTGTACACTCAGATGTGTGGGGACCAACTCAGGTAGCTTCTCATGGAGGATCCAAATATTATGTTACTTTCATTGATGATGCTACAAGAAAGGTATGGGTTTAAATTGTATTAAATGTAAATCTGATGTTTTTGAGACTTCTAAAAGATGGAAAGCCCTTGTTGAGAATGAATCAAATTCTAAGTTAAAGTGCCTTAAATCGATAATGGTGGTGAATACTATATAACAAGACTTTCAATTATTATTGTTCGATGAATGAGATACGTAGAGAAATAATGGTTCTAAGAACACCACAGGAGAATGGTGTTGCAGAAAGAATGAACATGATAATTATGGAGCATGCTAGAAGTATGAGAATATACATTCGAAGCTTGCCTTACGATTTTAGCGTAAGCGATTGATACAACAGCTTTATTTGATTAACCGTGGGCCTTCAAGTTCACTAGATGGAGGAATACCAGAGGAAGCTTGGAACGGAAAAGAGGTAGATCTTTCTTTTCTTAAATTTTTTAGTTCAGAAGCTTTTGTGCATGTTGATAAGGAAAATAGGAAAAAGTTGGATGCAAAATCCAAGAGATGCACTTTCATTGGTTATGGATATGGTGATTTCGGTTTCCATTTTTGGGGTTTAGAGAATTCTAAAATTATTACAGTCGTGATGTTGAATGGAATGAAAAGAGAATGTACAAGGATCAAATTTTGGTACCCAAGGGAAACCAATTGAGAAGTTTGTGAATGAAAATGAACTCTCGGATTCAAAAGAATTATCGACGGGTTACACAAGAATGGCAGGTGTCGGTTGACCTGACCGACACACCCGGTCATGAGAACTTGATATTTGATTACGTAAGATCCAAATTGGCATCGGTTAGCGTAATCGACGCGTGCTACAGGTGACCGGAGTCGGTCACCGCCGATTTGGATAGGAATGTTCAGGAGGTCCAGATTGAGCCTCCGGTACCCCAAACTCCTGTGAGAAGGTCATAAAGGGTAAGTAAACCTCCAAAAAGATTTACACCTCTATTTTATTTATTATTAAATGATAATGGTGAACTAGAGAGATTTGAAGAAGCAATGCAGGATAAGACCCACATCCAGTGGGAGCATGACATGGATGAGGAGATGGACTCCTTAGAATAGAACCAGACTTGGGATTTGGTTAAGTTGCCAAAGCAAGTAAGAGAACATTGCAGAAACAAGTGGATTTAGAGGATCAAGGAAGAAGAGGGTGGATGAAAAAATACAAGGCAAGGCTTGTAGTAAATGGATCTGCATTAAAAAATTAGTATTGAATTTGGTGAAATATGAAAAGAGAATGTACTGAGGATCAAATTTTGGTACCCAAGGATGAACCAGTTGAGAAGTTTGTGAATGAAAATGAACTCTCGGATTCAAAAGAATTATCGATAGGGTTACACAAGAACGGTGTCCGATTGACCCTTGACCGACACCGGTGGTGAAAGAGAACCGATTCGCTTACAAAGATCCAAATTGGCATCGGTTAGCAGAACTGACGTCGGTTACAGGTGACTGGAGTCGGTCACTGTCAGATTTGGATAGGAATGTTCAGGAGGTCCAGATTGAGCCTCCGGTACCCCAAACTCCTGTGAGAAGGTCATAAAGGGTAAGTAAACCTCCAAAAATATTTACACCTTCTCTATTTTATTTATTATTAACTGATAATGGTGAACTAGAGAGATTTGAAGAAGCAATGCAGATAAGACCCACATCCAGTGGGAGCATGACATGGATGAGGAGATGGACTCCTTAGAAACGTAACCAGGACTTGGGATTTGGTTAAGTTGCCAATGCAGTAAGAGAACATTGCGAAACAAGTGGATTTAGAGGATCAAGGAAGAAGAGGGTGGATGAAAAAAATACAAGGCAAGGCTTGTAATAAATGGATCTACACAGAAAACAGTGTATTGAATTTGGTGAAATATTTTCTCCCGTTGTTAAGATGACTTCTATTCAATGCTTGTATTGAGCTTAGTTGCAGGTAGAAGATTTACATTTAGAGCAACTAGATGTGAAGACGGATTTTCATCATGGTGATTTGGATGAAGATATTTATATACGCAAAGCTTGGGTATGAAGTCAAGGTAAGGAGAAATTAGTGTGCGGAGTTGAAAAAGAGTCTATATGGGCTCAAATAAGCTCCAAGGTAATGATACATGAGGTTTGATAGTTTTATGTAAGAGCATGGTTACTTGAGATGTGAATATGACCATTGTGTTTATTTCAAGAAGCTTGAAAATGGGAGCTATATTATTTTGTTACTGTATGTGGATGATATGCTTATTGCAGGATCTAGTATGCAGGACATTGGTGAGCTTAAGGGAAAGCTAGCTCACACATTTGCTATGAAGGATTTAGGAGTTACAAAAAAAATCCTCGGCATGCAAATACATAGAGATAGGAAAACTAAGAAATTGTATTTGTCTCAGGGAGGATTCTATCTACAAGGTGTTAGAAAGGTTCAACATGCAAAATGCTAAACTCATTAGCACACCTATGGTTGGACACTTCAAATTAAACAAAGATCAATGTCCATCATCATGTGAGGAGGTCAAATACATGATGCGAGTACCATATGCTTCAGCAAGAAAAAAGTCTCATGTCTGCTATGGTTTGTACTAGACCGGACATTGCACATGCGGTGGGAGTTGTGAGTAGATATATGAAAAATCTAGGTAAAGAGCATTGGAAAGCGCAGTCTAATGGATACTCAAGTATTTGAAAGGGACATCTAGCATGCGGTTATGCTATGGAGGTTCGGATATTTCATTATGTGGCTATGTTGATTCATATATGGTTGGAGATTTGGATGGTAGGAGGAGCACCACTGGATATATTTTCACGATAGAGGTGGAACAACAGTTAAGCTGGATTTCAAGATCGCAGAAGGTTGTGGCTTTTTCTACTACACGGTAGAGTATGTTGTAGCTACAGAGGCTAATAAGGAGATGATATGGATGAGTAGGTTCATGAAAGAGTTGGGAAATGAACAAATTAATTGTAAATTGTTCGGTGTGGACGGTCGAGTGCAATTCATTTAGCAAAGAACTCAACGTTTCATTCGAGAATGAAACACATTCATTGAGGTATCACTTCATCTGAGAGGTATTGAGGATGAACAATTAAATATGTAAAATATTCATACGAGCAAGAACCTTGTAGATATGCTAACGAAGCCATTAGCAAAGGAGAAGTTGGAGCTACACTCCACTTCTATTGGTCTTCAAGTTTGAGACTTGAAGAGGAAGAAACAAAGCTAAGGAAGGATCCAAGAATGATGTTTTACAGGTATGGTATAGTAATTAATCTCCAAGTGGGAGATTGTTGAGTTATGGAGCTCAATTACTTCAGTTTAGCATGCAATGAAAACTTGCTTTGAAAATACGATGGAACCGTCAATCGGTTAAGGGGGAACCGACATCGGTCACCCAGATCGGCATCGATCGGGCATGGGAGGAACCAACATCGCTTAGGTCTAACTGCGTCGGTTAAGCGTAAGAGGATGTTTTCATTAACTCTTGGGAATTAGATCTTATTTTTAGCATCAAAGTATATCTATTGATTGTAATTGCATGGTTAAGTGCCCTAAGTTTATAAATGACTATATAAGCATAAAATATAGGGTTTAAAAGTAAGAATGATTAACAAGAATTAGAAAGAACTTGTAAAAGTTGGTGAGAGAGAGAATTCTTGGCGATGAAGCAAAAGCTTGAGGAAAGAAAGTATCAACATCTGAGAGGTGTGGAAGATTCTAAATCTTCATTGTATATCTTGTCAAAGCTTTGGATAATAGATTGGCTTGTTGCTTGGTGTTTGTAGCCCACACTGGGTGAACCACGTTAAATCTGGTGTTGATTTATGTCTCTTGTTTTGTATAATTCTTACGGTAGAATGTCTCGCTTTTATTTGCATGTATGCTTAGATATGATATATTATCTGTACAAACCGTGGTGTGCTAATCATAACATCACACTCTTACCTTGAGTTCCTTCATCACTCACATGACTCCATGCAACCCCTTGCATAATACATCTCATGCCCAGGTGCAAGGAACATTACACACAACTCATAAGACAAATAAGTTAGATTAGTTCCATATACACGAGAAATCAAATAAGATTTATATGTTTTTCATCAAATATCATGGATTTTAGGGTTTTTATTCACATATAAAATTTGCAATGAATTTTCCTATCAAACCGTTTTGTATAGAGAATTACATTTCTACAAATATTCTTTATGAGTGTAGACACCTAATTTTGGTGTAGGACTAGTTAATTTTTATGGTGCTATTGTACTTATTATCTATTGAACATTAGTCCAAGTTAGGTTCTTACTCATGCTTTTTCTTTATATTTCTCAACCTTGAGTTTGTCTTCTTATATTGTTGTCACCTTTAACCTCATTTTCCTCTTATCGACTCCTCACTCTTCTTTGTGTAGGTCTTGTATGTGTATTTTCATTTGTTTTCTTCTACTTCTCTGGGTTTCTCTCTCCTCCCCTTATTCTACACTATTTTTCTCATGTTTTTTTCATTTAAGTATGATACGGAATCCCAGGGCATGCCAATTTCCGACTACTAGAAAAGTGACTTTTTGTCTTGTGGTATTTTTCATCCATAATCTAGGCGCCTCGAGGTTGTGGCTTGTGTTTGTCATTTTTTCGATCATGTGTTTGGATTGCACACCAATAAGGTCCTCATTTGAATTCAAGAATTCTATAATACAAAGGTGTGTTAGTGCATTTAAGACATATGAACACACACAAAAAAATCATATCAAAGTTGTAATGAAATAATTTGACTATGTTTGAAGCATCCTTATACTAAAAGACATATATATAAAAACATGTATAATCTACTTGTTGTGTGTAGGCATATAAAAGATGAGCATTAGAAAAATATAATTACGCACGATTTCTTGTTGAATGCATTATAAATGTATGTCTACTGCGATTTTTTTTGGCTAATTGGGGACTTGATACATATAAAAGAAGTTTAAATTTTATATGGTTTGACAGAGAGACCCCATAAACATTTATTTTCTTATGCATTCTACAGACCTAGAAGTCAAATTAGGGTTTCAAAGAAGGAGATCAATTTCCTAGTGATTTGAATGAATTTAATAAAAATGGGTGAGATTTCTAAAGGTTCGAGAATAGTGAGTGCCATCATGAAATCAAATTTTCTCATGCCCATAAAGACCATTATGGTAGTCATTATGATTATAATCAACTAGTTCATGATCATTACAAAAATGGTCATTGTCATTACCGCAAGTTGTGGATTCAAAGCTTGATTGGCATTTTTAATTGAACCTTTGTTATCCCACTTATCATTAATGAATTTCTTAATGCTTGTGCAAATTTGAGTATTATCCTACAAATCTTAATTTCTCTCGACACTTTAATTGTTCTATATTTTCCTATGATCTAGATAACCTCTTATTTTATACAAGTAGGTCTCGATTTATTGATTTATCTTGAATTAATCATAAATTTTAATATGTTACGATTAGTTCAGGCATATTTTTTTAATATAAAATCACTTTCTATATCTACATTTTGGTTACATGCATTGTCTTGCATGTTTCTTTCCTTCTACAATTAGATCTTGCTACTTTGGTTATAGATTTGATTGTCTATGGAGTCATTTAATTCATTTTTTCCAATCATTTATCCTTAGATCTTATGCATTACATTTCAAAACTAGTGTGGTTGTAATGGTTCACTCCTTCAATAGGATTTTTAAGATTATGATTCCCTTTGTACAAGCCCTCATGATTATGAAATGTTAAATATTGATATGAGATGACCAATAAGTAAGGAAAAATGTGTTAGTATTACACAAACTACGTTAGAAGAATATGTATTTGGCCTTAAATGTGTAAATCAACCTATTGCTCCCCGTAGAACACAAGAATATAAAGGTAGGTGTTTTTTTATCATGCATATTTTATGAATTTTATATCCCTTAAAAGGATTATGTTAGAGTAGGTATTTACCTTAGCTCATGTTCACCTAGGTACTTTATTTACCTTTATTGTATTTATTCTCACCCACTTATGTGTGTGGATATTTCTTTTATCTTATTTAGATATTAAGAGATATTATCTAGTTGTTAGGTATAGTTCTTTCCTTGATCTATGGTATTGACTAGTTCTTTCCTTGATATATCGTATTGACTAGTTCTTTCCTTGATCTATGGTATTGACTAGATCCTCGATGTCTAGTTCTCTCCTAAATCTATGGTCTTGACTAGTTCTTTGATGACTAGTTATTTCCTTGATTCATGGCTTGATCTACGACCTTGATTGGTTCTTAGATTGTTATTCCTTGCCTATTTAAGCAAGGCCCATTCTTAATGTATTACATTGAGTTCCATAATAATATATGATATTACTGCTCATTTGTTTGCAAAGGTTTTATGTAAAGTTATTCTGGCGAATTGCTTTCATCTTATGGATCATGGTGTTTGATTAGCATCTCGTGTTCTCGGCTTGCGTACGATCTGGTTAACTTTATTTTCAAATTATTGGAATGCAAATGATACATCTTATGATTATGAGGCTCAATTAGAAGATAAAAATAGAGATAACCCTATCGATAATTTAGTAAGAAATATACTATGCCAAATATTTTTGGTATCTTTAGAATTATTAATGTATTAAAATAAGTTGTTTGCCAAGGTCTCCTACCCGTTATTCTTATCGACTTGTTATATTTTTAAATGATCGAATGATTCTACAACATCTCTTAGTTTTATTCCTCCAAAGGTCCAAAATGAATGTGTGCCTTATCAATTGTTATCTATTTTAAAATATTCCCAAATTCCTCAAGCTCAATCATCTACATTTTCCGTAGTGTCTTCTACTTGATTGTTTATTTTCCTTTGAATCCTTATATTCTAATTTCATCTACTACTAATATTTCATCAACTACTTCTCCTAATATTTACTTTACTACTTCTTCTCATACCCACATAAAGTTATAAAATGACTAAACTATAATGAATGCATCATGTGATTTACAAGGAAAAATGCAATTTTTTTCTCAAATGTCTCAAAAGCCAACCGATATGGTTATTTCTCATGATATACTTGTAGAATCACTAGCTCATGATATGATTTCTTATCCATTTCCACTTAGTTTTATTACTTCCAATTTTTCAATATAGAAAGGAAAATGATATTGTTCTCAACATGTTAGATCATTTCATGCTTCCTTCTTAGACATTTCTTATAATTACATGATCCACACATATAAGTGAAACCTTGTGCTCTTACCTTGATTTCCTTAGTCATTCTCATGACTTTGCACAACCATTTGCATTATGTTTCTCCTACCCATCTCTAATAAACATATCACAAATCTCATAAGACATCACACACTCCCCACATTAAAAATTATGTATGTTTCAAACACTCAACTAACGCGAGCTTGTGGGAATTACATTACCACGTATAGTTGTAGCGAAGATGATAATTAAATGGTTCCTAGTTTTACCTAGTAATGGGTCATATGACATGTTACTTGGACGTCCTTGATACATAAGATGTGATTGATTCCATCTAAATTACACTAATTCTTGAAGCATGCACACCACAACAAGTTGGTAACTATTTTTAGCATTCCTTATGAGTTCCCTATCCAAGCCAAGGAATTAAATTGTCTTATACATAAAAAAAAATCTTACAAACTTGACAAAAACAATATGAGATCAAAATCAAGCAGCTAGCCATTCATGTGCTAAGTTATTCTTCCAACAACAACATCTTACGATTGCATTCAAATAAAATCATCCAATAAAAATCCAAGTATGCAACAAAGAAAAATATCATAACACATGAGGTGTCGATAGATCTACACAACATATACATAATCATATTTCTTTTATATATGATTTAGGTATTATACATCTCATGTTTACTTTCTGATACCATTCGTGACATTCTTATTCCTTTCCATCCACGATGTGTGAGATTATCATAGATTTATCTGGGACCATCATGCCTCTATATCAATGGGATCATTGTTAACATTGTTATCTTATCCGTTATGTGAGCTCAATTGCACAATTTACTACACATAGTTTCCTTATTTACTTTTCCTCTCTCTCTCTCGAGTTTATTGTCACTTCTCCATTCTTCTATTTTATCCAAAAATTAATACTTCTCTCATTGATCATTATTTTATCCTTTTAGTTTACTTTTATCACTTTATTTCATTAGTCATTTCCCTCTTGATTGTTTATTTTGTTTTGAACATCTATACTAGCTTACCAATGATGACAACACATACATATCCTTATGTCTCCCGATTATAGTGGACATTGATTTATGAGGGAAACTCCGTAATACATTCAAAAACCTCATATTTCTTATATTAAACAACCTTAACCCCTTGGCCCCATTTCCTTGATTAAATCTTGTCCAAATTACCATGACATGTTCATTTCTTACTTTATTTGGACAGATTTATATGTACATCATTTAAAATCATGTTACTAGTGGTTTACATATTCATTTTTCACACATGTTTTTCGTAGTATTCTTGAGTTTTGATGAAGGATATACAAGTTATATTTGATCATGGATTCAAAGAGGTTTCATGGATTCATTTTCCTACACCTAAAGACACCACTTTCACAATGAGAGCATGCCTACATTTGGGCATGTTACATGTATTCCAATTTCTATATTCTATATTATTTCATCAATCATATTGCATATATACATGTCTTTCTATAGCTTACATAATTCGAGTGCCTACTTACATAGCTTACATATTTATAGTGGCTACAAACATGATTGTGAGGTTGTTTTTTTGTGTGTATATATTTCTTTCTTAGGGTGTTTATTCTTTTGTTTTCCTACGTATCTTGTCTTTTGTGTAGTGTTGACCTAATTTTCATTGTCTTGTTAATTATCATGTGATGGGTTGTTTTTGTACTTCTTGATCACAAAGTGCTTGTTACATTTTTACCATGTTACACACACATTACATAAGACATTATTGTATTCTTGTACTTGACTGTTCTAAGTGATATCAAGTTTTTTTTAATCTAATTCATATCACGCATATTACTATTTGGTGTTACTACTAGTTTTCACATTTCCATTACGCATGGATCTATTCATGTGCCTACAACTTTGTGCTTCATTGTGAGACTATTTATTACATGTTGCTAATAGTTACTTTATGCCTCTTAAATAGATTACATATATATTATGCTTACGTGATGAATATTTTCTATGTTGCCATATACCATGTTCATATACATGCTTTACATGGTTATCTTTATATACATTTAACACATGGTGTGCATAACTATTTATTTTGAGATGAATGATATGCATGCACACCCATCACCTCAAAAGGGTGACATTCAATTATATTAATTTCATATATTTAGATGGTTTAAAGTAGATCATGTACACCTTTATAGATTTTTAGACATAGTTTTAAAGATATCACATCTAGTTTCGAGAAATCACATTCAATTCTCAAATAGATTATATAATTTTTAGTTACATAGAATGCTTAAGGGACATGAGATAAATGAAGATTGGAGAGAATGTACTCATACTTTAAGGACTATTTTTTCATATTTTAGATTAGTGGGATAACATACATATACATTTTGGGTTTTTGTTTACATTAAAGTATCCATTTTTTCCTCACCACGGATCCATTACCGAAAAAAATTATTGTATCTTGTTCATTTCTAGTCTTGTCATATTCAAATAAAAAATGACTTATTCATCTAATAATTGGGTATTATAGTGTCGTATTGATAGGAATAAATTTGTTCACTTCTTTTCCAAAGACATGGATGTTGTAGTGTTGTATTAGGATCACCTCTCCACATGGTTGGGTCAATTGACACCAACAAAATTTCTCTTCAATTTTAGTTATAGCTTTAGTGATATTTATCCATAGCATATCCATATCTCCACATTTGCAATGGTATCTCTATGAGTTTCAATAGTTACACCAATTGGATAATGAAAACCTCATGACACACTATGAGAAGTATCAATAATAAAAACATGATTCATGTACCACCGATCGTATTCATTTTATTTTATTTTGCAATTATATAAATTTATGAAGTTTCAAATAGTCTAATTGGTTATAATGTTTTCACATTATTGATACATTAATCTACTTATTTTTTCAATTGATTTGCAAGTACCCGCATGGGATATGGAAAAAATACATACACATATGGCATTCTCTCTCTATTCTATGCTCTCAATGGTATGGACATGTACACATTTTTAGATTGATCCCTTTGTTGTAATGCACACACCACATTAAAGGGGTAATTCTATATTAAAATAATTTTGGTACAAGTAAAGTGGCAAACATGTACCATCTTCTAAGACATTTGGACATGTAGTACATATTTGACCCTTTTATGACATATTATCCCTCTTCCTATTACTAGTGTGTCACCTTGTTCACCTCTATATTTCTTATTCACATCTTTGGGATCACTTATAATTTTCTTTGGGATCCTAATTCTCCTCTACATACACATATCCAATTCATCTTGAGTTACTTTTGAAGTCTAGAAAGGTTTGGTGGCATGGGAAATGTTTGATAGACAATCATGTCCCTCCAAATAACTTGTTCTTGTCTTTTACAATGGTTAAATTTTCAATTTGGCCACTTTCCTCGAAAACCTATGAATGAATTTCATGTCAAAAGTAGTTCATAGATGAATTATAATCTAAAAGTAAACCCATGTCTAATTTTTCCTTTTTCCAAGTGTCTTGTTCCAAGATAAAGGGGGCATTTAGTTTCATTTGACTAAGTATGGTTGTATTGATTGAGCATAATTCCATTGAGTTATAACATAGGATCATGGATGAAGTACATACACTTCACTCACATGGGGAGAATTACACAAGCCCCGATAACTTGGATATGTAGTGCAATTTTTTCACTCAACAGGAAATGGGAAGTGGTTTGGTCTTAATCTAGGACTTATCCTTCTAAGTATCTTTGATGATTTTCTGAGGTTACAAATAAGGAGAAGACATATATGGAATTTCATGTCACATCACAAAACAATTGAGTCATATTATAAAAGAGGAGAGAAAAACAATTGTGTAAATAAAATTTAGAGTTTACATAGTCAACACAAGTCAAGTTTGGTGGTGTAAGACAAGTTTGGTGCTGGAACCTATACCAAGTAGGGTTTTAAGTGATAAAAATTCGAAGTATTATTTTTGAGTCCACTATGATCATATTCATAGATTATAAGTCTTCATTATAATCATCCATCCATATAATTAGTTTGTGTTTTTCCTTACGCTTATGTTTTTATCTTTTAAAATTTATTTACCTAGACTATACATTATATTTTTCTTGTTTCAAATCTGATTATTGTACCATCTTTTATCTAAATTTGAAAGACATCTTAGTATGAGAGATAATGAAGAGAAATAGAATGCATACAAAACAATAAAATACTCACGTGTGTCCATATTTTACTTAGCATAAAGAGGTTATTTATTTAGATGAGGAAATTATACATGAATAATTGACATATATTACCTAATAATTAATTAGTTACTTGTTTAAAATTTTGATACCCCATCTTAATGCACTCTTACCGAATAAGCCTAATACTACTCCAAGTTTGTCCCAGAATTTTACAAACAAAATGAAACTAAGGGTTTCATCTTTAAAACTATAGGTTTATCCTTAGATATTAATCTAAAGCATGCATTCCTTTAACATTTTGTTGATGTCTAATGGATAAGGTTAGGTTGAGAAAAAATGATAAATAGTTAACAAAAAGCATAGAATTAGTCGCATGGACATAAAATATAGTATGCTTCCCAAAAAATATAGAGTGGTTCATCGGTTGTTGATGAATAGTCATTGGCTGAAAACTTCATCTTGACCTCCATAATCCCGAATCTATAATTTTGAATATGTTGATTAATCTTAATAAACCAAGATCGTGGAGCCTACGTAATCCCGTATAATGACTTAATCATCCTACAACCTAGATGATCATGATCAAATACCTAAAAATCATTAAGCTTCACCAAGTATGCTTCCTTGTCCAACCTCATCCA
The DNA here is from genome assembly GCA_018340775.1 of Taxus wallichiana var. yunnanensis. Taxonomy (NCBI): domain Eukaryota; kingdom Viridiplantae; phylum Streptophyta; class Pinopsida; order Cupressales; family Taxaceae; genus Taxus; species Taxus wallichiana. The sequence goes on from CM031243.1 coordinate 767,112,453, forward strand.
AATCTATATTCAATTAGGCACTCAACTTTACATCCTCCGACCAAATTGAGTTGATATGGAGAGAAGCAACTGGAATATGCCATCTTCACGGTGGTTGCGATAGAGTGCAATTCTTCTCATAATATATTCCCTCATGTTGTGAAAAATCATTTCACAACAAGACAAATCTTGTACATGTCTAAAAGACCATCAAAATTACATTTCACCGTGTAGATCCATTTGCATCCAATGGGTTATTTATTATGATGTAAATCCACCAAATCATTTGCTAGTAATATCTCGCAACTCCCATATGTGATTCTTCATCAAGGCATCATATTCAGATTGCTTCACACTCTCTTATTCATTTTTTCCTTTTCTTCAAATTATTGGTGTGATTCATATGCCACAAAAAGGTTATATGTAAGAGAAAAAATGAACTTTCTTTAATATATTAATAACATTTTTTGTCACTTCTATAAGATATTGCCTTTGATTAAGGAATTTCATTGTCTTGCACATTAAGGATAATGGATTCTTCCTCCACAAATAGCCATGTATTTAATTGCAACATTTAATCCTCCTACACATGAGGCATTTCATCCCCCTACACATCCTATGTAATGGAGTCTCCTCCAAAACTAGTGCATGTAGGTTGACTATGGCAGCTTAAAAATCCTATAGAAGCCACATTTCACAATGCCTAGGAAACTACCTTATCTTGTTTCACATCAGACACAATACACTTCTTATTAGATAAATTCATATTAATTATGGGATATTTTGTCAACTAACTAGTAGACAAAATATATTTATTCATGTTAGGAATTTTTCTAAAATTCATTACTATTCGTTTTTCAATATTTTTCAACAGTATACATATATATCATATCCTCTCTACTGCAAGTGACTCCCTAACAATAAGTGAAACTAAATAAAAAATATTTAATATTTGTAATAAATTTTACATATCAGTCCTTATGACACATAAAATGTTTGGATTTCCTTGAATGAATAAACCAATGGGTAGCACAAGCATTTGGTCATGATACCAATAGGGATTAATCTTCCTTTGAATCTCATTCATCTTTAACTATAGCCACATTTTCTTGACCCTACAACCTTTTTTTTGGGAAAGATTGTATTTTCTCTTTCAAAATCCTTTTGACATACTAGACCTTATATTAATAACATGTCAAATGATATTTTGAAGTAGATCATTAAGGGTTTTGTTTCCACTTTCGCTTCATCCGAGTAGAAAATACACTTTCTATTTTTCAAAAGCATAATTATTTTCATGTGTTTTCATGCATTCCTTTTGAAATAAATAGGAACTAACCTAATTGAATGTCAAGGTCTGGATTTCTTACATCAAGTATAAATCCTCCAAAAATAGTTAATAGGATGGTAAACTATTTACAACAATAATAACTATTATGTCATCATCCACCTTTTTATTTTTTTGGTAGTGAGTTGGTCTCATAGACTTTTCATTTGGAAAATATGCTTTGCCAAGGACCCACCCTCATTCATATTTGAGGGAAAATTTTAATTATGTAGGTACAAAACCCAAATTCTCTATGAATTTTGATACTTGTTTTGAATGCTGGTCCACAGATATCTTGCCATAATGGCATTTTGGACCTCAAGGATTAAACTATCCGAAAAAACAATTTCAATAGTAGAAGATACTCCTTATGACATTTTTCATGGTTGGTGTGATCAATATCATGTCTCAATCCTTTTAAGAATGATTTGATAGTAATCACAATATTATGCATCTTATGAATCCATACATTATAATTTTGACCAACTAACTTTTGCACTTTTGATATAACTAAATTTTATTTATTGTCAAAAATGCGCATGGGTTTTGGCCTATAACCCATTAATTAATGCAAGACTAACAATGAATCAAAACAAATCCAATATTAATGATCCACATTGTAACCAAGTACAAATCGATAATGAATTTATTCACCCATAAGTAAATCAGGGCTTATGATATCATCTATTAGAAAAATAAAATATAATGAATATTGATGGTGGTATATGAAAAGGGTAAGTGCACCAAGTTGGGGGGCCAAAAAGTGTCCAAAAAACTGAAAAACGAACAAAACATGATCACGGTTTGCAATAACGTGATCACGTTATGTTTTCTTAGGCTCGGGAATTCATGAGCCTATAACGCTTTGTATAACGCATATATGTTATAACGTATAAGACATAATAAAAGGTATAAAGAAATCTTATAATTTAAATTTATTTTATTAAATATAAGAAGTTAGAGTCACTCTACACACGATGGAAGTGTCATGTAGCTCACATAGCTTATAATCTAGAAGATAGTTTGTCAAAATCTAATCTGGTCAGTACTTACTCATTTTCATAATTTCAATAATGACCTAAAACTTTTAGGCCATATATATTGTAGTTTGTTTTGGGAAAACATATAATCGTTTTGTAGGTTTTTTGACCTTCTGGATTGGATTTTGGCCCTGCCACTGCTTAAATTGGTACCAATTTTGAAATTTGGTCCATAATTCACTTTAGTGACCACGAATCAACTCTATGATGCTTGTCTACTTCTTACTAAAATGAGATCCTCACTTTGTAGATAAAGGATTGCTCCTTGAATGGGATTCCTATCTTATGAAAAAAATGAGGTGATTGTAATGTGCCTCCTCCTTAAGGTTTGATCACACTACTAGGTGTTGAATGAGTTTTTACAAATAATACCAAGTGAATTGCATCAAGTGAACTCAGATGATTGTTCATTCTTAGAAATAGGGTGCTCCATATAAAGATCATCCCTTCACCTTTCCTGGCTCTAAAATCATCCTTTCATGGAATCAAATTCAAGATTCTCATACGTGTCTTTTCTCATATGTATCTCATGGAGATAGACGATGCCTTAATACTTCACACATGATGGTCCTGGATACCTCGATGGCATGACTAGCTCATTTTAGCTTGTTCTTTGGAGAGATTTGGGTACAATGACAAAGTCAGGATATGATGATCACCAAGTCACTCCTTAAAATCAACATTTCACCTTTAAATATGATGAATCCTTTACAATTAAATTTATTCACCGAGATGAAACCTGGGTGTAAGCATGTTTATGGTACATGGACACCTTTTTTCTCAAGTTTCTCCTCATGGAAATGGGTTTCCTCCTCCGGATAAGGGATGAATTATTGAATGAAATTTGAGTATGAGTTACATGTTCTTGACCTCCATACTTCATCAAACACTATGTTGTCATGCAAATGTGCAACAAGGAAATTGACAATTTCCAAGCATGACAACTATACCCCTATACCAATTTTTCATGTTTTATCATTCCGAGGTGCCATGGGTCCTCCTAGTTAGTCCAATAATCTCCTAATTGGTGTTAATTCATTCCCCTAGGTGATTTTAGGAGTTCATTGAAAATTGCAAGCTTCAGGTAGCTGTGGGAAGGGCCATCGTTGGCCTTCCTAGGACTAGAACAACCCCATGGAGTGGGACATAAAATAAAAACCAGACATATAGGTGATTCAAAGGCATTATGACATCATGGAAGTGATTAAGTAAGATTTAGGAAGGACTCGGAGAAGTTGGGGCAGTTTCACCAAAATTAGGGTTCACTGAAGCTTAGGCGGTGTTCGAGGCCAAAACAACCGTTGAGCTTCATAAGGTGATTCTGAGACCTCTAGATGGAGTTAGGACCAAAAATAAATATCTTTGGAGTGTGAATTCCAATACCTAAAGTATTTTGAAATTAGGTTTTTCACAAAACTTTAGCACAATGGGTCTATAAGCATTTTTTTCTCATGTAGAAGTGGAGTACCAAATCAGAAATACACTTTTTAAGGGATAAAATTGAGGAATTAAGACTTTATACTTCCACCATTGTATTTTTAAGGCCATTTCCAGTCAAGATCATATACATTTTCATCAAAAAAGTCCATCGGGAGCTTTAGTTATCACTGTTTCAAGTTTCCCTCAAGTGAGTTTGGAAGGACACGTGTCACCCAGGAGCCTAGAGGGAATTTGTGTCCTTCACGTCCCTCAAGGTTAGGGACATCAAGGTTGGAAAAATGTGCATATCCCCCATAATACCTCTGGACCCTCATGCAACCTCCAAGATCGCCAGTTTAGCCCCCAGTGTGCTCGAAGCCTTCATTCTCAACCGTCGATCTTTGCCACATGTCATCACCTTGTTTTCCGTGGAATTTGATGTCTCTCACGTCCCTTTGAGGTGAGGGACATAAAACATGGAAAAATTCACCCAACCCCTAAGGATACTTCTGGTCACCCATGTGACCAGCTTCCAGCCCCTTAGTGCTTTAAAGTGCTTTTTTTGGCTTTAATCCCCTGCCGTCGGATCTCCGCCACATGTCACCGCCTTGCTTGCCATGGAATTTGATGCCCATTTGAGGTGAGGGAATACAGGGAAATGAAAATTCACCTATTTCCCATCTATGATTTATTTCAAAATTTTAAAAACCCACATGCTTCCCGCTTCTAACATCTAACATTCCATGCACAACCATATCTGCAAACTTCCTCTGCAACTTCCTACCACCACTCCACCATTGCCAAAGCTCAAACCAACTCCACCAAAGCAATAAAATCCCTTTCCCATGGTGATATACAGGTCTCAGAAGAATATTTCATCGAGCTAAGGAGAAGAAACGAAGAACAGAGAAGAAAAGTTAGAAATCCCCATTGCTTTGTGAAATCAAAATTTGAAGAAATCTTGCAAACAGATGCACGGATTGATGAACCTTTTGTTCTATTCGTTCCTCTATCCAAAAATATCAAAAACATACCTTCAGACCCTCCTTGCATGCCATAAAACATTTAAAGTGAAGAAATCCAATTTTTGACCCAACAGAGAAAAAAGTTTGATTTCCTGTCAAACTGGCAGTCGAACCAAACAATATTTCACCGAAAGCACAAGAAGAAAAAACCCATATCAAAATGTAATTTTTTTCATAAATGGAGGATAAAACCAAACCTACAATTTTCAAGGTCCATCAATGGATGTTGTGGCTAGAAGCACTGTTAGGTCAAAAATTAAAAGTTTAAAATCTCCTAAACTATTGATCGGTAAGCACAAAACTTCAAAGGGGCATTATTGGGAAAAATATCATAAAACTTCGTTCCACATCAATCCAACCCCCAGAAGCCCACTTTCTAAAAATAACAGTCTTCTTGCATAGAGGACTACTATTTTGGGAAAGTCATCAACATAAGAACCTGCAAAGGAGACACTAAACACATATGATGCACTACAGTTGGAAGTTCATCAGAATGAGCATATTGGTCCAAATTTGACACTTACTAAAAATAGTAAGTGATCTCATGGACTCCTACTAAAAATAATAAATCAATCCAGAAGGCATGGGGAACACATGGAGAAAGGGTAATTTGAGCTGCCATGATCATTTGAGGTCTGGAAAAGCTAATTTGTGCACTTACCAAAAACAGTAAGTTGTCCTATGGGCACTTACTAAAAATAACATGATTACTCCAAAGGTAGTATTTCGCAGAAAGAGCGAGGTGGGAGTTGAATATTCAAGTTGACATCACTAGTTGGAGCCCATAGAAGGAATATTCTTGATACTTGCTAAAAATAATTTCCTTTTCCAAATATAATAGATTGAAGTTCAGATTCATAGGGGTAAGAACTGTACAAGTGAGGTCACTTTCATGGATCTCAACAATGTCTTTCGACACTCATGTGTGAGGTGGAACTCATAGTCGACACCGTCAAACTATTCATAATGTGTTTCATCAGGATCATGTTCAAATCAATGTGGCAGCATTGCAAGGAGTCAAGAAAATATTTGTTTCAAAGCTTCAACATTTTCATAAGGGATCTCTAGGAGCAACGTCCACCGTCGCCAGAGGTTACATTCAGTAGTGTTTCTAAACACTCAATTCGAGGTGTCCGTAGGTCGTCAAAAGGTAGTTTCTTGTCTGCAATGAGTAAATGATTTGTAATAAGGAATTCAAGGGAGTGGGGATATTCTCATCAACATGACATGGAGAATGATTCGACATCGAGTACAAGCATCTAGGAGTTTTTCAAGAGGCAAAGGATTCAGAGATTCAAAATTTCATCTCCTTAGAAGAATCAACTGAGACTTCATAAGGGAAACATCCTTTCTTTTCCTCTCTCTCTTCTTTCCCCCAAATTTCTCTCTCCTCAATATTCTAATCTTGCATTGGGGTTGCACTTTTTCACGTGTCTTAATGCTTCTAATGTAATAAGTCACCTTTATGTTATAAAAAGGGACTTAATGTTTTCCTAGGAAGGCGAAGAGTCTTAAGTCATGTTGAGACATACAAAGAGTCATTGGGGAGTATGTGAAGAGTCATTTCTCTTCCTTTAAATTGTAAAGTCATTCCCATTTCAAAGGGTTGGTAATTGATCTTGTAAACTCAAGAGTGCATTGTACTTACAGAGAGAAAAGGAGAGCCATTTTCTTCTACATTCCTCCACTCTCAAATTTCTTCCATTCCCACACTATGTAAAACCTCTGTTTAAGAATCAATACAATAAGAAGGAGTTTCTAGCCTTTTTGATGAGGTGATTTTAGAAACTTTGAGTTCGCAATATTATCTCGTTTTGTTGCCATTTGCAGGGTTGTTTCTTCTCATAAATGCATGTGTTGAAGTTTTTAACTAGTGTGTGTAGGAATCTGATTTCCTATCTGCAACATTAGTTCCCCTATCTCATTTCTCACTCCCCTTTCCTTCTTCATAGATAAAGTCCTCCCTAGTAAGAAATTAATATCTTTGGCATAGGGTCAATGGAGTTCCCCTATTGGATCCTCAAATCGAAGGCCACCACAAAATCCACATTTTCTCATGCATGCATATATGAAAGTCAGCACCAAGCTAAGTAGATGGACTTAGATTCCCATAGCGTAGGTAAAGAACCCACAAATTTGTCCCCCGACAAATTTTCTCTCCAACACACTACAAATCACATTTTACGATCAATGAAACTATTCTAAAAATATACTTCTACCTACAACTCAAAATTTAGGTCTTATTTCATTTTGAACTTAGAAGGCCACCAAGAGTTTCAGAGAAATATTTAAGCCTTGAATCAATGCAGATTATTCCACCTTATAGAGTATTCTAATATCCTTCCAATTCCTATTTTTTTTCATCCTAAGTCTTTTTATAACTCTTGATATCATCCGGAGAAGTCAGCTTTAGGGTTTATGGCTCAGGGTTAAGGGTTGAGGGTTTAGGAGCTTAGGAATCGGGGTGTAGGGTTTAGGATTTAGGGTTTAGGGTTCAAGGCTTAGGGTTTAGGGTTCATGGTTCATGGTTTATGGCTCGGGTTCGGGGTTCGGAGTTACGGGTTTAAGGTTTAGGGTTTAGAGCTCAGGGCTCTGGATTTAGGGTTTAGGGTTTAAGGCTTAAGGCTCAGGGTTCAAGGTTTAGGGTTTAGGATTTAGAATTTAGTGTTCGGTTTAGTTTTATTATTTTGGTTTTAGGGTTTATGGTTTATAGTTTAGGGCTCAGGGTTAAGGGTTGAGGGTTTAGGGTTTAGGTCGCAGTTTAGGTTTGGGGTTTAATATTCGGGCTCGGGGTTTAGGGTTCATGGCTCAAGGTTTAGGGTTTAGGGTTTAGGGTTTAGAGTTTAGAGTCTCGGGGTTTAGGGATCAAGGTTTAGGGTTTATGGTTTATGGTTTAGGAATTATGGCTCGGGGTTTAGGGTTTAGGGTTTAGGGTTTAGGGTTCAAGGATCAGGGTTTAGGGTTTAGGGTTTAGGAAACTTGAAGATTGTTTAAAATCCCTCTAGTCTACAGTAGTGATTACAAAGTGAAAACTTCTCTTGATCTTCTAGACTACAAGGATCGAAAACCTCATATATTTCTAGTAGGTCTCATGAGTGAGTTCATCTTTTGGAATATCAATATTAGGACCATATTTCCTAGTATCATTCCTAGAACCATCATTGAGTCTGCTTGTACAACTATCTTGTTTATGAGAGGTGGGACAAGTAACTAAATGGATATGACATCTACCTTGTGCCTTGCAATGCATATTACATATCTATGCCAAACTTGTTTATCCCCACATATACTTGCACTCTTGAATGCCAATTTCTTCACACACTGAAACAAATTTCACATTTCTCATATTTCCATGTATGGTATTATGCAAGCCAGATGACCCATTGGAAGTGAAAAAATAACCACATGCTCATATTCACATTCATGATTCACTTTGATACATGTTCATATTCACAAGAACCTCTTCTTCCTTGAAAGTTCCTGGTTTGTCTCACTAACTCGGTAAGGATTACACATACTCCAAAAAATTCACATTTCTCATGACAGATATGGTCGTTGCCATAGATGTTCAACATTGGAGTCCAAACTATCTCTATCGTTATAAATGGAAGCCAAGTAATGATGTCTCCATGTATCCAAGGATCGAGGACTATTGGGGTTTGTGGTAGGATTGGACATTCAGGAATCATCGAGTGTCTGAATCAAAATTTCATTGCATCTAGAGAAACATTTTCAAACATTGGAGTAATGCATCTTGGAAAATAAAATTGAACCTTAGAAATCCTCTCAAATTGCCAGCTTACACAAGCACTGGACATATCAAGCTCTTCTTTTGAATGAAACCTTCATTCCCTATAACTTGTAATTGAAATAATTATTCAAAAGAACATAAAAATGATCAAATTTGCTTGGTATCCTAATCTATTAGACCCAAAAATACCATTGGACTTGTTATTCTCAATTTATAACACTCTTAGAGCTCCAAATATTTCACAAGCTATAGAAAAAAAGGAGATAGATGTATTGGGTAACATTTCTTTGTACCAAATTATTCTTGGATATCTGGCATTTCCCTCCTTCAAAATATCAACAAATGAAAGGCATCAAATTGTGATGAACTCTCTTTGAATGTTCTGCCTATGAAATAGATGAACCCTTTTTAATTTAATACTCTTTTGTCAATACTAATAAGAATGGGTAAGACAAAAACATTATAGTGAGTGAAATAGTTCCCATGCGATGGGAAAAAGAAGACAATTGTATTGGGTAACATTTCTTTGTGCAAGCTTCCCGCAGGGAAGGGGTTGCTTAGAAAAGGGTTGTACCAAATTTTTCTTGGATATCTAGCATTTCCATCCTTCAAAATTGTTATACAAATTGCGCACATGCATCGGGATGGCTTGGTAAATACTTGTGGGTTAATTTATCTCATCTGATAAGGATTCTTATAAGATAGATCTACCTAGAATTGGGTTATAAAACTTAGGAGTCTTCTTGAGTCACACCATTACGGAGAAGACTCTAATACCGTTGTAGTTATAAAACATTCAAGATTTCCAGTTCCTACTTGTTTTCCTCCTAAATCCTTACAGAGCTCCCAAATCAGCCAAGAAGTCAATGTTCACAATTTGACTACTCATTCCTTACACCTAAAAGCTCATTGTTGAACATACTATCCCTTAATGATCAAAATGGTTTAGGGCTCAAGGTTTAGGGTTTAGGGTTTAGGGCTTAGGGTACATGGTTTAGGGGCTCAGGGAATAGGGTGTAGGGTTCAAGGATTATGGTTTAGGGTTTAGGTTTAAGGCTTACGGTTTAGGGTTCATGGTTCAAGGTTTATGGCTCAGGGTTCAGGGTTTGAGTTACGGTTTTAAGATTTAGGGTTTAGAGCCTAGGGCTCTGGATTTAGGGTTTAGGGTTTAGGGTTTAGGGCTCAAGGCTCGGGGTTCGGGTTTAGGGTTTATTATTTTGGTTTTAGGTTTAGGGCTTAGGGTTATTGGTTTGAGGGTTTAGGGTTTAGCTCACAAAATTCGGGGTTTAGTGTTTAGGGCTTATGGTTTAGGGTTTAGGGTTTAGGGTTTAGGGTTTAGGTTTAGGGTTTAGGGTTTAGGGTTTAGTGTTTTGGGGTTTAGGGTTTAGGATTTAGTTTTTAGGTTTTAGGTTTAGGGTTTAGCATTTAGGGCTCATGGTTTAGTGTTTAGGGCTTAGGGCTTAGGGTTCAGGGTTTAGGGCTTAAGACTCATAGTTTAAGGTTTAGGGCTCACGGGTAAGTGTTGAATGTTTAAGATTTAGGGTTTAGAGGTTTAAGGTTTAGGAATCATGGATTAGGGTTTAGGGTTTTTATTGTATAATTTAAATGCTAAAAGCTTTAGGTTGAATGCTAAAATCCTAAAAATTACTTATGTATTGACCAAATTATACTATAAAAATTATTTCCTAAACCGTGACTCATGGAGCTATAAGACTAGTTCCATAAGGTGCAGAGTGACCCTAATTTCTTATATTTACTAAAATAAATTTAAAGTACAAGTTTTTCATTTATTATTATTTATATTAATAATTGAAAAACTTATACTTAAATATTTATTTTTGTAAAATAAAAGCATGCCAAAAGTACATATAATGTATATACTATGCAGAACACATACACGTTATAACACGTACGCGTTTTGTTTTTTCCTTTTTCTAATGCATGCCTTTAGGCTTGGATCCAGTTTGATCCCCAAGCTTGAGGCATGGACCTGCACAAACACAAAAACATGTTTTTGCAAGAAAATGCAAAAATGCCACTTCCGCCATGATAAATCAACATAAAATGATCGATTCGTTTAAAAAAATTATACCACGACATAGAGAAGAGTTTCTTCTTTCTAAAAATATAAATTTTTAATTTTTTTACTAATATAAGGTTTCCATATTATTTATTTTCTAACTATATCTTTTTATAGCTATTTTTGAAGTTTAAATATGTCTATTTTTTCATTGTGTATATTTTTTTTTGGCTCATCAAAATTGAAAAAAATATACCAAAGCAAACTAGGCCTAATTTTATACATATTAAAAAAATGGATTTTTCGATATTTTTTAGGTAGTTGGGGGGGCACGGTGAGAGCTCCATTATTTTTCAAAATTAAAAATTTTTGTACTAAAAAATCATAAAAAAATGCTCACTAAAAAAATCTAAAAAAATTCTAGCACAAACTAGATGCTCCTAGCTATCTTTCTATCAAAGGGTTTTCAAAAATACTAAATGTTGCTCAAAAATGGTGGGGGGTATGAAAGTCACTCTATTATGTTTTTAACAAAAACAAGATCACTGTTGGTATTTTAGTTATTTGACCCAGTTAAACTTATCCGTTTTTAATAAGGTTTAGTAGCTTAGAAACTAGACTCGAAATGCTACAATTGATGTTTATACAACATCTTCCAATTTTGAGTGTAATTATTTCAAAAACTCGTATAAATTGAAGTTTTTATTTTTTTAAAAACGTGTCCACTTAATACCCCCTTTTGCCCCCAACTTGGTGCACTTACCCAAAACACATGTAGAATTCTATGTTTGTAGACTCACTTCCTCGACTTCAACTAGTGAATTCTTCACCATGGGTCTTTTCTAATCATCAAGTGATTTTTTCCCGAAATCATTCTATTTTGTCTACACTATAGACACCCCAATTACTCTACCACATTAATCAATTAAATTCTTCATCCCATCCAAATCTCACGAAAATCTATGAATAATTAACATCTAATTGATTGATGTCAACCAACTAATTAATTGATGTTATCACCTAAATAATCCTACTCTTCACCCCATCCACATCAACATCCACATCACCCACCACATCAATCATCCACTATCCTCCATGTCTCCCACCACCAAATAAAATATTATGATTTATCATCCATGTCTCCCACCACCAAATAAAATAATATGATCAAATTCTCCATTATCTTCCATGTCCCCCATTATCGAATAAAATAATGGGGTCAATTATCCATTATCCCCCACTTTCAAAGTGCTTGCACTATTCCAACACTATTCATCACTATTCACCATTATTCCCTCACCTAATCACTCATTATCCCTCTAGATTAATTAGCTCCACCTCACTATTCTCAATAAAAACCCTATAAATACACCTCTACACCGAAGCTTAATATATGGAATTTCATGAGCATAGCCATATTATTCCCAATGTTCCCTTGATTTCTATCTTAATATCTTGTTCCCAAAATCCCCATATTTCAAATCAACACCATGTTGTTGGATTCATCTTACACGAGGAAACATATATTTGGGATCTCACCTATACTTAAATTATTGATAGTAAAATCCACTCCATATCTTGATCTCGAGGTACAACGTGAGATTGGAATTTTTATTTTGTGTGTGTTGTGTTCTCATCATTTGATTTCGCTTGATATTGCTGATTTTCATTGTGTACATGCACCATCTCCTAGAAATCGATTTTCTCCTTCACGTTTGTTTTCATTGCTATAGAATGTGTCTAGGAAAATGTGTATCTAAATCATTATGTATGTTCAAATTTTATCTAGTTTTTTTTTTTTTTTAAGGAAACAATATGGTCTATAAGATGCTTCTTATCATTTAGAAATATTCCTTCTCCGTATCTTCACTATCATTCCTTCCTCCTAAAAAAATTGCAACTATGTTTTGCAGAACTATAAAAATATCTAGTTTTTCTTTTATACCACAATACATACGCAAATTTTTGGCACAATCCAAAATGTATGCATATATTTTATAGTCTTTATATGTTATATTACCCTCCTTTTATAAACTCATTGTACTCTACTATTTTACTCGAAAAATTTCTTCCTCTATTCACATTTCTCCTTCTACCCTTGTGTGTCTCATGTATGTATTCAGATCATGATTTTATGGTCTTCAATTTACACACCTACCCATGAAAAATTGGTATGCATGGTGTATCTCCACATTCACCAACATAAATAGAATCTTTTAATAAATTCAAAACCTCGTATCCATTGCACATTCCTACCCTTCTCCTAGGGCTTGTTCGAATAGATTATAACAACTTACTATTCAAACCTTTCTCATAGGGCTTCCCCAAACACCAACTATGATACTAATGTTAGTAAGTATGAAAAACAATGAAGATAAATATAAGGCATACACAATATTATATTAGTAATTATGAAAAATAATGAAGAGAAATGGAAGGCATACACCAAACTAATACATGTATGTGTCTGTCTTTACTAAGAATAAAGAGAAAGGCATATGTGAATAACTAACATCCATGAACTAATAGCTCGTTAATGTTTAATATCTTAAATAATACACTTTAATATTAATTATTTAGGCACTAAAACCTAAGTAGTTAAAACATTTTGCACTCTTTTTTATTTATCTATACCTTCGGGAGCATTCACATGTTATCGAGATTATACTGATTAGAACTTCCCACTTGGGGCATTATTTCCTATTTTTCGAGACCACACAATGTATATTTTTCCCATCTCAGGGAATTCTCCTACTATACTTAAATGATTTATATGCACCCAGTTGGGGCATTACCTTATTGTTATTTGGTCTTACACCTATTCTATCTTGTGCACCTTTATGCCTATTTTCATTACATTATCAAACCTACATTACTTATATTTCCCTACCTTTGGGGACATTCTCTTGTTATCAAGATTATAGAATTATACATTGCCCACCCAAGGTATTATGTCATTATTATGTATTTAGATACTATATTTTCTTAGGGAAATTATCCTATTTTTCTTACATGGTTTATATTCATCTAATCAAGGCATGAAATTACTATGGTCCTTACATTGCTTATACTTAGGTTCATATAAACGTAATTTCATGTATTGAGACTTCCATTTCATGATGAAATATTTATATGGTTATGCCCGAACTTTATTTTTCTAGCATATACACGGTGTGTGTAAGACTTTTTATTTTGAGATGTGATTCAGGGGCTCATCCTGAACTCAAAATGGGGGCATATATATATATATATATATATATATAGTCGCAATTCTCTAATTTTACTCTCTAGGACATGTTCTTAACTTCCTAATTGAGATGATGCATGACATACCGAGAAAATATATGGATACCTTGGTATCACTATAGAACACACCCAGTTATATTCAACTTCATCACAAACTCCGTGAGGCATTTCTACCCATTTCAATATAACTAGGTGTATATGTTCCCATTTTTATATTTCTCATTTTAAAACCATTATGAATTTTAGACACACACACACACACACACATTTATGTATATATGTATATGTATATGTATATATGTACATGTATACATACACACACACACATATGCATATACATATATACATACACACATGTGTGTGTGTGTGTGCATGCGTGCGTGCTTGCATTTGGTTTATATGTTTAAAAGAGTATGAGTTTCAAAATAAGGGAACACAAATGCTTTGCACTGCATTATCGGAACAGTGGTTTATTTTGTTTTTTCAGGTCATTATAATCTGGACTATGTGATAAGGTAACCTTTCTCCTCCTATTTACCTTATCATATAGTCCAATTACCTCATCATAGTAACTGACTTCTATAACTCTCAACAATCAAAGAGATGACCACAAAAAAACATTTCTAAGTAAGTTCTAGTTTCTTTTTATTTTGACATTCTATTGATAATTGGTCCAAGTTAGGATCTTAATGGTGTGTATTCCCTTGCATCATTTCTCTTTGACTTATAATTCTTGTGTCGTCAACACTTTTTCGAATCCTCTTTGTGTCCTTTTTCACCTACTCCCCTTGTCGACCTCGTTTGTGTACATGTTTGTCATTTTGGTTTTCTTTCCTCCTCTATGTTTTGGAATTCTTTGAGACTCAAACCTTTTCATAGGATCGTGACATGTTTTTCACCCATGAATATATTCATTTCTATGTGTTTTGCAACACGATTATGGTTTTGATAAAATATATTAGATTCCAATTGATTTATGACCTAACTTGAGAAACTAAGAACTTTTTTACATTAGGGAATGAAGAACACATTTGCATTATCGATTAGCCTCATCCCATATAGGATTATTTTCATATAAATTGTTCCATTTTAGTAGTTTTTAGATATCTATTAAACTAGTCGATCTCTCATGGAGCTGAATTTCTCTATTTAATGGTCTAGATTTTCTTGGAATTGCTCATCTCACCTTTTGGACCTATTTTCAACATATTAACATTAGTGGCTACATTTAGATTCACTCATTTGAGTGAATTTATGTCTCTTACCCCAATTATCTAGTATTCCAAGCATTTAATTATTTTCAAGGTGTTCTACGCTTTCTATGATATGGAATTTCTTTATTGTTTTCATTAATGAGGGTTGTATTATTGATTTATATCTAATTAGGACTAATTACTACATATGTATGGTTGGTTAGTATATTTTTGTATCTAAAATCACTTTCCACACATACAAACTCGTCTTGAAAGAAAATTGAAATCATAGAATGAATTTAAAATAAAAATTGAGTTGAATGTTCAATAATAATAAAATGTAATCAGCCATGGTATATTGTTTATGCAAGTTGATTTTCCTTTTGATAAGAAAACAAAATACAAAACAATACTAATTAATATTCACTATTTTTTAAATGGGGAAAAAGGTATTAAATATTCTACACAACTTTCAAGACAATCATCAAGAAAGATAATCCTTGGTGACATTTCTTAAAACTATAAAATAATTAAGATTGAATTAGGATGCCTTTTATTATTCAATATAGACTTTCTTTGCTTACACTAATAAAAGGATTGTGTTTTCACCAACACCCATTTTTGCAAACTTGGGTCCACTTCCCTTTACTTTATAAGAATTTTGGAAAGGTTTTAGGATCAATGTGTTAACCTTGAGACAAACTCCCACATATATGCATATACATGTGAAACATTAAAACAATATAAACACAAGAATGTGATCATGATATAATTACTACCAATATATTAAACTCAAATGTGAGGAAGAGCCAATGGCCCTCCTCATAGGAGTATTAAAATGAATCTCTCTTCCACACTGAATTTCCTCTAACACTAGCTCTCTATGCTTTTATAAAAATAAGTAAAGACTATTATTAGGGTTTGGGGGTAAATTGCTTGTAGAGCAAGTCTTCTTAAAGATAGACTTTAAAGTGATTTTCTATTAATAGTCGAAGTCAACTAAGTCAATTACTTAGTTGATACTCCTCTCTATTAATAGGATATGGATAAGTGTGCACACACATGTGCCTATCCATATTTACAATTAAATAATAAGAGTGTATATTAAACCATACAATAGTGTACGAGTTATTAGATACACTAACATCCCCCTCAAGATGTACTTTGTAAAAGGTGTAGAACTCAAAAATGTATGAGTGGAGCTCATTGATCTACTTCTTGATCACTAAAATTGATAAGTGTTGTGGATATCAGTTGGTTACATGGTCTCATGTTGAAAAAAAAAAAGAGTTCATTGAGTAACATCTTGTAGTAGATGCAAGTGGTATCACATCAATTACCCCCATGATTTTGAATGGGAGGAGAGATGAAAATATTCGCATGGGTAGAGCCTATAGATCCACTTTTGTATCACTAAATAATGACATATGTTGTGCCACCAATCAATTAGAGCAGTCTTGTGTCAAAAATACAAAAAAACTCTTCTAGTAAATATGCTAAAAATACATGTCCAAAGATCTTGAAATATACTAAGAACCATAATGAATCATATATCTAAGAAGAACATAAATTTTTTTATAAATTCATAATCTACTTACCTACAAAAATTAGCATGACCCAATTTTTTTCTATTTTTTTGGTACAAATTTTGATAACACCAAAATACCATACACCAATAGATTTAGACTTTGATAGAGAACGAAAGTTTGATGTAAAAACTAATATCTACATTCTCGTAAAATTTTAGGTCAAACATAGCATTTTGACTTTTGCATGAATCGCAAGGTGGCCAAAAGTACTATTTAGAAGTTGATTCAACATCTAATGTAAAAGGATGGTTTTTTTTTTCAAGTTGATATCTACCTTCTTGTAACATTTTAAATCAATCTGTAACTTCAATTTTTAAGATTTTCAAAGCTAGCCAACACTGTCTAAATTACACGTTGTATGCAATGAAGCTCGAAAGCTTTAATACCAAATTAGAATTTTCAAATGGATCTAATACCAAGTAATAGTTCTTGACATGTTCCAAATTAAATTGGTAAAACCTTGAGACAAACACTCACATGCATGCATATACCTGTGAAACATTAAAACAATAAAAACATATGTATGATCACGAAAAAATTAATATTAAGCTCATATATGAGGGAGTGTCAATGACCCTCCTTATAGGAGTATTACAATGAATCTCTATTACACACTAAATTACCTCTAACACTAACTCTCTATGCTTTTATTAAAACAAGTAGATGTTACTATTAGGGTTTGGAGAGTAGATTGTTTGTAGAGCAAGTCTTTTTGAAGATAGACTTTAAAGTAATATTCTATTAATAGTCAAAGTCAACTAAGTCAATTACTTAATTAATACACATCTTTATTAATAGGATACGGATAAGTGTGCACATCCATGTGCCTATCCATATTTACAATTAAAATGCGAGTGCATAGTAAACTATACAATGGTGTATGAGTTATTAGATACACTAAATGAATGATAATATCCTAAGTGTGATTTATGGTTATCTTTGTCACTTTAAGTCTTTCTTGTTTTGTGTTTGTTTTGTCTAGTAGCCAATTTTCATAAAATTAAGGTTTCAATGTCATTTTGTGATCAAATTCTAATTTTGAAGCTCGACTTCTTCATTTCTTCTATATTTTTATGGTGTGCACATATAAACTTATATTCACATACTTTGAAATGAATTATTTTGTCCAAGGGGCCCGGTTATATTATGTTGTGTGTCACCTTTTCAAGCATGTATTTGTCATGTTTATTTTCCTTTTACTTATATTTCTCGGTGTTTCTTACCTTAGATTAAATGAGGATATGTCAAATGGTACACGCTCATTTAATTTCCCCCACGTTGCATGTTGATTGTTTTAAGACTTTGGCATCTCCATAGTGAACAAGGTTAAGACACTTGCCTCGACCTTGTTATGTGTTTGTCAGAGGACTTTCATGTGGGGGTTTAAAATTCTTTATCCCTAACGCCAACCGAGTAAACAAGATTGCATAGTGTGGCACCTTCTCATTACATCTTTCCCCAAATCCTTTAAAAAGGTGCTTCTTTGTGTATTCTTTTCACTTTTTTGGGGGGTGTTGAATGAAATTTTTCATTCATTCATAGTCTCTGAGACCTATGTGGATGTGTTTTTATCTGCACTGACTACTACATGTTGTTACGAGTAAACATGATTGCAACAAATGTCAAAAACTCGTAATTCTCTCAAACAATTTTGCTGAAAAAATTGGTCAAAGTTTTGACAATAATTCAATATTAAACTCACAATAATAATAATCCTTTCTTCAATTCATCCCACACAAACCATTATAAGATGGGTGTTACATAGTTTGATAACCTCCACAATATTAGGAGTTCAAACATTATCACCAGCTCCATGATCTATTAACAAATTCTATTCTATGTTTAAATTAACAACTCTAACAAATCGCTCAACTAAGTAGATATTATCTCTCAACATCCCTAATATCACTCTAACGCCTATACATGAGTTGTTCTCACATACTGCAGACACAAAAATATGCATGTATCGTCATTTTATTATGCCATTGGTATTTTATTATATGCATGAATCCTAAGTAAGAAAAGTACACAATTGTGACACTTTCCCTTGTTCCTTTATGTTCTTTGATTAATTTCTATTCTGACTCTCTTCTACACCTCTTAGTTCTGTATGTACTTCTAGTAAGGTCATAGGGATCCCTATATGTTTGTTTTGTCACATCTCGCCATTTTGGTCCCAAGACACTAGCGCCCAGGCGCTCGTGTCCCTTTTGGGCATTCATATCCTCTTTGTTATTTTTACACATTTCAGAATTTGTGGTTGGCATTACTTCTTTTCTTATCCTTATCCCACATTCTTACTCAGCCTTTAGTGTCACTAATGTTGAAAATCAAACAAGGGACTCATATATATACACAACATATTAATTATTATTCTATTTGGAAAATCAAGATGAACTATCACATCTACATATCACTACTACTATTCAAAGGGACTATATTTTGGGTTGCATACACTGTATAGGAAGGGAAGTGTTGAATTCCATATCACACATTTGTATCAAAGCTAGCTATAACCCATTATCTTGGCGTCATTAGTGTGAGGGAAAACCTAAGGATACCATTTCACACACAAGCACAAAGAACTACATGGAGTCTGAGATGTAGTGCAATGCTTGGTACTAATTTCACTCATCGGGTGACATTCGGGGTCAATTCAACTTCACATATTGCATATTTTATTTAGATCTAATGTGTTTGTGAGCTTGTACAAATAGGTAGGGTTTGTTTTGTAGGTTACATGTGTGAGAAAAACCCAAATGGAGAAATCAAAGTGATAAAGAATGAATAGAAGTGGAGACCTTTAGACCTTAAAATATCATATATCTTGAACATTCACGTAGCCACAAGTGCCTAGAATAGTCATTAGCGCTGAGGCACTCCTTTCCTCATGTGGGCACTTTTTCCGACATACTTCGAGTTCCGTAACCCTTTGCAAGCCATTTCAACACCATTTTCATCCATATCCAGATGAATCGGATAGTCACATCATTTCGGATCACAAAAATTCAGCTAAGTCATCATTCATCTCTTGTGTGTTTAGGTTTTTTACATTATTCAATGCTTATTGATTATACATTACTATATTTTACCATCTCGAATATCATTTTGTTGTAGTAGTTACTCAAATAAGATTTAATCTAAACTAGATTAAATCATTTGGTGAACCCCACTCCTTGATCGAACTCCTTGCCCTAGGATCCACATCCCTCATGGCTAAAAAATGGTACCCATCCCCAGATCATCCTCTGACCTTTATGAACATCAATCCAATTCTTTTTATGCCTATGTAGAATCTGGATTTCATACTCTCATGCCAAATCCCAAACATGATCCCCATGTCATCAACCAACTCCTTGCATTCCAAGCATCTAATCCTGATGATCTCCCAAGTCCCAATTCTTGCTTTGTCTCTTTTATTCAAAAACTTGACGAATATTCTCTCCCATCCACTACAAACATGAATGGTGATCCATCCTCTTCTCCTTGTACTATGGTAAATGATAGCACTAATGTAGATTCTTTGAGTGATGAAATTTTTTCCTGTGAAAATATAGATGATAGTGACTATGCTTCTGATAATGATAATGCACATGTTAATGATGATATTTCTTGTATTAAGATTGTTGAATGTGAATCTATACCTCATATCTCTTCTACTTATGAAATTATTTCCAATGATTGCCATGTTGAAACTAATGATAATCTTAGTGCATCTCCTACTATTCATGTTGATCATACACCCATTGACTCCCCACATACTACACCTTTAGAGCCTTCACATACATCCTCTCCTTCCACATCCCATTCCTCTCCTCAAGTCCCTATGATCACTCATAATGGAAAAATTCAACTCCTCAACATGCCTCTTACTATCCAAACCATTCATCCAAAAGATATCCTTTTCTCTCATGCATGTTATTGTTGTTGGTGATTTACAAATTCCATACCCTTACCTTAGAGAGAAAATCCTATTATGATTCTGTTGACAATAATACTCTTCTTGGAAATCCCATCCCTAAGAAAATTCACAATTCTATTTTTCCTAAGGGTTTCACTATGCCTACTTTCTCATAATTCGATGGCACAGAAATCCTTACTTACATCTTAAAGATTTTTAATTAGCCATGGCTTCATATTCCAATGATAGGTTGTTACTAAAGCCTTCATCATAGTCTTGTCGATATTGTTCTTCAATGGTATACTCATTTACCTAATGGATCTATTAACACTTATTATGATATGGAGGATGCATTCCTTAAACGTTTCATTTCTAATAATGGGCCTAAAGTTACATATGAACGTTTACCTTCTTTTCATCAAGGAAAGACAACCAATATAGATTATATTTTACACTTTAATTCTTGCATGCATCATTTACTTTTTCAGCCCATTGATCTAGAAATGCAATATATCTTCTGTCGTGGCTTAATTACTCCTTTAAAAGAAAAGTTGTTATATGATACATGTGATTCCTTTACTCTTCTTTGTTATAAAGTTATTGAATTGGAAAAAGATTTACTTGTGGATCATGTTATGGTACCTATTTCTACTTCTTCTGCTCCTCCCCCACCTACTAAGTCCTCTACTCTCCCATCTATTGAACCCCCTTCATGGTCACCATCTCCTCCTCCACATAGGCATCCTTCCCCTCCACCAACGATCTCGACATCCACCTAGATCTTCCCCACCTCCCACCCGTGGACCATTATACTTCTCACATGCTACTAAACCACATGATATCTTATGCACTTTACTTGATAAGCGGCTGATTCATTTACCTTCTAACCAACATCATCCCCCTCACCAGCTACACCGCCATCATGACCACCCCTTTTGTAATTTTCACCACATTAATGGCCACCATGATAATGATTGTTATGCCCTTCATGATAGACTCCAACAATTAGAAGATAGGGGTGTCATTACTTTCTCGAACCTACTCTCGTGATCGATCTCTCGCCCTCTTCCACATAGGCGAGTATCTGCGCAACCGTTAGCTTATCTCGTTCACCACCTCCTAAGTTCATTATTCATCCTCCTACTAAGGTCATCATTCATCCACCTAATTTCACAAAGCATGGTCTTAGGTATCGTATATGCTTCGTTACGGTTTCACCGGAATTAGATTGGGAAAAGCTAGAAAGGGAGTCACAGAGCCTCGTTCCATTCCCACGCAATCCACCAAACTTGGCATCGGATATCTCTCTTCGCCTACTCCTTTTATGCCCACCACATATTCTTCTCGAGGTTTACACTACTTCACATACTCATAGGCTTCCTCTATTATACCCCGAGCTTATTGTTGATCTCGCTTCTCCCACTTGGCCTAAATTGGACACATTCCTTATTAATGAAACTCTATTATAATACACAGGACTTATGACCATCCCCCTACCATCACAAAAAGTGTTTCACATTTGTTCTCAATGTTACAACTTAATTTGGTGAATTTGTTCCTCCCGACACATTACCACATCCGTCACCATAACATGGTCTCTCTCCCATCATCGGATAGATCTCCATCAATCGCACTATTGGGGGCATCACACTTTCTCCTCCCCCTCCATTACTATTGGTTGTCTCTATCATCTACTCATAGCTTATCTACTACACTTCACACTTTGTGCTTCATGGTAAATCTTTCCTAACATCTAATCTCAATCACATACAATACCTTTACTACCCGATGACACACTCTTGTTATATGATTCATACTTGACTGTTGAGGGCACAATTCATAAATGAACCTCACTTGTCACATCTTGGCCACTCTCTCTATCTCTCATGCTCCATACTTTACGTGTATCTTTTTTAGCATTTTCACATATACTTTACACTTGTTACCCGATGACGCACTCTAGTTCTATGGTTAATAATTGATTGTTGAGGAACACTCCTAAATGAACCTCACATCATGCGGATCCGGTGGGGTAAACACGAGATCCTATCATCTCGCACATCTTACATATCGCAACACACCATCACAATCACATAGCCTTTGCACATCTTGGTTGTACTTACTCTTGCTAGCTTATCATATTTAAACGTTACACTTTGTTTCCTATACTAGTTGGATGCTTAGTATGTCATTATCTTTATCTATACATGCATGCATGTTCACATGGTATCTTGAGTTGAATGCAAGACTTTTACATATTCTTACATGATTCCCGATGCTCGAAATTGCTCCTTATCGAGTCCGTTGAGCCTCTTGGGGGAATCTACCTTTATTACTCTCATACTACACACTCCCAAGTCTTATTGTTACAATATTTACTAATTCTAGTCACTACCACTTACCTTTCGCTGATCTATACATGCTTTGACATATTATTTATCTTTCTAACATGTTAATGGGTGCTTCATGTGTAGCTTCATGCGTTATTTGTCACTTTTTGTTTTCTATTATTTTCTACTATTTAGAGCTATTCCATATGTCATTGCTTGACCATTGTTTGCTATTAGCCACTTCGGCCCTGATTTTATTGTGACATTATGAGCTATGTCACATGTATGCAACCCACTTTTTGCAGTACCTCTTGTATTAATTGTTGCTTGTTTCATTGTATTATATTGCATGTTAGTTATTTTTACAAATAACACTTTTTATAGCCTACATTGTTTGCATGTGCCTTGGTTTCTACCATGCACTTCCCCTCCCCGCAAATATCCACTCTTCGATATGAATATTAGACTCGGTCTTCTCCTTTGGGCCTCATCCCCTAAATTCGTCACATGCACTCCAAATGAGGGGGCACATCAATTAGGTGAACAAATCGCCCTTCCAATGGCTTAGAGCTCCGAACGAAATAACATAGTACATAATTGGAATAGGCACACAGTCATAGAGTGGTCAAGAATCAGACTTGGATCACAAACACAGAGCGGACACTAGGGCCTAATATTAGAAAGGAATGGTGGGCGTTTGTGTCCCACCTGGGTGCTTGTGTCCTAGGGAAAAATTAGATAGTTTCTAAGTATAACACACTTTATAGCTGTTTATAATACAAATCTATAGTATCGTGCACTTTCCTTCGATTCTGATGCATTCAATCGGATACAATTCAATTATAAAGTGGTTACAACTTGGGACTTGCCAATCTGCAAGTGACAATTTGAGAAGTGTCATGGAAGGAGAGAAAAACAAACCTCTCTCCCCAACACTCTTCTCTTGGCGTGATATTGCCCAAAAAACTCGCTATTGGCATGAGATCACCCAAAAACTCATCCTTGGTGTGAGATCACCCAAAAAACTCACTCTTGGCGTGAGATCACCTAAAAACCTCACCTTTGGCAACAAGACACTCAAATCCAACAACATCTCCATAGTAAATAGGACAACTTTCTATCCTATAATATCTTATACATCAGGTGCGCTCTTTCCTTAGCTCCTTCTTTTACACACTTTTTACTTATCTATACATACATTACTTTGATTCTCACATATGGGACTTTGACTATTCTTTTGCTCTTCTTTTGCAGGTCTATCCTTACAAGTAACAAGAAACAACTCACATCAACAAGCACAAACTCCAACAACACGTTACTATGCATACACTTCACTCCTAGGGTCTACCTCCTTTCCTAGTTGTCACGCTTCACATTACGATCACTTCATGCTTCACATGGTTACTTGTCCACTCGGCACGCTATTGGCTACACTCTTATACAGATCACAAGGTACACATTTTCTATCTACTTTATGCTATCCAATATTCACTCAACAACATAAAGTGAGGGAAAATGTAAACACAAAATCTATGCACTTGGGTATATTTCTAGGTCCTAAAGCATACTAATGTATACATGATTCCTGAGAAATAAATCTAGTGGTTGACAACTCCTTTTGGCCTTTTTGGTTGCTTTGTCTCTTACACTTTACTGGCTTTAAACATCCTAAAGCTCTTGAACACTTGTGATGCGGGCATCTCTCGATCCTTGAAGTTTAACAAATCAATTGAATAAGACATTCAAGGCATATAAACATGTACTAGGGGTTTCATTTATTTTCCCTCCAAAAGTTGAAGTTTGAATATTTGAAATTATACATGTAATTTCTCTTTTCCTATGAGTAAAAGTCAAAAATATGTTATTTGGTGAATAAGATACGTAGGAAAAGGGAGCTAGGTGTCATGGAGATCATATTTAGCTGTCTTAGATCATGTTTGGTTGGCATAAACAACTCTGCCTATCCTTATGTGGAAGTTGAGAAAATATCTCAACTAGAAAGGATTAGTCTTATCCTAAGGAGTAGGAATAGGATAAGATTTAGAATGAAAAATATTTTATAGACAGAATGATATGTAATATGCCAGATGAGTCGAAATATCCATGAAGATATAGGTGAGAAAATTAGAAGAATAAGTGTGTGAGTAGGAAAATGAAGAATATGGAAGCCATGGAGAATATTGATTGTATGACGGATTTGAAGGAATAAGAAGACAAATCTTATGAATTCATAAATTTTGTGTTCCAATTATCTTCTTAGGTGTATATGGGATAATTTTCAATGGTATGAGTTCATTTTTTAATAATAATGTTCATATTTTCATGATCTACTTCCAAACAACTTGTATTGTGTTGTTTGTTCATTGTTTCCTTAAAACAGGGGTTCGAACCAGTCATCATAACTTTTTATTCCCAACTCAAAATGATCTGAAATTTGGTATGTAGGTGAAAAAGGTCCTTATAAATATGGGTTTTTGATGGTTTATAATAGTTCTAGGTAATTTTGAAGTTATGAGGCATGTTCCTATCTGGTTTGAGAATGAAAAATATTTTATAGACAGAATGGTGTGTATTATGCCGAGATGAGGTCGAAATATCCATGAAGAGTTAGGTGAGAAAATTAGAAGAATAAGTGTGTGAGTAGGAAAATGAAGAACAAGGTAGCCACAAAGAATATTGACTGTATGACAAGATTTGAAGGAATAAGAAGGCAAATCTTATGAATGCATGAATTTTGTGTTCCAATTGTCTCCTCGGTGTATATGGGATAATTTTCAATGGTATGAGTTAATTTTTTTATATTAATATTCATATTTTCATGATCTACTTCAAACAACTTGTACTGTGTTGTTTGTTCATTGCTTCCTTAAAACAGGATTCGAACTAGTCATCATAAATTTTTACTCACAACTCAAAATCATCTGAAATTTGGTATGTAGGTGAAAGAGGTCATTCTACAGATGGGTTTTTGATGGTTTATAATAGTTCTAGGTATTTTTGAAGTGATGAGGCATGTTCCTACTTGGTTTGAGAATGCATGCAAACTATTTGATATAATGTCTGTCCGGAAAACAACCATAACTTTCAAATGGCTTAATGAAAATGGCTGAGATTTGGAACATATGATCCTTGAATATATTTATAGAAGATACAATTTTTTTGGAATAATTAGCTTTGTGTAGAAAAATATATAGATGACAGAAAATTGTTGCAGGTTGTGTGTTCTTGAGAGCACAAGAATGGTAGTTTTGGCAAAATAAGTGAAGTTTGATGGTTTGATTCTTTCAAGCCAACTTGATAATTTAATTGACATTGAATTGATGTGTGGAACAAGGTACAAGCATTAATGAAGGCCATTGAATGAAACTCCTGAGAACAAAGGTATACAGAGTACTATGATCTTGTCATATAGAACAAGGATGAACTTTAAGAGGATTGTGGGTTTCTTGATTTTAATCTTGCATGTTGATATGTAAATAAGTTAAGCTAAGATTTGGAACCAACTTGACCGATTTATCTTTTATGGGCTCGGACACGGCGCCTGGTTAGGACGAAGCGCCAGGCGCTCTTGTCCCTTCAGGGAACCCTCGTCCCTCTTTTTCTTCTTTTTACTCTTTTGGGTCCTTTTCCTCTTTTGGTCACCTTTTAACACTTTGGGTTGCCCTTTCAGTTGTCATTTACGAAATTCAAACAAGGAATCATATATATATATATATATATATATATATATATATATATATATATATATATATATACATACTTAGTTGCTTCTCTCAAATAAGGGGCCAAACATTATAAGCATTATCTATCACCACCTAAGCTTGCACAAAGGCACAAGAACACTACAAGGCATACATCTAGAACATTCATATAAGGGACAAGGGTTACATTGATCTGCATACACAACATAGAAGGGGAATTCATTCTATTCCATCACACACATCTTGCATACTTGGAACAATCTAGATCTAGCCCGCTATCATCGTGTAACTTGCACAAGGGCAACCTAGGGCATCATTTCACACATAAGCACATAGAACTACATGGATTCTGAGATGTCATGTAACACTCGGTCGTAAGTTCACTCTTCAGGTGACCTTCGGGTCAGTTTGACCCCACATGCATTTTTTTAATAAAATTTGATGTGGTTTATGGGCATGTGTAGGTAGACATTTGTTTTGCAGGTTATAGGTACGACTGATGATCTAAAGGCAAAACCAGAGCGACAAAGAGAGACTAACAACGAAGCTCCTCCGACCCAAAAAGATCAGGTTCCAAGCATATGAGAAGACACAGGGCCGGTCTAGTTACTAGCACTTGGGGTGCTCTGATCCTCCCGCCAACGCTTCTTTCCCTTACATCCCTAGGTTTCAACCCTCATCGAGCTTGTTCAACACTCTTTCTAGCCTATTCCAATAGATATTTTGTCACGATCACTCCCAGGTTGCACAGAAACAACTAAGTCATCTCCCTTTCTCATTTTCTTAGGTTTTTACATTGTTAAATGCTTATTTGCTTGTGCACTATTGTATATATAGTTTCTGAATATCATTAAGTACAATAAGTTACTCGACTTCTTTGGAAAAGTTGTCTCATAAAATCCTATGACAAGGTTATTATTGGCCTACTATGGAACATGATTGTTTGGAATATGCCACATGTTACACGGAAAATGTCAAAAGCATAGTAACCTCCATCATGCACCCGCATATGAACTCCATCCTATCACCTCATCATGACCATTTTCCCTATGGGGTTTTGACCTCATTGGTAAAGTCAATCCTAAATTGGATGATGGCCATAAATTCATTATTACTGCTAAATATTTCACTTAATGGGTCGAAGCCGCACCATTACACACCACTACCGACAATGACATCTACCGATTTATTACTACCCACATCATCACACGCTTTGGCATTCCCTCGACCATTGTCACTAATAATGGATCTTCTTTCAAAAACAAGGATGTCAAAAGGATTTGTGCAAAATTCAAAATCAAACAAACCTTTTCTACCCCTTAATATCAATAAGGCAATGGTTAGGCGAAACCACTAATAAGACCATTGTCAAGATATTGCGTAAAATTGTTGATACTAGCGGAAGTGATTGGCATAATCAAATTTTATACACTCTTTGGGCTTATCGCACAAGCATCCGTACTCCCACCAATGCTACACCTTTTTCACTAGTCTACGACACTAAGGTTGTCATTCCTTTAGAACTTGAAATACCATCATTATGTGTGTCACTCAAAGGAATTATAAAGGATAATGAATATCGTGAAAATCAATTACATGAGCTTTAAATGCTTGACTCTCACCACATACAAGCCTTGGAACATCTCTCGTGTGTATCAGACACGCATCACACAAGCTTATAATAACAAAGTACACCCATATGAATTTCATATTGGTGATCTTGTTTTGAAAGAAAATCAAAAAAACACTAATGTTGATGCTCAAGTAAAAGGAAAATTTAATCCTAATTGGCTCAGGCCTTATGTCATTACTACCAAAATAGGGCGTGGAGTCTATCATCTTGTTACTCTTCTCGTGAAAACCACTCAAGAACCCACTTAATGTAATACACCTTAAACAATATTACACATAAACGCCTTCTCTTGTTTGTTACGTGATGACACACTCTTGTTTTGTGGTTCATCCTTGATTGTCAAGGGAACAATTCATAAACGAATCCCACTTTTCACATCTTGGCCACTCTCTCTCTCTCTCTCACACTTCATGCTTCATGTCTATCTTTCCGAACATTGTCACATATATTTTACGGTTGTTACACGATGACACACTCTAGTTCTACGGTTCATACTTGACCATTCGGGAACATTCCTAAATGAACCTCACATCATGCACATCTCATAGGGGAAACGTGGCTCCTCTCATCTGCACATCTTACATATCGCGACACACCATAACAATCACACAACCTCTGCACATCTTGGTTGTACTTACTTTTGCTAGTTTAAACTACACCTCTATGTGAGTTGTTCTCACGTACAATACATATTCACATGTATATATACT
This sequence comes from Taxus wallichiana var. yunnanensis, assembly GCA_018340775.1. Lineage (NCBI taxonomy): Eukaryota > Viridiplantae > Streptophyta > Pinopsida > Cupressales > Taxaceae > Taxus > Taxus wallichiana. The sequence continues at coordinate 767,141,317 of CM031243.1, forward strand.
AATTATCTCACACATATAATTATATATGTGAGCACTAACATAGATAAATTCCTAGCATTCCCCCTTAGTGCGAACATGGCAGAAAAACAATCACATTTCTTCTAGAATGTGTCACCTCTACTTGCTCATGATCTTAGTCCTCAACTCAAATTGAAGGTAGAGAAGGAACTCATCAACCTCTCATCAACCATGCACTGCTAGGAACTCATCTAACTAAATCAATATGGGAACCACAAACATGAATTCTACATTTGTTCAACCTTCACAAATGGTTTTCACAGGATGACCACTAACCTAGGTATGAACAAGGAGGGACACACATTTGTTCATCCTCTTCAAGTATCATGATGTTGCAATACATTGTGATTTCTATTTTCCACACCATTTTTACATCAGGGGATTACATCATAATTATGCTCACGTATTACAACATGTGAACATGAATGTCCTTTTGTTCTTATTCTTCAATACCACACACAACTTAAAATTGAAAACACACTAAAATACATATGCCACCAAATCATTATGCAACCTTGTCGCTAGTGGCTAACTAGAGGACGTTGTTTGACCTTCATCTTCCAATTGACGTGTTACTTACTCAAACGATGAAGACTTGATGGTCATTGTTTTCCACATTTTATTTATTCTTATCTCCCCTGCAATGTGAAACACATATTTTGTAAGGCGTCAAGTTCACTTGAAAATTTGTCCGTAAGATAATTTTATTTTATTTTTATATACTCATGACACTTGACAACTTTTGACTCTTTTAAGAACTACAATATATGGTGACTCTATTTACACATCTACCTCAAATAAAAGTCTTTATTTGATTAACACAACAATACCTATAGACCATAATACACTTTTATCATAAAAAAATAGACTCATTAAATAAATACTATAATAATATATATCAATAATTATTTAAACACTACAATATAACCTAAAAACAAATATAGACTAGATCACCATTAACTTTATGACTTTCGTCTCCACTTTTATACTCCAAAAATATAATAAAAAGACAAAAAAATGGAAGGCTTCAATTTAGTTGGTCAAATAATTAAAATCTACATAAAGCCATATAAAGACCAACACAAAATTTAATTAAAGATTAGATTTAATATACATATATCTAATTGACGTTTCTTTTATACAACAAATAAAAACTTAAACACTTTTAAAATCACAAAAGATTTTATATTGAAAAAATGATTTATATCCAAATAAACACCTACGGAACATAAAGCGGGGAGAGAATACTATGACCATACACCTTAATTTTAGGAGCGTGTAGAGATATGTAGGTGTCTCGTCAACAAAAAAAAACATTATGTAACATATAATCAAACTAATCAACACTTTTGTTTCACATGTTCATTTGAAGAGAAAACTTGATTTTGAATTGATTCAACTTACAATAAAACTAAATATACATATTTGATGCATGCAAAGCTATAAAGTCCTTTCCCTATTCATCCAAAATTATGACAAACTATTCATGCCATAAACACAAATAATCAACATATAAATGGAGGACACTTTTTTAATCATAAAAAGAATTGGACAGGTGGACTAGAAAAGACAATGGTGTGGCGGATGCATCCGTGAAGAAAGGAAGGATAAACATCATCTCACAACCATGACAAACTATTCATGCCATAAACACAAATAATCAACATATAAATGGAGGACACTTTTTTAATCATAAAAGAATTGGACAGTGGACTAGAGAAGACAATGGTGTGGTGGATGCATCCGTGAAGAAAAGGAAGGATAAATAACATCTCACAAGGATAAACCATGGAGCTTCAAAAATGACAATAGGATAGACAAGCTTAGAAGAATGATGCCACGTATGGAGAGAGTAGGTACATGTATGATGACCGCTAGAAAAGTAGACAATGAATGCAGATTTATGATGCCGGTATGGAGAGAGCAAGTAGATGTTCGATTTATCTCTTATCGATTGGATAGCCACGCTGTCCACGCTACATGCGCCTATGAACACGTTGCCCACATTGCTTACACTGTGTGCTTTGCATGGGATTCGATACATCATCAAGAGAAAGTGCAAATGTATGCCTCCATTCACGTTTGGACAGAAGGATTGTAGACTTCCAATAAAAATGACGTAGACTTCTACTCCGAAAAAATTAACAATATCTCATATGGCGGGGTGATGGACCGAATGTTGCTCCATAACAAACTTAAGACCATAAAATTTTCACTCTCAGGAATGCATTCACAATGAAAAATTTGGTTGGAGTTTTCACAATAATAATAATGCTTTCTTCAATTCATCCCACTCAATCTATTACAATATGGGTGTTACATAGATAGTTTGATAGCCTCCGAACCGTAGGAGTTCAAACGTTATCACCAATCCCCGTGATCTATCAATGAATTCTATTGCGTGTATAAATTAACAACTCTAACAAATCACTCAACTAATCGGAGATTATCTTTCCATATCCCCAATATCACTCTATCACCTTTGCTGAGTTGTTTTCACGTACAATGCATAATAACATGAATATATATTCATTATCTCGCACATATAATTATTTATGTGAGTACTAACATAATAAATTCCTAACATTTCTACTAACATGAATATATATTCATTATCTCATACATATAATTATTTATGTGAGCACTATCATAGATATATATTCATTATCTCATACATATAATTATTTATGTGAGCACTAACATAGATAAATTCCTAACCTTTGCACTAAATTTTGAAGTTCATGTGCTTTATGGTGATCATATTTAATCCTTATGTGCCTATGGGGTTCACCTCCATAATTCAAATGGGCAATTTGTTTTCAAAATTTTGGGATCTTGAGCGTTGTGCAACATTTTCAATCACTTTGTGGGCATTTAAATAGCATCATGAGATGTTTGGTTCATCAATGTGATCAAACTCTAGTGCAGAGTGTATATGTGTAGTTGACCCTAATTTGGTAAGTAGGATGTACCTTCACAAGTCTTGGAATTTAGCGTAAACTTTTTTGGGTCATAGAGTGTGATTTTCCAATGGTTAAAAATTAAGTTGTGTATTCCAAGGCAAGATATGAATTAATTGAAATACCATCCACTTAATTCCTTTTATTCATATGTAGGTGAGGCGAGAATTGACCCACAATTTCTATTTACACATCTTGACGGGCTTGGGAACAACAAAAATCATGTCTAAGAGTAGAAGTGCAACCCACAAAAGAAATACACACACCCACTTCATTGCTTCGCTACGAAAAGGGACTACGACAACAATCTTCGATAGTGTGATCAATGGGAATGGTTGGCCTAGTGAAAAGTACTTGATTAGTCTATTTCTCAAAAAGATGCCAAACATATGTAAATGGTAGTCTACATAAGGGTGCTTCACTTATTTGCACCCAAAGGCCTCCCAAGTATGTGTAGTGGGTAGCATAGGTAAGGATATTTCACTAGTAGGTGACCATGATGTCCATGTTTAGCATTGAACAGGGAAGCACATTAGACTAACTTCAGAACTAGTGGCATGAGAAGAGTGCATCAATTTTGCCTTGTCTCAATGGCTTGAAGAGGGTGACACATTGGGTCAATTCAAAACATAGTGGTGTAAAGAGGGGAGCATATGAGAATGGCTACAACACCAATCATTTGAAGAGGCAACCCCCCTCTTTTGCATTCTCATATCAACCACCTTTAGTGGTTGTTAAGTTTCCTTCAAGAGGGTGCTCATACTATTAATTATGCTCATACTAATTATTAGAAGAGGGTGCTTAGATTTCAAAATAAGAGTATGTTTAGTCGTCTTTGTGAGATATTGTCTTTGAAAAGAAAGAATTGTTGGAGCCCTTGTGTTGTAAAAGGATTGTATTAATTTTTCAAGGATTTACAAATTTTGATAGAAAAATACTCTAGTAAAAGATGCTTTAAGAACAAATTTAACACAAGGGTTTATTTCTTTGCAATTATTGTATTGATGTGATATTATGGTGTATTGTTAATACAAGCTTTTGCTATTTTAATATTATGGTGTATCTTTGCTTTCAATATAAGCAAAGGTTTTATTTCGTGTGTGCATTTGAATTATTGTTACTTGTATAGGCAATTCAAAAAGGTCCACTTAGATAATTTAATTTAAGTTTTTGTATAAAGTTTTGTTACTCGTGAAAATAAAACTCGCACGAACTAATTGTATTCTCTAAATATCCACATTGTGCATCACAAGTATTAACCATTGTCATTATTGTCTTCGGCAATTTATTGAGTAAGGAATTGTATACCCGATTGGGTTCTAAGATTTGTTATCGGACATGTTTGCGAAAAGATTTTCTAAGGAGTAAAACTAACTTATTTTAAATGTTTCCATTTCTTTTGTTCTCAACATTCACAACTTAGAGTAGGGTTTATTCATGTTTGTAAAAATTTATGAGGGTTACCTAAACCATATTTACATTTTTGTTGTAATTAAAACAAGAAGGTTCTTGAACCCCTTACTATATTTTCCCCAAAACAATGGACAACACACTCACTATAATAAGATGAATAAAAAAAAATGGTTTCCTTGAATATACATTGGGCCAAAATGGATTTTGATAGAGATTTTAGTGGTGTATGGGGCATAAGTACGATTAGAGATTATTGAGATAACTTGATTGTAGTTCTTGAGATAGTTGCAATCAAGAGACAACCATAAATTTAACCTTGGGCTTGAAATCGGGACGGGTGGGAGGGGCTTCCATACTCATTATTATGAAGAAAAAGAGTCATGAATAGGCAGCTTAAAAAAATTCTTTAAAAATATTTTCACTTATAGCCCATCCTTCGCCCACAACTTCGAAGAGGCCAATCATTTATCATGAGACTTTACCAAATTATAGTACGGATTTGGACCTCCGTGAAGGCGACCCCTTGATAAGTAATGATGTGGCTAAGTGGGGAGATCAAACAAGATTTTAACGTGGGATATATATTTATGTCCTCTACCACTCTCCCTTATTCCATGATCACTAAATCCGCATCCTCTTAGAAAGTTTCATTCAAAATGGATCTTAACCTTTTAATCATAATTCAAAACTTAATTCACTTGGATCTCACAAGGCCTTGATGTCAAATTCAAGGCTTGAGGTGATTTGATAATCATAATCTTAGTAGAAGAGATTGACAAGAGGATGCTACTCAAGTTTTTGAGTGTCACCACCCTCCTAAATTCGTTGTCTTTGTTTGGTGATTCAAGTCTCTCTTTTTGCTCATTTGGTTTAAATCTAATTCATGAGCTCTATATAACTAAGCCATAGTGTCAAGAAGCTTAGGCAAAGATTGTTCGAGTAGTTTAGATCAAAAAGAAGCAAACCATGGCAACTCCTTCAAAGGTAAATTGTCTGATGCTAACATTTGCAAAGATATTTAGCCAAGCATGATGGCCTTTTGGTTTAATTTCTTGTTCTAAGACTAGCCTATTATGTGTCCATGATTTGGTTGTTTAAACTACTCTTGATATTAATTTTTCTTGTGGTAGGCCTACATATGTTATTTTCAGTATATTAAGGTTGCCATGGGTCCCCCACCAATAAAAAAGTTTGTGGATAATAATTATGGCGACTTGAGTTTGATAGCATCCTTTCGCCATTCATGCTTGCGTAACATGCTCTTGATAAATAGAAATTAGTAATATTCTTATTTTCTAGCATGGTTTTGAATCAATGGATAGGAACCCTATAAAACCCCACAATATTTGACAATAAAAATATTTTTCCTTTTATTTTTTCCCTTTCAATGTCTTCTAATGTCTTTATATGATAAGTAGCACCTGTACTCAGTGTTTTAAATCTGGCCGGTTTGACCAATGCAATAGAAAAGGAAGAGACCAGTGGAAAAACCGGCTCAGTGACTGATTCTGTATTGAACCATTACCACACCGGCATAAACTAGTCTGTGCCAAAATAAACAGCAATTTGACATTTAAAATACTTTTAAAAAAATCCAACTTTCTAGTTGGCTTTATTCTAGTTTAATGATCGAGATTTGATTATTGATGTCAGACATGTAGTTTGTAGCATATTGTTTTTGGATTCTAGGAGTCTAGAAGTCATTTAAAGCCTCATTGCTTATATATTTTGTTTCGAATGTGTATTGTACTTGGTGTCATTTTGCTATTTTTACCCTTGTATGGGATATATAAATGAGCAAACTTGGCATAAATTGTCTCTAATTGTGTGTAATCATGGTTTGGAATCTTTAAAATATATTATTTTCATTAAAATTGTAATATTTTGCATATTTTTTAGAATATCAATTCATAAATTTTAAACTAGTTCGGTGCAGGTCTTACTCTTGGCTGGATCTGAGTCCAGTTCCGATTATTAAAACATGGCCTGCACTGCAAAAAAGGTGCAAGGGAATCACCGATAGACAATTTTTCGGAGAGGCTTTCCAACAAAGATTTCTCAGCAAAAGTTTTCTAACAAAGGTTTTCAGGGATAAGTTTTCCGGCAAATGTTTTCAGGTCGAATTTTTCCAAGCAGAGGTTGGTTTCCGGCATACGTTTATCGGGAAATGGGAAGTCGTTTTGCGGTGTGAGACAACTTTTTCGAGCATTTGTTGGAAACAGATTCCAGCATATAAAGCCTATAGGCTGATTAATAATCATGAGATCTTCCATATTCCTTAATGACTTAGGAGTCATTTATTGTATAAACATTTATATTAGTTTCTTTTGTGGACAATGATATGGAGTGATACACAAAAAGTGATTTCACTTTATGTTAATTTCAAAATTTTAATAGAACGATGAACAAAATGCAATCAAATTGTAAATCTATAAGTTCCATGCTACCAAACTTCACATAATAGCTTATCTTCGCAATAGTAAGAACAGCAACATGGTCAGAAGTAGTAAATTCAAGATCCTTGTCAATATGCTCTGTTGCCGCAAATCATCTTTTCCAATACTCATTTAAATCAGCTTGTAATTGGAAAAGACAATCTAGATTCTTCATGTTCCTCATGAGTTACAAAAAGACCTTTTGTAAATTAAAAAAATGGTGACTTATAAAATCACATAAATATCTAAATATAATTCTACATGGATTTTTATCCAAGTATCTTACATGCCAGCAGTGGACCTGTAAAAGAGTAGAGCTCCGATAGCTATCTAAATGCCTTGCAGCACGTACAGTGGATGCAATCAAAACTTCTCATTAAAAAGAAATAGATACTCTTTCTTGGATATCTACTTTGACTTTGAACATATAAATTCAAGGAAAACTTTTAGAATGAATAAATGTACTAAAATATATACACAGTTGTTATATACTTACAAGATGTTATAACTTATACCCATGTGCTATTCATGATGGTAGTCATAGACCCTGAAGCCATCATACATAAGAGTTCCATCCTGATGGTAGTGTAGAAGATAGTAACAATTTTCACAAAAAAAGGATGGGTTTTCCGGAGCCCACTTGTCGTCATAAGTGATCTTCTTTGCACGATAGATATCACAGATGGTGCATTTTCTATACCGCACACGGGGCTGAAATGTTAATAGAGGGTAAGCAAACTTATTTTGAACATCTTCTGGATGAATTAATCGCATATCCCTTATAACCATTCCATGCTTACAATCACCCTGAAAAGATTGTACAGAAGGTCAATATCAGCCTTTAGACAATTAAAGCCCCAGAAGCCAAAGTGCAAAACCACTATAATAAAGCATCATAACACTTGAGGAAAACAGAAATCAGATCTTTTAATAGAATGCACAATGTTTGGGGAAACAAAAACCATGAGAATAAGAAACTAAAAGACCTACTAAAGTTTATGGCACCATTTACAACAAAGTTTTTAAAACGTAAAATAAAGCTTAAACATGACAAAAAAATCCAAGCCCACAATGTGATGCTAGCATTTCTTAATCCTTAAAGTCGGTCTATGTTACCTAATCAGTTATACTTCATTTATCTATAAGCCTCATACCTGGTGACAATAAAGGTAGCGAACCCCTAACCGAAACTGTAAATCAGCGAAGCAAGTTGTTGACATGTCAGCAGCCCTGAAGAAAGGAAGTCGATCTGACGGCAAAGAATCCTGAAGCAACACTCGTTGTTTCTTTTTAAAGCCAGCAGCTATTATAGCCTTCCACTTTTCAAGTGCCTCATTTTTTTGGTTATGGACCCAGTTGATGATTGGCCTACTATAGTCACTAGCCATGGAATCCCTGTAATTATTGTAGAATACATTCTGTTGAAAGGATCAGATACAGTCAGCAACAAAATAAGGAAATAGGACTAATGAACCATGAACATTCCAATGATTAAATTTCTACTTTACCTCAATCATAAAATATCCTGAAGGTACATGTTGCTCAGCCTTCTGCATCAACTGATCCGTTAAGCAGTATAACTTATCTCTCAGGACTGTGAGTGGTTGTCTTCCTAAAACTAGAAATTCTTGAACCTACAAGAACATTGATTTACAGAAACAAAATGAATAACCATATTACACTCTACAGCAAGAAAGCTTAGGACCGAGTGAAATAACTACATCATTAGATAATGAAGACCTTTACTTAGTACAAAATCTAGATTTATTTTCAAGGAAAAAAGAAGCAAAAAAACAGTAAGGGACCAATGCTCGGAAATAGTTTCTAGCACAAAAACACGGTCATTAATATAGTGTCTTTCTTTCTTGGATTAAGATCTTGTAGTGCCCTTAAACTCTCTTGGATTAGGAACTGCGATCTCATTTTAACTCTTTTTGGAGGGTGTGTTAGCATACCCGACAACTCAAATTACAATGATACGAAGGATATGACAAATTTGGATGGACTCATAAATTAGTGACCTTGAATCCCATGGGGATAACGATGATAAACATCAAATGACACTTGTTGATAAAGGTCCACAATAGGTTTGGTTATTCTCATACTACTTACTACCTTTGCCTTGAGGGATTAATAAGATATTAGTTCATTATTCGTAGTGGTACAAAGGTTAATTTGCAAACAAGAATCCTACTTGTTCAATTGATTGTTTTCCATATGTCACAATGATAGGTGATAGATTATGCACACAAGTTCATGATCAAACAAAGAAATAACTCCGCAAGCATAAAAGAAGTGGCGGTGTCGATAGACACCTAAAGAATAAACACTCCATAAACCAAATGGATCAATACAAAAGAGAATTGACAGGTTGGAGACAGTCTATTATACACCTATCAATAAACGAAATAAGGGTAGGCCAACCCATAATAAGGCACTCTCCCCAATATATAGAAAAGTGTAAGCTATATAATCACATACACAACCCAATGGTATACTAGTGTTGGTAACTCTAAGGGACCCACGCAAATGAATATTTACAGTCTAACACACCTCCTAAAACACCTGGAGGGGATCAAAGAAGGTGGCACTAAGCCAAATTCTTAGAACTTGGGGCTTTAACATCCCTGTTAATGACAGCTTCTGTAAGCCCAGGCAAGTCAGACAACCTGAAAAACTTGGCTTCAACAAGAGGCTTCATGAAGATGTCTACAAACTGATTCTCAGTACAAACAAATCTGAAGTCGGGCACCCCTTTCCTAATGCATTTTCTAATATAGTGTTGTTGAATCTCAATATGCGTAGCATCCGCAAAATTTCTATACCAATGTAGCATCCACCTCGGAGAACAATGTGAGAACAAAAATTGCAAAGCTCACACACTAACTTGGAATCACCATGCTGAATTAAGCCCTGTCGCTGCTCCATGTAGATTTTCTCTCGAAGATCACCTTTAAAAATGCACACTTCACATTTATTTGTGCATTTCCCAACCAAATTTGGCTGCACAAAAAGAACACCATACACCGACTCTATCTTGAGAACTAGAGTATAAGCTTCCCAACAATCAACACACTCTTGAGAATATCCTTTTGCCACAAATTGGGACTCAATGGGCCCATCAGAATTGAATTTGGTCTTGTAGACCCACTTACACTTCAAAATATTCTTCCCCTTTGGACAAGGTACCAAATACCATGTGTGATTCTTCATTAAAGAATTGTACTCATTTGTCATAATAGATTTCTCCCACTTTTATTTTCCCTATGCATCCATTGTAGGATTGTGGATCACAAATATACATCAACCTAGTCATGAGAGTAAAGTTAGCCCGCTTTTTTTTACTATGGGTCATAAATGACAAGTGCTTATCCCACGATCATCTCTTTCTCAGTCAGAAGTTGTCGCAGGCCCCATGGAACAGCCCTTTTCCCCTCATGGAGAAAGATCCTCATGTGCTAGTCTTGCCTCGTGGCCATCACTATTAAACATAGTGGGTTTATTACTCAAAGATCTCTGCTGATGTATGTACTCTCCCTAAAACAACCTCATCATCATCATCATCGTCATCATCAACTTAAATGTCCTCATAAGTCACAATAGAAGGAGCCCCTATGCTGTAACAAGGTGTATCATCTTCATCTACATCAAGTCTGACAGGATTGGAAGGAGTTGCAGTCACCTTTGCATAGGAAACATTTTTCTTGTGACATCTTACAGCATCACCGAAGCTGGTAAACTAATAAACCTTGACCGTCTTATCAAGATAACTGTAACTACCACAAAATTTATTGTTATTATCCTTCAGAGCAAACTTGTTGAGCCAAAATTCAGCTTTCTTACACTACTGAGTTGTTAAATAGATAGCAAATATAGACTAAAATTAGGTACATGTTAAACATCTCTAATCATGCCATCTTCTAGCAAACCACCACTACCACAAATAGCATGAGTAAATCAATCCGCTATATATACTTTCTCATCATTTGACTGAAACAAGCTACTCTCCTTTGCCATATGATGACAACATCCAAAATCTTAATAAATTCACATTTAGATGCATGAGCATGAAAAGCATAGTTACCATGTTCGAAAAGTTCGGGTTGTTCGGACATGGAAGTTCGGAATTTTGCAAAAATTTGGTTCGGTTCGGTATGGTTCAAAAAATATAAAACTGAATAATTATCCATACTTGCTTCAAAAAAATCAATCACACATACAAATAAATAAACATACAAGTATACTAAAGTCTTAAAACATATAAATGTATAGCAAAATCCATGTTAAACTTAAGACTTACAAGTTATATTTATGACTCAAACAATGAAAATTCATAGTTCATACATATTGATATAATATATAGCGATGAGAATTATCCATTGCTCAAACTTCAAAGTTTTGAGCATTAACCAAAAATTAAAATGCAATTTTAAACATTTGCAACATCAAATCCTGCTTCTACATCAAAAGTATCACTAGCATCTTCATCTAATACTGCAGTAGTAGGGTTATCATCAGCAACATTTTCTTCATCTCCAAAACATGCTTCTCCCAAGCGAGAGTTGTCATCTTCATTTGCAAGAGAGTGAGTAAGCAATCGTAAATTGCTATGCACAAAAACAAGATCAGAGAGTTTTTGAGCCCCTAATCGATTCCTCTTGTTTGTGTGGATTAAATCATGTGTACTCCAATTTCTTTCACAAGCAGAAGCACTAGAACATTGGCTGAAAATTCGCACGGCAAGCTTCTGCAAATCTGGAGTAGAAGACCCATAAGTCTGCCACCATTTAGATGGTTCCCACGTCATCCTACTTGCCCTTGCTTCTTTTTCACCAAACATTTTGAGTTGGTTCTTGAAAATAGTAAGTTGTTCTCTTGCTTTTTCCTTCCCATCCTCATCATGTACCAACCTGTCTATGGTTGCAAGTATACCTCTCTTTATCTCCTCATCTGCATCATGATCTACCTCTACTAATTTAGGATCTAAATAACAAGCTGCTGCATGTAGAGGACGGTGTAGCATGAACCATCGTTTGTCCACGATTTCCCAAATACGCTTGACTTCTTCAACATCATCTGCTAGTATCTTTTGGATTTCTTCCTTTGCTCTATCCATGCCCTCATATACAAAACCCATGCATGGCTGATTACCATCAACCATTCTCAAAATTCGAACAAGTGGCTCAAACACATTTACAACCTTCTTAGCACCCTCCCAAAATGTGTCCCCTAAGATAATTTTTTCAATTTCTTTTGAATCATAGTTACGCGGGGACGCGTCCCCCCCTAAATTGACACGTTTTGGGCGTCTCGGACGTCCCCGGGATGTGGGAAAACGCTTTCCCCACGTTTCCCTTTTTTTTGGGTTTTGAAACGTCCTGGGGGCGTCTGAAGTGTTGGGAAACGCCGGGAGAGGGGACGTGGGGGGCGTCCGATGTCCCCAAGAATTTATTTCCTTTTTGGCATTTTTTCCTTTTTGGTGAAAAAATCGGGACAGAAATTTTTGCCATTTTTGGAAAGGGTCTGGGAAGATGTAGCAAAAAAACTTGCATGTGCCATAACTTTTATTCGTGGCTCTGTTTGTGTGTCATTTTCTCTAAAAGTGCATATTTTCTTGAGCTCTATGCATTGATGGCAATATTTTTTTTATTTTCATAAAATCAATTTTTGCACCTTTTTGGACCAAGCAACTTCTTGCAAACTTATGAAAGAATCATGAGTATTAAGGAATGTATTTGATGTTTATGAGTTCAAGTTTCACCTTATTTAAATCTCAAATGCTTTTATTTCAGCTTATTTATATAATTTAGTCACTATATCTTTATATTTTAAATATTTATATATTTTTTAATTAGCCGTCCCCAAAATTTAGAAATTTTTGCCATCCAAAATTTAAAATCCATTCCCGCCGTCCCCCATCCCCCCGTCTCAGGTAACTATGTTTTGAATGGGTTTCCTTGGAAAGCTTTGACTCTGCCCATTCATCAGTAACCACCACTTTTCTTAATGTTGTCCTCTCCTCTACCTCCCTTTGCAAAGTAATGAAGTTGGTGGCAAATCTTGTTTCAGCAGGGGAAAGAAGCTCACGTTTTGCAAAAGAACGATACAAGTTCAATGTCAACCGGTGATTGAGGATAAACTTAGAGATTTGTTTTCCTTCAGTCACAATATTACTTACCCATTCTATTTTTGATAGATCTTCAAGCAAAAGATCCAACACATGGGCTGCACAAGGTGTCCAAAAGATATGAGGAAATCTATCCATGAGTATCTCTCTCCTGCTCCTTTGCAATTGGCTGCATTATCCGTAATAACTTGAACAACATTATCTTCTCCTATCTCCAAAATGGTGATTCAATGCATTTGGAAATGAAAAGAGAAGTTTTTTGCTCATTACTTGTATCAATTGATTTTATAAACATTGCACCTTGAGGAGATATTGCCAAAAGATTTAGGAGCGGCCTTCGCCTTGAATCTGACCATCCATCACTTACTATTGTGCAACCTGTTCTTTTCCAACTTTTTTCATTTCATCTAGCTCACTGGATATGGATGACACCTCCTCTTCAAGAAGACTAGTTCTTAGTCTTTCATAACAAGGCAATGTGTAACCCTTCCCAAACTCAATTTTGCATCTATGAAAGACTTGAAATGTGGGGAACGAATTACATTGAAAGGGATGGCCTCTGCATAAAACAATCTAGCTGCCAACCTGTCTACCTCATGTTTTTGTTGTGGCCTCCACATGGACTTCAATGAACCTTGTGACTTTTCCACTCTGCTTGCACTTCCACTTCCTTCTGAAAATGGTGATGGAGAGCAATTTGAACTGTTGAAGGAGCCCATTTGTGAGATAGAGTGTTGGATTTTAGCCTTCTTTGCTTCTGAAGCTAATGATCCAACACGACTCACATTAAATTTAGCTTGAACTCGATGTATGAAATCTTTGTATTCACCTTCCTCTGAATTCACATTTGCTATTGGACACTGCTTGACATCTTTGGATCCTCCCAAGTAATGGTACCGAACTCTAGTTACACTGCCTGTAATATTCCCATTGCACAAGGTGCATCTCATATGTAGTTTATTATCATCTCTTTGGACGATGTATTTCATCTCCAAGGAACGATTGTTGCTAGACATCTTGACCAACTTGTCTTTCCCTTTACCTTCCAACTACCCTCTGAACCTGCAAAATTAAAAATATTACGGTTTAACAAGTTTTAGCATTTTTACTTACTAACAAATTAATAAATAACAATTACGGTTTAAAAAATAAATAAATAAAATAGTTTAATTAATAAATAAATATTATATTTTAATTAATATTTTTACATACTACAAATAAATAATCATTTTTAATATTGATTTTTAAAATAAAATAAAACTTAATATATAAAACACAACTTAAATTATATGAAATATAATAAATAATAAATAAAACGTTTTTTTTTCTAAGTAGCCGATACGTTTTGGATACGGGAGCGGGTACGGAGTATCCGATATGCGGATACGGCAAAAAAAAAATTGGCCCCGGATACGGCAGTACAAATTGAAGACAAAAAAATATATAAAAATTAAAAAATATATAAATTTCAGCCTTCTAAATACATTATATACATTTCTTAAAAAATTAACATTATATACATTTCATATAAATAATTTGTGAACTTATAGGAACCACATTAAAATAAAAACATTAAATTACATTTATATAATAAAAACTAAAAAAACTATAACATAAAATATAAAAACCACATTAAAATAAAAATGTTAAATTAAATTTATATAATAAAAATTAAAAAAACTATAACATAAAAGAAATGAGTTATATTCTATAGACTATAAATTATTAAAAACTATAATATCTAAATACGAACTGAATATATATCTAAATTATATAAATTATTAAAAAACAAAAGTTATTAAAAAACTATATATCTAAATTATTAAAAATCAAAAGCTATACAAACAAAATAAAATCTTAATGAATAAATACGAACAAGCAAAAAAAAAACAATGCAGAAGCGATAGGGCACGATTATATTCACCATTTTAAATGAATTTAATCTGTATTTTACATTCACGATTATATTCTTTTTGATTCACGATTTTCGGTTTTTGATGGTTTGTTGCACTTGGGAGCAGCCAGGGTATGGAAAGACCTTGCGGAAACGCCTGTGCACAACACAGCCGTGCCGGACATTTCCCTCGCAAGGTCTTTCTCTTGCCTTGGCTGCTCTGTCGCCTCCCGCTCCCGTGCCGCTCCGATACATTTCGAGCACCTCGGGGGTGTCGTATCGGTATCTTAGATTTTTTTATTTTAAAATTTAAACTTTAAATTAAATTAACAAGTTCAAATTAATAATTTTATAGAAAATAAATAAATTTAATTAAAAATTTAAATGTAAGACATTTTACGGTTATTTTTAACAAATTAAAAACATAAAACTCCATTGTATATGTGTGGAGTTTTAAACTTTTAAGTGTTTAGCCCTAAATATTTATAAAATTATATCTAAGTTTACTATTTAGTATTTAGCCCCCGTATAAAATTAAACTTACAAATTTATAAAAGTTCGAAGTTTTAAACCTAAAACTATTCCCGTCCCAAGCAAACAAGCACGCTGCACAGGGCAGAACCACGACTTACCTGGAAAATGCTTAATGGAGTTGCTGCAGGGTTTTTTCAATGGTGGAAATGTTTCTTTGCATGTCGCCGCTGGTTTCCTTTGGTTTCCGCTGGTTGCTTTCAGTATTGACACTCACAACATTCTAATATCCCTGCCACTTTTTCTTTTAACGTTTTTGCCTTTAATACGTTTTAACTTTTAGGGTTTTCGACTTTACAAATATGCACTTTATGATTTTAATTTATTTATTTGTCAAATAAAAAAATGTGGTTCAAAACTAATACGAACCAAATCTTCCGAATTAATTCATTTTCCCTAAAAAAATTGGTTCGAACCGAATTTTCAGCATGTTCGTACGAACATGGTAACTATGAAGAAAAGCATGAGAAGTATGTGCGATGTAGAATATTACTCTTACCTTTACCATTTGACTTGCATGGAGCTTCATGAGATCCTTCATCTTTTTACCATGGGAACTCCATTTAGCCAAGCTTGCCATAGTAGGAACATTTCTTGTGCTTCTTCTCATTGTGCTTGTGACCATACTTCCGATGAGCACCATGAAAATCACTCTTGTTCTCATCATTGTCATTTCCTTGGGTTTCCATTGGGTGGGCTCCATTGTCATGGTTTACCTAGGATTTTTATTTTGTTTTCCCCTATCTCATGAACCTGTTGCTCCATACCAATTGCACCCAACTTTGTGAGATTTTCTTGTTCAAAAATAAATAGGGGAAACATGATAGAAAATGGCATGCTCGTGTTCTCCTACCTTGTGGTTGGGAAGGAAGTGAGGGAGAAATACATCATATGGCGGCCTCACGATGGGACCACGTCACATACGAGTGCATACTCCATCATCCAGGTATTATTTTGATGGCATGTTAAAGAGGATATACCAAGATGTTTCCCAAAACAGGTCCCAAGATTGCCTCAGCATCTTTAGCAAGGTGAATATGGGAAGTTGACCAAATATGAGAAGTGTGATGGTGATGATAAGGATTTAGGATGGCTGATAGAGATAGTTTAGGATGGGGATGATATGCAAGAGATAGGAAGTTGATCTGCCCCTAGGTGTAGGGTAGGATGATCTATGCAGGATGTTTAGGATGTTATGGATGAAGGGATGGAATGGATGATGTAGGATGATTTAGGTTATCGGGAATGGATAAAGTGGATGGTGCCCTTGAGTGTGAGGTACTTGTAGACAACTGATTTTACATGACACCAGCTAATTGGTGTAAGAATGATTTCTCTCTCTTTTGGAAGTGCATGCATCTTTCAACCTTTACTCCAATGATGTCTTTGACGACTTCGCTGATTACAAAATTGGTGTCTTCCGCACATCTTGACAAGGTACTTATCATATAGCCCTTACAAGAGAGGGTGATACCAACGTGAGTAAGATGGGAGGCGTGTTGGATGAGGGATTTGTGTTGATGGCATGGAGGATTTGGAGGGATGGTAGGATTGTGAGGGGATTTAGGATTGGGAACAACAGTGTCACACCTTGTCATAGGACCCAACAATGATGTTTGTGATCTATTTGATGAGGGTGACCAAGATTTGTTACTTCTCAAGAGTGATATTGGCTCCAAGCTCGATGGTCCTTGTGATATTGTACTCCACAAGTGATTTAGATTTGTCTTGTGATTTTGTTGGTGTAGGGGGAAGCTTGAGTTCCTTGTCCATAAACTTACGTTGATTTCTAGGATTTTGATTTTGATGTTTGGTTCTTGGTTGTGGATTTTTGACATTTTGATATTTGGCGTCCAATAGCACCTCAGAGAGGTTTTCACTAGGGGATGTGGATTTTTGCACTTTTCACCATACTTGACTTTTGTATTTGTTTTGACTTTTGAATCGCATTTGATTTTTGGATTTTTGGTTGTTGGATTTATTTTGATTTTTGGAGTTTCTTTGATTTTTGGATCTCTTTTGATGAAGAAACTATTTTTGCTTCCCATAAGCTAATGTGTAAGGTTGATGTTGAAGCTTTGATCCTGACGATATGCCATCTTGAATGTCCATGAACTTTGTCATAGCTGCATCATTTTTAAAAGGATCAAATGATGTGTGATTATGTTGGTCTGGGAAATGTGGGTAGAAATGGATGTTCAGGATTGATGAGAGGATTGTTTGGGAAGATGGTGATATTGATGAAAGGATTTTTGGTATTAGGGTTGTCGTAGAGACTATGAAAAGAGCTTGTTTCGATGTGGGAAGAGGCTTCCTTAGAAATTGTAGAAGTTTTGCTAACATCCACATAGTGATCGCCAGATGTTTTATGGCCAATTCCATGATGTTCTTGATTTGCACGCACGTGAATGGGCTCTAGGATGCCTTGCTCATGGAGATCGAGTCCTTTGCCTTTGTAGTGCATGTTTTGGTATCTTCGTTTTGTGATTGGATATCTTTGGCTCATAAAGAAGGAGGCTAAGCCATTATTAGGGCATTGTGAATGTTTGGAGCTTTCAATGTGCACATCAACAAGGAAGCCGGATTTGACAAAAATAGTCGTCATGTTAATATGATATATGTCCATGCTTTTTGTTGATGGAGGGCTTGCCACAGGTGCTAGGAGAGGGAGGATGTGTAGCCTCATGGGAGGTATTTTGCATTGTGTTGTCTACAAGTCCCAAGTTCGCTTTGTATTGGGTGGGAGATACTTTGGTGGATGAAGAGGGATGATATGATCAATGTATAAGAGGCGGCCCGAGGATAGATGTGATGGACAAGTAGGAGGTGGACCAAGGATAGATTGCAATGGGTGAGTAGAAGGTGGCCCAAGGATAGATTGTGATTTAGGAGATGTGATATGTGAGGGATGATTGGGTGATGAAAGGATAGGGGTGATCCAAGGATTGAAGAGGATTTATAGGTTTTGATATGCAAGGGATGATTGGGTGATAGGAGGACAGGAGATGGACCAAGGATAGACTTAGAAGTTTCGATATGTAAGGGGAAATGGGATGATGGGGGATAAGAGGAGGTCCATGTTGGTCAATGATAGATGGTTGACTTGAAGGAAGGGGTCCAACAAGTGTTTGGGATTCAGAAGTTGTTTTATGATGGATATGATGGGATTAGGTGGTTTTGACCTTATTATTTCGTGGAACAACTTCATAGTGCTTTGAAAGATATCTTGACAAGTCTTTCCTTGTTAATCATTTGAAGTGGATGCAAACGATGGTCCTTGGAGGATTGGTGAGGATAGGATAAGGCTTGGTTGAGGTAGCTTAGGGGCCGAAGAGGAATTGGATTTGGATTGTTCGATTGAGATGACTCGGGGTCAAACTATGATTGTTGGATTGGGAATTTGGGATGGCTCAAGGGCCAAATTAGGATTAGATTTTGAGAAGTTTGGTTTTAGCTTGCTTAGAAGATGCTTTAGTGCGAATGAGAGAAGGGATTCTTGTGGATTTGATTGTGACGTAGGGGTCAAATTAGATTTTTGATTAGGTGATTTTGGATTGTTAGGGATTTTTAATGAGGGAAGACATAGTTTGGGTGACTCCGGTCTTCTAGGGAAATTGATTGGATGAGGCTCAAGGTCCCGAATAGGTTTGGTTTGTGGATGGGATTGATTAG
This sequence comes from Taxus wallichiana var. yunnanensis, assembly GCA_018340775.1. Taxonomy (NCBI): domain Eukaryota; kingdom Viridiplantae; phylum Streptophyta; class Pinopsida; order Cupressales; family Taxaceae; genus Taxus; species Taxus wallichiana. Next base: position 767,160,367 of record CM031243.1, read on the forward strand.
GCGAGGAAGGTTGGGATGTGAGTTTTGCTACTTGGTTAAGTTGTTGGATGGTGTCAAGATGGTTAGATCGAGATCCTAATGGGATGGTTGAGCTAGAACGGGTTCCCCATTATGGGCGACATGAGGAATATCAAAATGAGGATGATAGCTAGTAGATGGAGAATTGTTTGTTGAAGAACACACCCAAGAGGTACAAGTTAGGGTGTTGGTTTGGAAAAAAGCGGATGTTTAGTCATGAATGCCATTGTTTGATTTGGTTTAGATGGAATCAGTTAAATTAGATGAAGACTAGACTGGATTGGATTAGAAGTGGATTTGTTTTGGATTTGGGATTGGTTTTGATGCGATTGGAGTGATTAAGACTTAGGATTATGAGTTTGGATTTGGAATGATTTTGTTTAGGATTACATTGGATTAGATGTAGATTAAGAATAGATTAGGTTGGGTTGGAGGTTGGATTAGAAATGATTTAGAATTGGATGAATTAGGAATGATTATAGATTGGATGAATGTTGCTTTGGATTGGATTAGGATGGATTTTGGATGAGGATTTATTTTGAAAAGGATTAGGATTGAATGAGGATTAAGATTGGATGGAGATTGATCTAGATTAGATGAATATTAGATCGGATTAGAGGAAAACTGATTTGGTTGGGATTTGAAAGCGGTGTGGTTGGATAAGATGGTTGGATAGGGATGGATTAGCTTGATGTTGGATTAGGGGTTTGGATAGAATTGGATTAAGCCATAATTTGTTTGATCAAGAATGGTTTGGATTAAGTCATGGGTTTTGTACCATCCCAAGCCTATACCTAGTTTCAGAGCCATTTTCTCCTTTATTTGTGTTCTTGATTTTGAATAAGCTTGCTTTTGATTTGATCTTGGGTTTAGATAAATTGGGTGTTGGATTGCGGGTTGTATTTGTGATTTGGGATAAGCTTGATCAAAGTTTAATTTAATGCGAGCTAGCTTAAGTGGGTAACCCTTGATGTGGATTCATTTAGAAGGATGTTGATGTTGGCTAGGCTATAGGTAGTCCTAATTGATTATATTAGATTTGTTGGATGTTTGGTTAAATTAAGATTGTTGATCTCCGGTTTCAAATTAGCTCAAAATGGTTGGTTACTTGGATAGGAATTTAGTCAAGCTTAGTTGGATTTTGAGGGATTATGGGATAGGATGGGATTCAATCAATTGAGTCTTGAGTGTAACAATTGTTTAGATGATGATCTTAGCAAGCTTAAGATTGTTTGGGGTATGTTTAGACAAGAACAAATGGTATTGGATCTTGTTTGTGTTGCAGAATGTGGAATGTTTATTTAGATTGGATGTTGAATGAAGGATGGTCAAAACCAATTTTAGATTTGATTTTAGTGTGGGTTTACAAACAACACACAAACAAGATCATGTAAGCCACAAACCCTAATGCTAGTATAAGGGTGTGCAATGCGACTAGTAGCCCATAAATCTACCACACATGAAGCGAAAGCTAGATTGGTCTCCCAACCTTCACTTCACGTAGCATGTAGTATCTTTAGGAGTGTTGTGCTCCCTACAAGATTAATCGTTTGAGACCGATAGGTCTTAATTCTAGGCTTTACAATTACTTCATGTTGTTACAAATATATTGTGTAACATTATTTATATATTGTAATATTATTAATAATGAGTATTTAACTCATATTAATAATATAGTTAGTCTGAGTGTGTTGTGAGAACAACTCACATAGCTAAAGTTGTGTGAGATAATAAAGGGATGTTAGAGAGATATTAGGAGATGGGGTTGAGATTATGTAGGGATTGAAGATCATGTTTGACTCCACCATTGTAGGGGTTAATTGATCTATATATGTAACTCTCTCTTAATGAATATTATTGTCCCGATGAATTTTATATTCTATGTTTTTATTATTGTGTTAGATTATTTCTAATAATCTAGACCAAATTTATTACATGTTGCCGGTAAAACAACTCAACGCTTAACCAAAAATGACAATTGTCCTTGAATTTGTATACCCCGCTGGAACACAAGGTATGTCTTAGTGTGTGGTGATAAAATCCATGTCACAAGACACCTAATGACTATGACAAGTGTGTGGAGATGAAATCCATATCACGTTGTTCCTAAAAAGAAAGATAAAAGGAGGCATCAATTGTTTTTTATCCCCAAGATCGCCAAATGACGTGAGGGGAGAGTATACACAATCTAGCCTCACAAACACACAAACAAAAAGGGGAATTAACAATGATATACAAACAAGACAAATAATGCAAAATTATATTAATTTACAATAACAATGATGGTTTGATAATGATTCTTCGATAGCCAAACCTACAAGCACATTGTTAATAGTTTAAGATTCGCTTAGGGCTTCAAGCGTAAACATAAAAACCTTGCAATAGAGTAAAAACAACACTACAATGAAAACGATATTAGAAAATCAAAAACATTGTTTAGTAGATCAAAATCGTCGCTTTACAGATCAAAATAGAGCAAAACACGTTATTATATTAGCAAAACGTCTGCTAGGTTGACAAAAATGTTGTTAGCATTAGCAAAAATGCTGTTAGAACTAGCAAAACATTGCTAACATCAGCAAAAACATTGCTAACATCAGCAAAAATGTTCTTGCTAGGTTAGCAAAAAGTTGGTAGCATTAGCAAAAACATTGCTAGGTTAAAAAACGCGTTGTTAGGACTAGTAAAAACATTGCTATCATTAGCAAAAAATTCTAGGTCAAAAATGGTTCAAAAACGTCGTTACACGATCCAAAATAATATTGAATTAATGTCACGAAAACATCACGCTTAACTCAAAACATCGTAACAAAAAATCGTCATGTTTAGCACAAAAATGTCACGGTTAGGTGTGAAAACATTGTTTTCCTGGAACCTACACACAACAAATGTGACGTTTTATAATGCAAAAAAAAGGAATTATTTGATAAAAAACAATGTTTTGTAGGCCAAAAACATTGCTAACAAACAAAACGGAAATTGGATAAGAAAAAATAAAATTTCTCAAAATTGTGCACCGTAATGGATCTTATCTTTTAACAAGTCTCAAGTCACTTCCTAAGTAGCGAGGAAAGCCAATACAATGTGGGAGTCCCACCCGGTGTTTTTAAACCTGGTTGAACCGGATTTGGCTTAGCGATTTGACCATTCATCATTTATTTCCCAAACCGGTTTACAAATCGGATCGGTGGACCGGTTTGGTAGTGAATCGCTGAATTTGTAAGGAACCGGCGGTTCGGTACCAAACCGGTCCAACCGGTCCGGTTCTACTCTGAATCCTCGAGTGTACTGTAATTTCTTCTTGAGCTAGAAAAGACACCGTAATATCTGATGCTAATTTTGCAAAAATAATGTTTTAATTAAAAGTTCAACTTTTTAGCTGACCTAAACCCTAATTTTGCTATAAACACCTTTCTTACATGTTATACAGTATATACATGAGCAAACTTTGCATATTTTGTGTGTAATTGTTAGAATCATGGTTTCTAATATTTCAAATATATCGTTTTCATTAAAAATGTAATTTTTGTGTTTTTTAGTAAACCGGTTCATAAAGTTTGAAACGGTCCGGTTCCGATCCAACCCTCGACCGGCTCCAGTTTGGTTTCATTTTTAAAACATTGGTCCCACCAAGCGTGCTAGAAATGTGTGTAAGAAAATCAGAGCATAAACTAGAGAATCATGGATGCAATACCAAAGCTCTCTACTCTAACTCAAATGTAGACCTCCGATTGAAAGGACAGGGATAGAAAATATACCTTTACTTACCAAAAGATAACTCCCTTGTGAAGTGTTGGATTTTCTCAAGATGATTGATTGATGTTGGTTGCTTCAAAATGGAGTTTGTGCATGAATTTTGGCAACACCTCCCCTTGGAAGCTTGATGATTGATTGATGATGGCTTGAGATTTGATAAGAGTAGCTTGGTTGATTGTAAAGGTGGCGGGATGTTGGTATGTTTCCATGGTTGTTTTGCATGGAGGATGTGGCTCAATTTATAGAGGCCACATGGAGGAATGGATGGCTAGGATGAAGCCATGATGGATTTAGATCAATGGTTGGGATTGATTTGGATGAGGAAGGTTCTAGAGATGGGAGGGATTTTAGCAATTTTAAATTCATGGAAAGTAGTAGAAAGCTAGGAATTTGTACGAGACGCTAGGTTAGGTTAGGAATTGGTAGAAAGCTAGGAATGGGAGGGATTTGATTAGGTTAGGTTAATGATGATTAGATGAGAGATTAGTTGGGGGATTTGTTCGAGAGGCTAGGTGGGTAGGTGGAGGTAGGAAACTAAGAGTAATGAATATACCCAATGTGTAGAAATGACCCAAAAATCAAAAGAATTTTCAATTCCTAAAATATGAGATGATGTGATAGATGATTGATTAGAGAAATTAATCATGGAGTATGAAGGATGTTATAGGGTTGGATGTGCTGAAGAGATAATTGGTAAGGGGATTCATTGATGAGGGGTATTGAACTAGTGTTAAACAAGTGTCAAATTTTAGTTGTATACAATAACTTCATTGCATTCTTCTCAAACTCTAGCTCCAAAAACCTTTTCCACAAAAAAACAGGCTCCAAACTCCACCGTATGGCCAAGATATTATGATTTTCAATTGAATTCTCCAAGAAAAAGGAAAAACTTCTAAGTGATGGTCAAATGAACATCAAATTTATGGGTGGAATTATTGCTATCTACTCACGGAAATTACAGCCCACGGCCACCACCTCGCTGCCATTGTAGAACGCATATTGGTGTAATAAGCATGTCCTCCTTATCAATCAATCAAACAGTAACCACCACACAAAATTTAATGTTGATATCCTTCATAACAAACTTATCATGCCAAAACTCAACTTTCTTACCTCAATAAGTTAGTTGATAAACAAATAACAAATTACATTTGAATTAGGTATATGGTAAACTGTCTTACCTTGCTGAGTTGTTGCTAAACAAATAACAAATTTACACTCAAATTGGATACATCATAAACATCTCTAAGCATGCCATTTTCTAGCACAACCTTCCCACTACCACAAACAACAAGAGCAGATTTATCCACTATATCTTTTAATTTTTTGCATCATTTGCTTTGCCAAGTGAATGAAACAAGCTACTATTCTTGGCCATAGAATGAGGGCATCCAAATCCAAAATCCAAAATAAATTCACATTTGAATGTATGGGCATGAAAAGGATGAGAAGGATGTACAACAAGAATATAACTCTTACCTTTACCATTTGACTTGCATTTGTGCTCCATGATATCCTTTGGTGGTTGTTCAAGATCCTTCATTATCTTATAGCAGACAATCTCCATATGTCCAACCTTTCCATAATGGTACACTCCTTGTGCTGCTTCTCCTAGCCATTGCAAACACACTTGTGATTGCCTACATGATAACCAATCTGGTGTCACCCAGATTTCATCCTGAAATCTGCACTACCGTATTCGAAAAAATTTCGTACTTTTAAAATAATGGGTCGTTTTGTGTTTTTATTGCCTGAAAGTTCTTGTATTGCGTCAAGATAATCCCAAAGAGCCATATTAGCCTTTTTCGCCAAATACCCAGATGCCCAAAATTGTTATATTCTATCGTCGGGATTTGTCTGCGGGAAATTTGTATTTAATTATTTTAAGTCCCGTTTGAGGCTATTTGCGCTCCGTTTTAACTCTATTATGATCGAACATATCATTATTCCTTGTACCAGAAGGATTTTAACTTGGAATAAGTTTTGGGCTTTATTTGTGACTTTTGGCAATTTTTCGTGTTTTTGTGTTGTCCCGTTTCGTTTTCTGTGAAATTTCTCTAGAACAATTCCTTTGCTGGGTAAGCCCGATTTTTGGCTGGAGCAACTGGAAAACATATACGCACGTTATGCCTGGAGGAAGTCACCATCGGAGGTCTGGATCACTGGGAAAAAGCGAAGTCGTGCACGGAAAAGCCCTTGCGGGATGGGCGCATTTTTGGAAAACAAAGGATTTAAGCTGCAATGGGAAAAATAGAAGCCGCAGGCATGATGGGAATTTTATACCTGCCTAGCAGGGTACTTTTTCCCGTGTTATAAAATTCACTTAAGCTGCAGTGGGAAAAATAGAAGCAGCAGGCAGGTGGGATTTTATTGCCTGCCTTGCAGGGTACGTTTTCCCGTGATAGAAAATTCACTTAAGCTGCAGTGGGAAAAATAGAAGCAGCAGGCAGGTGGGAATTTTATACCTGCTTAGCAGGGTACTTTTTCCCGTGTTATAAAATTCACTTAAGCTGCAGTGGGAAAGTTAGAGGCAGCAGGCAGGTGGGAATTTATTGCCTGCCTTGCAGGGTAAAAATTCCCATGGTGAAATAAAAGAAAAGTGACTTAAGTGAAATCACGGGATTTTATTGCCTGCCTTGCAAGGTAAATAATCCCATTGTCAAAGTCAAATCACTTAAGTGGATCATGGGATTTCCGGGGCTGCCTTGCAAGGTAAAAATCCATTGTCGAAAAATTCTTAAAAATAGAATTCTATTATGCAAAAAGTGCGACCCACCTTGGGTGAATAATAATGCATTAAATAAATATTTGTTAATATTTATTCACCCAATTTTGGCACCCAGGCTTGTGGAAAAGTCAACAAAAGCAAAGGGGAATAAATCAATTGGAAATAGAATTCTAAAATTAAATAAATTTAATTTATTTAATGCAGCCCCTTTTGAGAAGGAATTAATACTTTTTAAAGTATTAAATGATTATATTAATTCCTATTTTCAGTGGCTATGGTCAAAGCACACTGTGAAGCTTAAGTGAAGTGAAGTGTGGATGATTAAATTGAATTAATTTAATTGATTGGATGGCTGTCCTTAAACATGCTATATTTAAAAGAGAAGAGCTTGATTTTTAATTAATTAATTGCCTTTAATTGTTAGGGCAATTATTAATTATAGAATTGTGAGGGTTATATAAGCATGGGCAGCCATATGGGTGAATTATTTAATTCACAGGTAAAGAATTGCAGCCAAGAGGAAAAGTGCGCCCCCATTTGAAGAAGGATTTTGCTCAGGCAAGGTGGAAACAAGGCTAAAAGCTTCCAAATTTGGCATGCTTTTGAAGGAGGTTGATCTTTATGCATAATTGTTTGCATAGGTGTTACAGGAGCTCAGGTGTTGTTGAAAGGATTCATGCTCTCTTTATGTGCAAATTAAACACCATTTTTTGGGGCAGCAGGCTTGAAAAGTGCAGATTTTTACAATTAAAATTCACTATTCATGCTCCGGTGGCCATTTTTGTCTAATAAATTGCAAGAATTCATTACGGTGTTTTACAAAGGAAAAGGAGTTTTTATCAATGTCAATACATTGCATATATCCTCCGAATCGAAGAATTGTCCAGATCTACACCAGTTTTGAAGAATTCCAGTCAAATAAAAAAAAAAAAAATTGTTCAGACAAAGATAGACAAAGCTATGGCGAAGAAAGATGAAAAAGAAAGCACAACGGAGTCATGCATCACTTCTAAATTTACAGATACTGGAGACATAGATCTAGGCTCGAAACCTCTTGCTGAATTGATAGACAAATCCATAGCGAGGAAAGACTTCACTCATGCGTGCGGGAGAAACTTCACTCATGCGTGCGATTAAAAGTGTGGAATTATTCGAGTTGCAGCTTTTCCATCCATAGCCCAGTTGCCAAAGTTTGTTATGCGAGTGCAGATCCATATCCAGATCAGATGCGGATGCTGATGCAAATCCATATGCAGAATCCGAGATCTAGATCTCATAGTTTCAAAAAGCTTCCGCAAAAGGCTTCATCCTCTTGTTTCAATGCAGCCCATAGAAGAAGACAATTTTCGAAGGCAAAATTCCAAAAATAAGATGATGAAGTTGCTTCCATTTCCGCTTTCGAAAGAAGACAATTGCTCAAGGATTAAAAAGATCCCAACATTGCATTTCCAATCCAAGCTTCCCCAATTTCCAGATCCATTTGCTTGAATCCAGCTTGCTTCGATCATTTGGTGAGAATCATGAAAAAGGATGAAAATCAAAGCTTTCCTCTTCCTTTTCTTTCCTCTTCCTTCTTCTTCTTTCCTCCGACAAAGTAATTGAGCGATCAATTAAATTATACAACTTAAGTGATTGGTTTAAAAGCCATTACTTGAAGAAGTCAACTACTTGGAGATAGGTGGCGGGCGTGCAAAATAGAAGGTTCTATTTTCAGTTGCAAATCATACATGTCATGCAAAGAGGAATTCCAGGAGGAGATTGCCAGTTGTTTCTTTCCGACTTCCACATGTGCCAGTTCAACTAAAGCTTCCAACTTGTAATTGCCCCTCTACATTCTATAAGTAGAGGAAGAACCTTCGGTTAATAATCGATCAAAATTTGTAAGCAGCAATCTTGTGTTCTAGACTTTGTGTTGAACCCCTGAGAGCAACTTGGAGCAAAGGAATACAAAGGAGCAGATTTTCGGAGAACTTTGTGTCACGGTGTATTGTGTTTCTTGCTTTTAAATCTTAGATCTCTTAAGTAAACTTTGTGTTATTTTAGATCTAGATCTAGAGCTGCCTTTGTTTTATAATTATGTGTGTTCATATCTATTAAGTTTCTTCTATGTGCATGCAATTAGCTCTGCTATCTACTAATTGGGATGCACATCTTCCCCATTTCTTCTCTGTATTTCCTTTACTTCCTTCTTCTATAAAATACTTCCTTTCTTGAATAATACTTACTTACTTCTTTGCAAAACTTCTTAGTTATGGTTCATGAACTAAGTGGTTAAAGTAAAACCCCTGATAGATAATAACACATTTATATTGACAAATCTGACACGGGAGCCTCACCGGTTAAATGAGGGAGATTTATCTCATGACTGCCTAGGTTTGATGCTATGCAGAAAATCTAGCCAACAGTTTTTGGCGACTCCGCTGGGGAACAACTATCTTTGCAGATCAAAGCTTTTCTATTGAAGATCAGAGTGTTTTCCATACAAATCTCAACCTGGCTGAACGTCCATTCACCCGATCCGTGAAGGCGCAAGGAAGGACTGATCATTTCTTCAGATTGCAGGAGCAATTCAATTTCAATCATCCTCCTCAAGTTAGAAGCCGCAGATCTAGTCTTTCACCAGGAAGAAGAGTGCAAACACATCCAGATCCGGATCATCTTCAGCATAATCCGGCAGCTGGAATTATTCATCAAGTCTATTCTCAAAGAAGACGTGCTCCGTTCATGATGCAGAATCATCCACTTGCCCCTACAGCACTGTTCCATGGGGTGCAGCCTTTGGACCTCTGAATCTGACTCCTCCTATGCATGATCTACCTAAAGGGACGAGAAAGAATTTTCCAAAATTCTTTGGAGATGGCAAGCAAAATCCAGATGACCACTTGGCTGCGTTTTCATATCCTGTGGAGTGCTTGCAGTCGAACATGAAGATGTATCTATCAGACTCTTCATAGAGACTCTGCATGACTTGGCTGGAGAATGGTTCTACCGGCTAGCTCCTGGCACCATAACCAATGCGGAGCTCTTATGCGGGATGCGTTCTGAAAAGATTCAAGGCAGCCAAGATTCCAGCACATTTGATAACTCAACTCACTCAGTTGAAGAAGGAACCACATGAGCACATGCGGGATTTTATTGCAAAATTCCAAAGATTACTTTACAAAATTCCGGCTTCTGCTTCTCTGAATGATGAGAATCAAAAGGTGTTCTTCATCAATGCTTTGCTTCCTGAAGTAAGCTATCAACTGCGAAGAGCACGTCTTGCTGACTTGTTAGCAGCCCAAAACATGGCGGTTGAAATTGAAGATGACCTCATCATGGTTGAAAGATAAAGAGCAACACTTCTAGAGCTGAAAGTTCATCCTCTACTACTTCTGATTCACTATTGCAAAAGTTAGCAAATGAGATGATGCAGATGAAGAAACAAATGGCTCAAATGGCTCAAGGCAACAACACACGCCTTTCTACTCTCGAATTTCAACAACAACAACCGGAACCGCATTGTTGGTTCCCAAAGATTAGCAATTGAAGCTGCTCCCAGAAACAACGTGGAGATGAATGAAGAAGACCAGGAAGTGATGCTTTGATCGGTTCGAGAATGATGATTTTATAAGTCTTGGTGGCAACTCTAACATTAATTACCTAAACTATAAATTTGAACATGACGATGAGAAACTTCATGAAGATGATCATGGTCATGCATATGCACGCATACTTACAAGATCACAAACTCGCCAAGCTGAGGCATTAGCTAACGAACAAAGAAGGGGCAGCCCTTTACCTTCTTCTTTAGCTCCTAGAGATAAGAATGCAAGTTCTTCATCTCAACCACAAAAAGCAACTCAGGTATCTGAATCTATTTCTTCTTTTGACATTATTGATCATGCCAAGAAAATTAAAGTTCAAATGTCAGAAGCCGAATACCTGAGAGATTTTCTTGAGCAATTAAATATGCTAGTCAAATATGTGCAATCACCAGGACAATCCAATACATCAAAAGGCCTTTTGCCTAAGCCCAAGGATACTCCTCCCCAAACAACACTACAGTTGTTAAATCCTCACCATCTTCTAAAAGAGTGGAACCATTCTATGTTTCTCTATTGCTTAATGGTTTCAAGTTAAGCAATTGCGTTTTAGATTCAGGTGCTTGATAATGTCATGCCAGCTAAAGTTGCAGATGCTCTTGGGCTTACCTTGACGAAGACCATAAAAAGGTGCTACTCCATGGAGAGACAAGTCCCTTTAATCGGACAAATCAAAGATGCACAAGTTGTTACGCGACTTTTCTGACGACAAGAGATTAAAGATGACAATCTTAGTTGCAGATATTCCTGTCTCCTACGGGATGTTGTTGAGAAGAAACTTCTGCAAAGAGCTGGGAGGAGAAGTAAAGATGGATTGGTCCTGTGCTCATATTCCTATCAAAGGGCTTAACCATAAGTTGGAGCCGGAAAAGAAGTCCAGGTACATGGTTACAAAATCTGAGGATCCTAGATCTCAGATTCTTTTTCAGGAATCTGACCGTGGGGTCTATTTCTTGGAAACGGATAAAGATGTACTAGAACAAGAATTTCAACCAGAGCCAGAGACAACAAAAGAAGAAGAAAAAGTTTGGACTCTGGAGTTTAAAGGCACATGTTGTTCTTTTGGATCAGGAGCTGGCGCTCTACTAATATCTCTAGATCATGAGGTATTTCCATACTCCCACAAGCTGATGTTCGAGAACACCAATCATACGGCGGAGTATGAAGCATTGCTTCTAGGAATGGAGCAAGCTAAAAAAAAAAGAGTAAAACTCCTCAAAGCCCAAGGAGATGTTGAACTTCTAGTAAAGCAAGTTCGAGGGCAAAGTCAAGTCAAAAGAGATAAGCTGGAGCATTACAGAGATAAAGTGCTTTCCGCCACATTCGATTTTGCAGCCTTCTCTATTGACTTCATTCCAATAAATCAAAACTCCAAGGCAGATTCTTTGGCAGTCACGGTTGTACTATTGAATCCGGATAGACCACCGTCCATATTCAGACAAGGAAACTATAAAGTGGAGATGGTCTACCACCCCAGTCCCTGAACAAACATCTACATGTCTGCATGTTGAAGGGAGTAAATCACCACCACGACAAATAGTCACAGAAAAAGCTGATCCAGGTTATGATGATAATAGTGGAATAGTCCAACCAAAAGGTAACAAAATCCCCAAGGGTTTAGTTTCCTTAGTGGAGACTTTCAACAAGCATGATCGATACATGAAGAAGAAGAAAGAATATGGTGATAGTTCTTCCTTCAAATGCAACAAATAATTTGGGAACGAGAGCAAGTTGATGCAGACTTACCTACCACGGAGAGAAGAAAGGATGAGCCACCACCAGATGAAGTTGATAAGGACTTGCCTAGAGTATTTGACAAGAAGGCCAAAGAAAGGAAGTTCAAGATCGGAGATTGGGTACTCTGGTGGGACAAGAGACATGAACCAAAGGGCATGCACGACAAATTTGATTCACTCTGGAAAGGGCCCTTCGTGATCAAAAGAATGCAGGAATGGATACTTTCTTCCTTGCCTACCGGGATGGAATTGAGTTACCATTGCCTTTCAACGGGCAACATCTGAAGTTGTTCGAAGCTGAAAAAAAGCAAGTTAAAACCTGTATGTATATAAATAAAACTTTGTTTGTTTTTCCTTGTTTTGTTTTTTTTTGTGTTGTTTTGTTTGTTTGCCTGACCCCGTGCCCAAAAGACAAGATACGAAACCAGAGATGTTGGGATCTCATCTTTTCCCTTGTCATTCTGACAGAGAAAAAGATGTCCACAGACGGAGCCAACTGGTGTCACCTAGATTTCATCCTGAAATCTGCGACTACCCTATCCAAAAAAATTTCGTACTTTTAAAATAATGGGTCGTTTTGTGTTTTTATTGCCTGAAAGTTCTTGTATTGCGTCAAGATATTCCCAAAGAGCCATATTAGCCTTTTTCGCCAAATACCCAGATGCCCAAAATTGTTATATTCGCATCGTCGGATTTGTCTGCGGAAATTTGTATTTAATTATTTTGAGCCCCGTATGAGGCTATTTGCGCTCCGTTTTAACTCTATTATGATCGAATATGTCATTATTCCTATGTACTAGAAGGGTTTTAACTTGGAATAAGTTTTGGGCTTTATTTGTGACTTTTGGCAATTTTTCGTGTTTTTGTGTTGTCCCGTTTCGTTTTCTGTGAAATTTCTCTAGAACAATTCCTTTGCTGGGGTAAGCCCGATTTTTGGCCTGGAGCAGCTGGAAAACATATACGCACGTTATGCCCGGAGGAAGTCACCATCGGAGGTCTGGATCACTGGGAAAAAGCGAAGTCGTGCACAGAAAAGCCCCTGCGGGGATGGGCGCATTTTTGGAAAACAAAGGATTTAAGCTACAATGGGAAAAATAGAAGCCGCGGCATGATGGAATTTTATACCGCTGGCAGGTACTTTTTCCCGTGTTATAAAATTCACTTAAGCTGCAGTGGGAAAAATAGAAGCAGCAGGCAGGTGGGATTTTATTGCCTGCCTTGCAGGGTACTTTTTCCCGTGATAGAAAATTCACTTAAGCTGCAGTGGGAAAAATAGAAGCAGCAGGCAGGTGGGAATTTTATACCTGCCTTGGCAGGTACTTTTTCCCGTGATATAAAATTCACTTAAGCTGCAGTGGGAAAGTTAGAGGCTGCAGGCAGGCGGGAATTTATTGCCTGCCTTGCAGGGTAAAAATTCCCATGGTGAAATAAAAGAAAAGTGACTTAAGTGAAATCATGGGATTTTATTGCCTGCCTTGCAGGGTAAATAATCCCATTGTCAAAGTCAAATCACTTAAGTGGATCATGGGATTTCCGGGGCTGCCTTGCAGGGTAAAAATCCCATTGTCAGAAATTCTTAAAAATAGAATTCTATTATGCAAAAAGTGCGACCCACCTTGGGTGAATAATAATGCATTAAATAAATATTTGTTAATATTTATTCACCCAATTTTGCACCCATGCTTGTGGAAAAGTCAACAAAAGCAAAGGGGAATAAATCAATTGGAAATAGAATTCTAAAATTAAATAAATTTAATTTATTTAATGCAGCCCCTTTTGAGAAGGAATTAATACTTTTTAAAGTATTAAATGATTATATTAATTCCTATTTTCAGTGGCTATGGTCAAAGCACACTGTGAAGCTTAAGTGAAGTGAAGTGTGGATGATTAAATTGAATTAATTTAATTGATTGGATGGCTGTCCTTAAACATGCTATATTTAAAAGAGAAGAGCTTGATTTTTAATTAATTAATTGCCTTTAATTGTTAGGGCAATTATTAATTATAGAATTGTGAGGGTTATATAAGCATGGGCAGCCATATGGGTGAATTATTTAATTCACAGGTAAAGAATTGCAGCCAAGAGGAAAAGTGCGCCCCATTTGAAGAAGGATTTTGCTCAGGCAAGGTGGAAACAAGGCTAAAAGCTTCCAAATTTGGCGCATGCTTTGAAGGAGGTTGATCTTTGTCTGCATAATTGTTTGCATAGGTGTTACAGGTGCTCAGGTGTTGTTGAAAGGATTCATGCTCTCTTTATGTGCAAATTAAACACCATTTTTGGGGCAGCGAGCTTGAAAAAGTGCAGATTTTTACAATTAAAATTCACTATTCATGCTCCGGTGGCCATTTTTGTCTGAATAAATTGCAAGAATTCATTACAGGTGCTTTACTGAAAGGAAAAGAGCTTTTATCAATGTCCAATACATTGCATATATCCTCCGAATCTGAAGAATTGTCCAGATCTGCACCAGTTTTGAAGAATTCCAGTCAAATAAGAAGAAAAAGAATTGTTCAGACAAAGATAGACAAAGCTATGGCGAAGAAAGATGAAAAAGAAAGCACAACGGAGTCATGCATCACTTCTAAATTTACAGATACTGGAGACACGGATCTAGGCTCGAAACCTCTTGCTGAATTGATAGACAAATCCAGAGCAGGAAAGACTTCACTCATGCGTGCAAATTAAAAGCAGTGGAATTATTCGAGTTGCAGCTTTTCCATCCATAGCCCATTGCCAAAGTTTGTTATGCAGTGCGAGATCCATATCCAGGATCCGAGATGCTGATGCAAATCCATATGCAGATCCGAGATCCGAGATCTCATATAGTTGCAAAAGCTTCCAAGAAAAGGCTTCATCCTCTTGTTTGAATGCAGCCCATGAAGAAGTTCATGGAAAATTCAAATCTTGTTCTCCATCTTCTTGCCTTTTGAATTTTCATTCACCAGTGAATTGCTCATATGCGAATTAAATGATGAATCTCACGGCAAAATTCCAGCTTGATGCTTCCAATTCCAACTTCTTGCAATTCTTCAAGGATAAAAGAGAGAAGACAATGAAGGCAAAATTCCGCTTTCCAGATTGCTTTGAGATCCAGACTTGGCTTCGAGTCAATTTGAATTCCGATCCAGCTACGCCTGTGACATGAAAAAGGACAAAGTCAAAAGCTTTTCTTCTTTCTTCTTTCCTCGACAAAAAAGTCAAGCTTTCCTCTTCCTTCTTCTTTCCTCGACAAAGTAATTGAGCGATCAATTAAATTATACAACTTAAGTGATTGGTTTAAAAGTCATTACTTGAAGAAGTCAACTACTTGGAGATAGGTGGCGGACGTGCAAAATAGAAGGTTCTATTTTCGATTCTGAAATCATACATGTCATGCAAAGAGGAATTCCAGGAAGGAGATTGCCAATTGTTTCTTTTCGACTTCCACATGTGCCAGTTCAACTAAAGCTTCCACTTGTAATTGCCCCTCTACATTCTATAAGTAGAGGAAGAACCTTCGGGTTAATAATCAAAATTTGTAAGTAGCAATCTTGTGTTCTAGACTTTGTGCTGAACCCCTGAGAGCAACTTGGAGCAAAGGAATACAAAGGAGCAGGTTTCCGGAGAACTTTGTGTCACGGTGTACTGTGTTTCTTGCTTTTAAATCTTAGATCTCTTAATAAACTTTGTGTTATTTTAGATCTGGATCTAGAGCTGCCTTTGTTTTATAATTTTGTGTGTTTCATATCTATTAAGTTTCTTCTATGTGCATGCAATTAGCTCTGCTATCTACTAATTGGGATGCACATCTTCCCATTTCTTCTCTGTATTTCCTTTACTTCCTTCTTCTATAAAATACTTCCTTTCTTAAATAGCTGCTTACTTGCTGCAAAACTTCTTAGTTATGGTTCATGAACTAAGTGGTTAAAGTAAAACCCCTGATAGATAATAACACATTTATATTGACAAATCTAACACGGGAGCCTCACCGGTTAAATGAGGGAGATTTATCTCATGACTGCCTAGGTTTGATGCTATGCAGAAAATCTAGCCAACACAATCGTCTTCATCATTGTCACTTCCTCAATCTCTCTTTGTATGCGGTCCACAGCCTTGCTTAACCTTGGATTTTGGTTTTGCCTTCCCCTTTATCGCATGAGCATGCTGCTTCATACAAATTATACCTTCTTCAACAATCAATATGCTCTTTCCCTCCTCCCTCATTGGGGTGGCCCTTCGAGAAGAAATTGTGTATGGAAATACATCATATGGCAGCTTGACCACTCGAGAATGATCTTAATAAACTCACCATCCTCCTTATATTTTTACCCTCCTCCAATTAATATAGAAAATGCTTCACATGAGATAGGCAGTTCTTGATCTCAAAATACAAAGGACCCAATGTTGCTAGCTCACGATTAAGCTTGTACACCCTTGACTCGCCAACTGCTCCAAACAACCTCATCAGGACACATCAGCAGTGTAGTGCAGGTCCACAGTAAAAATTCTACAAGCATAGAAAATTGTGCCCATATAACACTACGAAACCTGGAATCCTCTCCTCCATCTTCACCACCGTTAGGTCCTCTATAGAAGTTTGAAAATACTGAAAAGAATAATACCACTGCAAAAGCTTTCGATAAATGCTTTCCAATGGTTTGAAAACGGGATCCAACGGAGTTCATATACAAAATTTATGGCCATTCAAAGGGTGCGCGCAGAAGAGTTAGTTTCTCACAAGATGTTTGGTTGCAATTTATTTGTGTCACACTTTGATTATCTGAAGAAGTTAGATCTAAGCTAATTTCATGGCAAAATGACATTTTCTGATATCAGATCTGAATTCCTTGCAAAAATTTGAGACAGTAGAGTAAGAACTCATTTGAAGAGATTTTGGTCCACGGAGTTCCCCTGGCACAAGATTTTGTCTGTATGCAAGGAGAGTTTCTAAAGGAAACCCAACCAAGCACAGAAATTTCAGATCATATTGCATTCTTGGATTCCTCAGTAAACATTATCAGAGGTCACTTTTCTGCAATTTTTTTGGATACATCAATTTAGGGTATGAACCAGCAAGCTTAAATTTGACATTCAATGGACCGTCATAGAGCAGGCTTTCTTAAGGAAGCCATAAATTTGTTTGAATCTATTTTTAAGCATTGGAAAGTTATTTCAGAGATCTTTGCAGCGGTGATGATTTTTGCATTTGGAGACATGTCCTGTCATCTTGACTCAGCAAAATATGGTCTTGTTTTTGATGAGGCAATTTGACTATCATTATCAATGGGCTATCTACTACATTTGATCAATGGGTGGCCTTGAATAAGTGGGCCATCCCATGGAGTCAGCATTGTTATATTGATTTTATTTTTACGTCTGAGGTCATGTGTCTGATGAGGACTGGCTTCATTCATATGTGGGAAGTCATTTATCTGAAGACTGTTGACTTCATCTTTCCATGATAGCTGTGATGATTTGAGTCCACTTATGGCATTGCCAAACAGCAACATGATCATGGTATTTTGTATCTTGGGGCGATTTTAGAATTCTATGCACATGGGTAACAACATTCAGTGATCAACCTGCAAATTGGATCACAACCAAACTCAACAGATTTCCTCACATCATCATGGATGGAAAATCTCTTACATTTTGTTTCGATTTGTGTTTTTATGGGAGGATATGTGCATGGTAGGGGATTTTGAGCAATCAACTTATTGTTTGGATGCATAAGAACCTTCAGCATTTGACTATCATCAGACTTTGGTTTCATTCTTCAGTTACAACCCATATTCTTAATGTAGATGAGGATGAGACATATGGTTCCTATTGTTGCAAAATCACAACACCCCTGAATGGCCTCAGATCTGAGTGGGGCATCTGGTGTGACTACACAACATTGGACCATCTCTCAAGCTGTGGGACTTGCGGACTTGAGATGGCCTCCGGAGAAAGTCGGCTTCTTCTTCCTAAACTACCTGCCACAAGCTACTCTAGTGCAGGTTAAACAAATCTATCCTAATCTAACCATCCAAAGGACCAGGGAGAGAGAGAAATACATAAAAACATGGCCTACACTAAGCGGTGATACACCAGAAAAGGAAAGAGGTGAGATACTCTGTTGAGAGAGGATGAAACAGGGAAAAGAGAGATGAGTGAGGTCAGATAGAAGTGACACAGACCTAGGTCCTAATCCGCCATTAAAACTCCATGAAACACGACATTGTGCACCTACAAACGTGAAATATATGCACAAAAACAGATCTGAAAGGGAGAGGCATGGAGAAATAATAAAACACGAGAAAGGGTTGAAGAACACCACAAAATCACGAGTTTATTGCTCTAGAAGGTGCAAAATATTACATTTCTGCTCAGAGGCACAAATACGCTTGCCAAGCGTAGGAGAAGGCTTACAGCTCAAATGGAGTCGGGAAACAAATTTTACAGTTTCCCCACACCCAAAATGTCTCTCCTCTCAAATGAGAAGTGTTTACAATATATAGAACATCGAGGCGAGAGAGAAAGAAGAAAACTCGGACTCTGCTTTGAAAGCTCAACCACCAACCATTAATGCATACTAAAATCCTAAAATGGCTAATATGACTCTATCGAACTTTCTTAGGAAAACATATTAGAGGCCTAATGCGTACTTGGTGTACCCAGATTTCATCTTGAAATCGGTGACTACCCTATCCGAAAAAATTTCGTACTTCTAAAATAATGGGTCGCTTTGTGTTTTTATCATAGTTCAAAAAATCGTAAATCGGGATTAATCGGCGAGCTCAAATTTTGAATCGAAAATCGGAATCGCAAAAATCAGCAAAAATCGGCAACTTTTAAAAACATTTAAATTCATAAAATATACTTAAATTAAATGTAAAAACAATGTTAAATGATGCGAGAAGTGACTCTATAGAATGCCATATTTTTAAAATCGTTATACAATATTGATTCTTGAATATACTATTATTAATATATAGAATATATCTTTATACTTAATAGTTAATAGTATAATACTTAATATTAATACTTATAGTATTTATTAAAATTTAATATTAATATTACATACTATACACTCGTACAACTACACTACAAACGATTTAGTAATTTACAATTACACTTACAGTATTTAGTTTTACTATTTATAATATATATTATACAAGACTAATAATAAATAATAATATACTATAGTCTAGACATATATATTATCCAAGATTTACTATTACTATTAAGTTATTAACTATTAATATTAATATACACTATTAATATTAATAATAATATACAATATTAATATTAATACTTAATAATAAATATAAAGTAGTTTAATTTTTACCGCCGCCGCTGAAATGGGCATAGTCTTTACCCCATGGAGCCACGGCCAATGAGCCTGGTAATGAGCCACGGATCTGCCGGAAATGGCCTCGCAAATCGCAAAAATGAAAGTCAAATGCCCTCAGAGTAAATTCAAGTCATTTATTGCGAAAACAAAGTCGTGGAAAGAGAAAAGAGGATTAAAAAAACGATTTAGTCTATTTTCGTGTTATACCTTAGGCTGCATTTTTCCCCGATTTTAATACTTCGATTTTAGCCGCGATTTTCAACGATTTTTGCGGGGTTTTGATCTTACTTTCGGCTATTCATCGATTACAAAAATCGCGATTTTTAACAAGTTTAATCGTTTTGCTAGAAGAACACGATTTATCGAGATTTATCGGCGATTTATCGCGATTTTGAATCAGAGGTTTTTATTGCCGAAAGTTCTTGCATTGCATCAAGATATTCTCAAAGACTCATATTAGCCATTTTAGACAAATACCCGTATGCCCAAAATTGTTATATAAACATCGGGATTTGTCTACTAGGGTATTTGTATTTAATTATTTTGAGCCAATGTTTGAGGCAATTTGCGCTCCAATTTAACCTCACAATCGAACATATTATTATTCTTATATACCAGAAGGGTTTTAACTAGGAATAAGTTTTGGGCTTTATTTGTAACTTTTGGCAATTTTTCGTGTTTTTGTGTTTTCCCGTTTCATTTTCTGTGAAATTTCTCTAGATCAATTCCTTTGCCAAGTTAGCCCGATTCTTGGCCTAGAGTATTCAGAGATCACATACGCACATTGTGCCAGAAGGAAGTCGCCATCGAAGGTCCAGTTCACTGGGAAAAAGTGAAGTCGTGCACTAAAAAGCCCCTGCAGGGTTGGGCGCATTTTTGGAAAACAAAGGATTTAAGTGGATCATGGGAAAAATAAAGCGGCGGTAGGTGGGATTTTATTACACGCTTGTAGGGTACTTCTTCCCATGATGGAAAAGTCACTTAAGTTGCACAAAAAATTAGAGGCGGGAGCGGGCGGGAATTTATTGCCTGCCTTGTAGGGTAAAAATTCCCATGGTGAAATAAAAGAAAAGTGACTTAAGTGAAATCATGGGATTTTATTGCTACCATGCAAGGTAAATAATCTCATTGTCAAAATCAAATCACTTAAGTGGATCATGGGATTTCCTGGTTGCCTTGCGAGTAAAAATTCCCATTGCCATGTGTTTTTAAAAATAGAATTCTATTATGCTAAAAAGTGCGCCCCCTTTGGAGAGAGAGAGGCAACCTTTAATGTGATTAAATTAATTAATCTCTTCTAATTTTGGCGCCCAGGTATGGAGAAACGTCAACAAAAGCAAAGGGGAATAAATCAATTGGAAATAAATTGTCTAAAATTAAATAAATTTATTTATTTAAAGGCAGCCCCCTCTTGTGAAAAAGTGTGCCCCTTTTAGGAAGGATTTAATGTTTTTTGAAATATTAAATGATTAAATAAATTCCTATTTTCAGTGGCTAAGGTTAAGGCACACTGTGAAACTTCAGTTGAGTGAAGAGTGGATGTTTAAATTGGATTAATTTAATTAATTGGATGGCTGTCCTTAAACATGCTATTTTAACACATCAGTTGAAGAGAAAAACATGATTTTTAATTAATTAATTGTCAGGAATAGAAGGGGCAATTATTAATTAAATAATTATGAGGGCTATATAAGCATGGGCTGCCATAAGGATGAATTAATTAATTCACAGGTGAAGAAGTGCAGCCCAGAGGAAAAGTGCACCCCATTTGGAGAAGGATTTTGCTCAGAGGAAGGTGGATTTGATGCTAAAAGCTTCTAGTTTTGGCGCATGCTTTGAAGAAGGCTGATTTGTGTCTGCATAATTGTTTGTAGAAGTGATACAGGTGCTCAGGTGATGTTGGTAAAATTCATGTTGGCTTTGCATGCAAATAAAACGTCAAATTTTGGGGCAGCAAGCTTGAATTATGAGATTTTTTTATTAAACTTCACCGTGCATGCTCCGGTTGCCATCTTTGTCAATTAATTGCAGGGAGTTAGATATAGGTACTTTTATACGAAAAGAAACTTATATCAATGTCCAATACATTGAATATTTCCTCCGAATCTGAAGGATTATCCAGATCTGCACCAATTTTGAAGAATTTCAGTCAAATAAGAAGAAAAAGAATTGTTCAGACAAAGATAGACAAAGCTATGGCGAAGAAAGATGAAAAAGAAAGCACAACAGTCATGCATCACTTCTAAATTTGCAGATATTGGAGACACGGATCTAGGCTCGGAACCTCTTGCTGAATTGATAGACAGATCCATAGCAGAAAACTTCACTCATGCGTGCAAATTAAAAGCAGTGGAATTATTCGAGCTGCAGCTTTTCCATCCACAGCCCAGTTGCTCGAGTTTGTTATGCAGGTGCAGATCCATATCCAGATGCGAGATGCGCAGATGCGATCCAAATCTCATAGTTGCAAAAGCTTCCGGCACAAAGGCTTCATTCTTTTGTTTCAAATGCAGCCCGTGAAGAAGTCAGTGCGTGGAAAATTCCTTCCAAGATCTTGTGCAAATGCTCCCATCTTCCAGTTGAAGCCTTCATTGAATTTTCATTCATTTGGAGTGCTTTCCAGAATTTTTAATTGTTCATATGCAATTAAAAATAAAGAGTTATGGCAAACATTGCACTGATGCATGTACTGAAGAAGAACTGCAAAAGCTTCAAGGACAAAAGAAAAGACAAGGTGAAAGCAAAATTCCAGCCACTTCCAGATCCACTTCGCTTCCGATCCATTTGTTGTTTCCAATTCCAGTTTGTTTCCAAATCCAGCTCGCTTCCAGATCCAGCTTGTTTCCAGATCCAGTCGTTTCCAATTCCAGCTTGTTTCCAGATTCTAGCTTGCTTCCAGATCCAACTACTCCCAGATCCAGTTTGGTGAGAATCAAAGGCAAAAGAATCAGCTGCATGCAGACATGAAAAAGGACAAGACTGCAGCTTTCCTCTTCCTTCTTTCCTCTGACAAAGTAATTGAGCGATCAATTAAATTATACAACTTAAGTGATTGGTTTAAAAGCCATTACTTGAAGAAGTCAACTACTTGGAGATAGGTGGCAGACGTGCAAAATAGAAGGTTCTATTTTCAGTTGCAAATCATGCATGTCATGCAAAGAGAAATTCCAGGAGGGAGATTGCCAGTTGTTTCCTTTCCCACTTCCGCATGTGCCAATTCAACTAAAAGCTTCCGATTTGTACTTTCCCTCCTACATTCTATAAGTAGGAGAAGAACCTCTGGGTTAAGGATGAGAATTTGTAAGCAGCAACCTTGTGTTCCAGACTTTGTGCTGAAACCCTTGAGAGCCACTTGAAGCAAATAATATAGAGGAGTAGATTTCCGGAGAACTTTGTATCACGGTGTATTGTGTTTCTTGCTTTTCATCTTAGATCTCTTAATAGACTTTGTGTTATTTCAGATCTAGATCTAGAGCTACCTTTGCTTAGAATTCTGTGTTTATATCTATTGGTTTCTTCTATGTGCATGCAATCAACTATGCTATCTATTGATTGGGATGCACATCTTCCCCATTTCTTCTCTGTGTTAATATAATTTCCTTTCCTCTCTTCTATAAATATTTTCTTTCTTTAAAACAGCTGCTTACTTGTTGCAGAACTGTTCAGTTATGGTTCATGAACTGAGTAGTTAAAGTAAAACCCCATTTAGATATTAGCATACTTTAATTGACAAATCTGACACGGAGCCTCACCGGTAAATGAGGGAGATTTATCTCATGACTGCCTAGGTTTTGTGCTATGCAGAAAATCTAGCCAACAAAAACAAAAGCTAAAATGCCAAAGATCCTCTAATGACCCGCCTTCCCGCTTTGACTTGAAACATGGCTACCTGTCCCTTTGCGGGCCTACTCTGTAATTTTGCGTTTTGACTAAGTCCCTTTGTTTGGCGGAGGTTTTATGTCTTACCGGAACACGTGGAGGCTCAGCGCACATTTGGGACCTGCCTCCGGATTTTCCCTTTGAAGTTGCGCCGAGCCGACGCGTGGAGGCTTCTATTGATCCTTCTATACTTAGCCGATTCGGGCCTGCTCTGCCCCATTTGGACTCTGACCACGTGGCGAGCCCACGCTCATTTGGGAACCCGCTCTGTATTTCACCTCTAAAGTTGCACTAAGTTGACATGTGGTTCTTCCGTCGGCCTGTCCCGAGCTTGGACTTTTCAATGGCCGGTGTCCCCTTTTCGGACCTTGGACACGTGGAGGGTTGGCACTAGTTCAGGGTCTCTCTTTGGGCCGCGCCTTTGAAGTTGCGCCAATGAGATAGGTGGTGTCGCCCACCGGCCTCGAGACTTTTCAACCGCGGCTCTATTTCCTTTTCGGACCTACAACACGTGGAAAGTTGGTGCTTGTATGGGGAACCGCCTTTTGCTTCGACCCTTGAAGGTGCGTCGTGATGACACGTGGTGGCTTCTGTTGGTCCTTTTATACTTAACCGATTTGGGCTTGCTCCTCTCTCGGTCCCTAACTACGTGGCGAGCCTGCGCTTATTTGGGGTCTCTGTTTTGGATTCTACCCTTGGAATTGCGTCGTTGAGGCACATGGCACCTTCCGCGGCTTTGCTCTATACTTAGCCAATTCAACGGCCGTCTCTGCCCCCATTTGGACTCTGACCACGTGGCGAGCCCGCGCTCATTTGGGAACCCGCTCTGTATTTCACCTCTAAAGTTGCGCCGAGTTGACACGTGGTTCTTTCCGCTAGCCTTAGACTTTTCAACTGCCGATTCAACCTTTTGAGGCTCTGACCACGTGGAGGGCTAGCGCTCATTTGGGGTCCCTATTTTGGTTGCGCCTTTTGGAATTGCGCCGAGTTGACACGTGGCACCTTCCACGAGTCTGTTGTTCGGCCCCGATTCGACTCGTATGCGAAGCCCGAAAACTTGAGCCCTTTTCTTCAATCTTCTCCTGCAAGCCTCTGGCCTCCTTTGACGTTGTTTGCTTCCTTTCCCGACCCTGCTCCTCCATTGTAGAGCCCACCTGTAACCCGACTATTGGATTTAAATTGTGGGCTCACAATACTGAGCCGACCCTTAGATTTTCTTCTGCAGGGTCGTGTTTGATCAATTTTGTCGGGGGCAAAATTGGGATAATAGTTCCAATTTGTAGGGACCTTCGGCTTGTGATTTTTGAGGACTTCTCTATGGATTATGCTGTTGATTTGGGTGAGATGGCATCGGTTGAGGCTTCCAGTAAGAGATATTGGGGTGACAACCCTATAGTGTTTGATGGTGTGACAAAGTCTGCACGTGAGGATCCTATTTCTGGGGGATGTGAGTTGCTTCAGGGGGGCACTGTTTCGAGGGAGATGAGGAAGTTGGGGGGTTATGCACATGTCATTGGGGACATGCACTTTGATATCAGTGGACCCTTCCTATTCAGATGGGATGTGGCTTCTATTCCTTGATGAAGAATTGGGATATGTGATTCTTTATGGAGAGCAGAGGTAATCTCCTGGTTGGAGCAGGTCCCAATTCTTGGTCAGGTATGGAGCAGCAACACTAACCATCTATGAGGTGGAGCATAGAGAAGCATTCGTTACAGTATTACATTCAGGTTGTGTCTTTTATTACAATTCCTTCTTCAGTTTGCTTGATCCTTGTGGTGAAGATTCATCCAATTACAGGAGGGGCAGGGAGCAGTGTTAAGGCCTCCACTTCTAAAAGTTTGGTATAATGCCACCTTCTTTTGGCCCTCCAAAATGTGTTTAGGGGGATGTCAGAGTGGAAAACCAACTTTACAGGTCTTGGCATTATATCTAAATGGTTTATGCGTCCATTGCTTATGTAACTTGCAATGTGTACTATGTACCATGCAAGTGTATCTTGTTTTGGGGCCAGTTGGGGCCACTGCCATATATTTCTTATGATTGAGAGATGTGTAAATAGAGACTGTTATACACTTAAGCATTCCATTATTATTCACACTAAACATTTTCTATAATGAGAGGTTATTATTCTTTAGGTGTCTTTTGACACCACTATATATTTGTGTCTTATATGTCTGTGGAGTTTATTACACTTTAACTGCATGTTAACAATAAAAAGAGGTCTCTCTCTCACACACGCACATACTCCCTCTCCCTTTCTCCATCCCTCCAGCCCAATTCTCTCTCCCTCTCTCCTCATCTCCCTCTCTTCCTCCTGCCTCGCTCCCCTTCCACTCCCTCCCTCGCCCCTCTCCCCTCTCTCTGTCCTTGTCCCTCCCTCTCCCTCTCCACCAAATATTTGTGTCTTCTAGCTTGCGGAGTTTATTACACTTTAATAACATGTTAACAGCAAGAAGATCTCTCTCTCTCCCCCTCCCATCTCCCTCCTCTCTCCTCTCTCCGTCCCATCTCCCTCCTCTCCCACTCTCTCTCTCTCCCTCCCAATCCCTCTCTCACTCCCTCTCCCTTGCTCTCTCTCTCACTCTAGCACACAAGCTTCGTGGTCACACTTAGCATAGCACGAACAACCAGTATTGTTTGGGTGCACGCACCTGGCCAATATTTAGGCGCACCCATCTCCCTCCCTCACTCCTCGCTCTCTCTCTCTCCCTCCCACTCTCTCTCTCTCTCTCTCTCTCACACACACACACACACACACACACAAGCTTCATGGTTACACTTAGCATAACACGAACAACTAGTGTTGTTTGGGTGCACACACCAAGCCATATTTAGGGTGCATCTGAAAGACACCTGCACTTGTGAAACACACCTTTTTTGAACTTGAGGCTCACCGAGTGCAATAAATTGAACCCCTTGAAACGGGTGTGGTTTTCTCTACTTTATGACGTGCCCTTTTAAAAAAATTAAAAAATATATCGAACAAAAAGAACCCAACACACAAAATAACATTTTTCGTTTCACCTCATTACTTAATTTTTCTCTTTTACCTCTGCTGCATGCATTTAACTTTTCCTTGTTTTCCTTCAGCATTGTCTTCCTGCGGCATGTTGGCACCAAGCGGCCTAAACTTTCTTCCACTTCCCTGAACAATTCATGTGCATATTTGTTGTTCGTGAGCTGTTCGCAGGCACGTTCAACTGTTTGAAGACATGTATACACATGTGGGCTGTTTGTGTGCATTTTAAAACTGTTTGGGTTGTTTGTGTGAGCTGAAACGTTGTCTTTTCTCGTGAGGGCTGTTGCCCGTGAAGCATAGCCTGTTATTTTAAAGACGAGAGGAGAGAAGTGGGTATTAAAATTTTAAATCATTTTTCTTCTCTTTTTCAGTTTTGTTAAATATTAGTTTGAAATATTATTGTGATTTGTATATTTTCAATGTTATTGTTCATATAGTTGATATTTTTTAGTAAAAGTTATCTTTAACTTTAGTTTAATAAATATTTTAAATTTTATTTATTTAAATATATCGTTTTAACTTATTTATTAGCGTTATTATGCAAAAGGTCAGATGGCTCCCATTGTTCCCACTATCTCATGCACGTGCGCATCTCCTCCTTACGGCACTTTGCTCAATTGTGAGCTTGTGTCCTCTCCTCAAAATCCTTTTGTTGGATTAGGGTTGCTAAAAAAATCTTCTTTGTACCACAGACCGGCAAAAATTATAGATTGGTGAAGGTTGGAAAGGTTGGATGTGATGTGAGGTGGATGCTTTTTCTTTTTTTTGAGTTTCCTTCAGTTGTTCCTCCCTCCCATCCTTTTACCCCAGTCAGTTTTGTGAAGGCATTGCTTGGGCACAGAAACCCTAAGGTAACAGATGGATTTGCTTGGTCCTTTGATTGCAAAAATGGGTTTAAAACAGTAGATCTGGGGTAGCAATCACTCGGAGGTCAAATATGAGAACCATGGTGAATGGACTGCTCCTTCCATCAGGCACTTCCTCTACAGCTCGGCCTCCTCAAATCCCTCTCCTGCTCCATGCTTGAACGCTCGAGGTAAGGTTCCAGTAGGGTCAATATCAAAAGATCTTCTAAAACATTATGATTTTATTCATACGACAGACAAGCCTGCTGATAGGAATCTTTGTGTCAGCTGGCAGGATCTAGGTTCAGTTCCCTGATTCTTTTCCTTCTTCCAAGTCTCCAATATCACCCGTCTTTGATCCAGATGAGGTTGTGTTACAGAAGGTGTTGGAGGAAGAGGATGACAATAGGGGTAATAGGATAGTTTAGAGATTTCAGAATTTTTGGCCAGCCTTGGTGGTCCTACACTCCTAGATTTCATATCAATAAACATTGGAAACCTCTTTTTTTCTTAATAACTCTGCATTTACCCATGCACCGAGGGATATTTTATTGTGATCTGTGGTTCTCAAGAGGGCAGAGAACAGATCTTACTTTTGAGTCCTTGGTTGTGGGGTTCGGAAAATCTCTGCATGACACCCTAGTTTCCAGATTTTAATAGGTCAACTCATTCTTTCACAGAGGCACCTGTCTGGGTTACGATGCCTAACCTCCCTCTGCAATACTAAAAAATGTCTTGCCTTACTGCAATTGGGAACACCTTGGGAAAATGCCTTACCATTCCCTAGAACACACATATCCGTACTCAACCCACTTTGGCAGGGTTGTCTGAAGAGATTTGGAATAAAATTGCTGGTTGTATTTGGAAACAAGAATAGAACTACGAGCAGTTGGCATTCAGATGTATATTGTGCTTCATTGTCGGACATATGCCGAAGCTTTCTCCAAAAATTAAGGTATCCTCGGAAAATAATTTCCCAAAACGAGGTAGGCTGCCTACATGGTGGAATGGGACAGATTTTCTTCACCAACAAGGAAAGGCCAACACACTTGTTCAACCTTTATTTGCTCCCAGTGAGATCTCTAAGCATATAGATGTTTCAGCATCACCGGCCCCGGAGATCTCTCCACCAAAGATTCTGGTTGGTTCCTGTTAATTCTGCCCCCTCTTCTATTTGCAACATTACTCATGCATTGAAACTGGGATCTTTCCTGCCTCTGCTAGCTAAGATTGTTGGTCATCTTGATGTGGATGGGAGTCTTCCTCCTCTGTCCGGTCAATCATCTCCCAAGGTAGGGTTGTTTTGGGGTTCCTCCTTGCATGAGGAATTTGAAGAATGGAAAACCGTGAGGAAGAAAAAATCCGACTCAAAAAAAGTTGTGTCATACAACTTTCAGATCTCATCAGAAGAAGGCAGGGCATAACCTGGAAGCAGGTTTTATTCAGTAGATTTTCTTAGTTTGTGTTGTAATTGCTGCGGAAGACTGGTATTTGGTAGCAGAAGTTGTTTCTTTGGCTACAGAGGACTGATTTTCAGCTGCAAAAGTTAGCAAAAATTTTAGGATGATTCTTCTTACGTTAAAAGTAGTCTCTTGTTTGCTGCTGAAGAATGTGATGGATGTTGTATTGCTGAGTGATGTCTGCACATTCGTTGCTCTTAACAAAAGCTGTGTATTAAACTTGTCTTTATAATTATTGGAAAATAATTGAAAATCATGTATATAATCCTTTTATTAATATAAGGGTGGGGAACCTGTCAACCCTCTTTTTGACTGATCAAAAAAACTTATTTATTAGGGTTATTTAATTAAAATAATAATTTTAAACTTTAGAAATATGAATGTTTTTCTAATATTAAATCATTTTTATTTATTATTTCATCAGAAACTTGTGAAATTTAAAGTAAAATTTTAGGTTTCTAACAGTTTTAAATTCAAAATTTAATAGTAACTGTGAGCTTCAAAATAGGAATATTTTATTATTTGAAATTGTATTTATGTATTTTACTACTTTTAATAGAAACGTGGATATGGATTTTGAGGACAATACCAAGTATCCACTTTGAGAGCATTGCATAGTTTTAGAGAAAAGAAAAGGAGGGAAGGGGGCATAGAACGTGTTAAATGTATCCTTTGTGAAGAGCACTGGTGGGGCAATTATCTAGGAGTGAAAGCCTGTTTATTGGCTAGTCTCACTTATGGTGTGGAAGTTTGCAAGAAATTAAACGTGGATCAAATTTTAATGAAAGAAACCAATTTCACAAAACCAAGTGTTCCAAATGATGATTTTGAAATAGGTGAGCCTGACAAATTACCTTTTGGTGGTTCCCAATCTTCTATTCGGGTGGTGGTGCGATGGTCATGGAATTGAAATCGAGTCACAAATGATCCTTGTACGCTTAAAAGGTGCATTGTTCCTTACACATCTTTATTTGACAATGATACTAGGTTAAGTTGAAGGAAACAACTACTAACATGGTTCTTCCTGTTGCAAATGTTTCCAAGGTGAAACGCTCAAGAAATGCACAGAAAACACCACAAACGTATGGGCACCTGCCAAGAGGTGAGAAACAACACGACCAGTTTAAGGGCATTTCCGGCAATTTTCATGCATTTCTGGCAAGTTTCCATGCATTTCCGACAAGTTTCAGGGAATTTCAAACACATTTTTTTAAAATTTTAAAATTTTAAAAAACTTTTTTAAACCTATAAAAATAATATAGAATACCATAAAAATAATAATAATAAGTGTTTTATTTTTTATATATATTTCTATTTTTTAATAGTTCAATGTATAAACTTTTCCATACCGTTTGGTTTCCAAGGGTTCTTGGAAAAACAGTGTCTCCACATTTCAGATCTCTTTCCATACCCATTTCCTCATAACTTAGATACTAGTATAAGATTGATGCTTCCATTGCCCGATTATTTTATGCATGTGGCACCCCATTCAATGTGGCCCAATCTCGTTATTTCCATTAAATGGTGCATGTCATCATTGAGGACCCTAAATGGTACAAGCCTCCCACATACAACAAGCTCCGCACGACATACTTTTGAATCAAGAGAAGCCAAGAGTTGAGAAATCTCTCTCCTATTAAAAATGATTGGGGAAAAGAGAGTTGTTCAATCATTATAGATGAATGCACAAATACAAGGAATAGACTTTTTCTGAACATAATTGTTTCTTGACCAACAAGTTTGTATTTCTTAAGGGCTATGGATTGTACTCTTTGGGAGAACAACGCGCGACCTGTCAGGAAGATTTGTTGTGTACTGTAAATGAGGAGATTGGTCCGTCACATGTTCAAGTCGTTACAGATGCAACTCCTGTATGTAAAGTTGCAGGGTTGATAGTTCAGCAGAGATACAAACATATTTATTGGACACCTTGTTCAGTTCATGCCATGAACAATATTTTGAAGGACTCAAAGTTTAATTAAGCGTCGCTCCTTACATATGAACAAACACAAGCCATGTATAGAGCCTATGAAAAGGTTGAGCTACTAAAACCTTGTAAAACCTTGTGATACACAATTTGTTGTCTTGTTATCATTCTTATAAGATTGACTAAGGTGTGTGGTACGCTACGTAATGTGGCTGTCAATGACAAGCAGTCTGATTGGAGGCAATCTTATGGTAAGAGTGCAATGGAAGTCGAGAGGTTGATAGTAGAAGATATATTTTGGTTTGAGGTGAAATACATCACCTTTTGCAGCCTATAGTACATGTCATCAGCTAATGCAGACATAAGTTCTCCTTGCTTGAGGGATTTTTATGACACCATTGATTTCATGTGCGGGTAAATTTTTAAAAATGCAGACAGAAGGAAGTTTGAATATTATCAACACATGGAGGATAAGATACTTGTAAGATGGAATCGCCTCAACACACCTTTACACATGGCTGTCTATGCCTTGAATCCAAAGTGGTATGACATTGAAAAAATGAAAAAAGGTCGCCATTTGTTGGGGGAGAGGTGGCAAGTGGGGTTTCATGTGATGTGTTTGAAAGACAAATGGAAATGGCGACAAGGCAAAGCACATCAAAGATCAGTTTGTTCGCTTTGGTCGTGGACGTGGGGAGTTTACATCCATGATTGCAAAGCCTCATTTAAGTATGAAGGATCCTACCCATAGTTCACATACTTGTACTCGGAAGACCCAAAAAATTTTGACTCGGCAAAAACTCAGCAAGACTCGGCGAATACTTGGGAATACTCGGCAACTTAAAAATACACAAATTTCTTTAAAAAACATAAATTTTAAGCAAAATATAGCTACAAAATGTATCAAATGAGTCCATAAAATGTTGCAGAAGTGTTTTCTATTAGATTTGAATACAAATACAATACAAAATCGCATCATCATGCGAATACAACAGCCGGCTGATAACTTTTACCCACATTGTTATAGTATCAGGGAGGTAGTTTCTAAATTACGAGCTTTTGTTTTTTGTATGAACGATTTTGATGACTCCAGCAGACTTGCTTTTACTATTGCATACAGGAAATTTCAACATAACTCAATGGATCTCACCTCGGGTTTTCAAATATTGTGCTTTACCACATGGGAAAGTCAACCACTTACGAGATCATTACATTCTATATAGGCACTGCATTAGAGAAGGCAATAGATTCCAAAAAAACACTTATAAATTTCCATAAGATTTAGAGAATCCCACAAGACTAGCTAGGAAAGAGCTTTGGCCTAGGATTCAATACAAAGATTTGTAACATAATAATAGCACTGAAAGGAGGATACTAACTACAATAATCTTGGACGAATGGTGAAGCATTAATTCAATCCTAAGAGATAAACTCAAGCCAAAGGAAAATTCAAGCCTCGGGTTGAAAGAAAACATTGTTGCAAGCAGTGTCGTCTTTCATTTTGTTGGCAATTGTATTGTAATAGGGGCAATTTTATTACTTGTAAAATATCACTACCAATTAATATGAATTTACTCAGCGTCAAAACTCGCCAAAACTTGGCAAGTTTTTTCAGCGAGTACTCGTTTGTAGTTTTCTTTGGCGAGTACTCGCCGAGTCTTCTAACTATGATCCTACCGATTGGTGGGCACTTTCTATCAGAGATAAATAAAGAGAATTATAAAAGTCTGCTACTCATTTGCTATCTCATGTAGCAAGTTTGTCTCCTTGTAAGAGGAGCTCGAGCACGTGGTTTTATTCGCAATGTGAAGAGAAACAATCTCGAATCAAAGAAAGCAAAGAAGTATGTTTCTTCCATAGCAATGTTTGATTGATATCACATCAAGATTCTAGCTACAGAGAGGAGCCTTCTAGGCAATGGAATGTGCAACCTAAGGACACTCGTTTAGATGAGGCAATTCTTGCAAATAGGATTTCAAAGTTGAGTGTTGTCGATGGTCCTCCACCTGCCAAGGATTTCCTTGAAAAATTCATGCATGGTGATGACGTCGATGAGGATCTCTCCACTTTAGATGCTACATATCCTCCTCCAACATAGCCTTCTTTCACTTGTCTTCATGACATATGACAGCTATATAATTTTGTAATTTTGATTTACCATTACTAGTAGCAAATAGATCAAAACTATTGATATTATTAAATATATTGTGACATATTTCAATGTTTGAATAATATAATTTGATGACTAGTTTATTTTACTTGAACTTTACTAAAGTGTCATGATGATCTCATGTTTTATGTTTTTTACTAAAGCTTTACTCGCACACCTAGAAAACCTTGTAAACAACAATTTTTATTGCTTTGCTTTGAAGCCCGTATGAGCCACGTGGGAAGATTGATAAAATATAGAGCATTATATTACATATAATGCAATTATTATATTGGTAATTATTCAACCAATTTGTAACCACCTCTTCTTATATAATAAACGTTGGCATGCTTGATTGAGTGTGCATTCAGCCTTCTCTGAATTCTTTCTTCTCTTTGCATATGCTAACATTGGCATCAAAGCAAGGTTCATAGTTCGAGGAAGAAAGAAGACATTCACAGTCTGAGGAAGCTCTTGGCAGAAGAGTACAAACAAGGAGAAGCCTCAGAAAGGCCTTACAGCTGACTTGGAACATCCAGTTCGTGGCAAAAAAACATGGGCACTTCCATTCGTATTTGCAGGCATCTAGGGCACGTTGTGTACCATTGCAGATTTTCAAAGGGCATAGTCTTCCCGCTTAGGGCATAGTCAAAATACGCGATCCGATTGTTTGAAAAATATGAAAATGTAAGTTTGAGGCCAAATTATAATCTGAAAACAAAACATGTTTAATCTAACACGAGGCCATATAAAACACGTAAATACAATCATGAATACAATCTGAAAAACACGACTCTTCCGATAGATTGCGAGTTTAGACTCATAAATGATTGTCTCGAGTATCGTGGACAAGGGCACAAGAGACGCAAACGAGGTCAAAGAGTCTCAAATCTCACATTGCAAATATATATATTTAGATATAGTCGAGGCACAATCATCATGGAATAAAAATCACAAACAGGGCAATAAGTTTGTTCAAGGGCATTTCAAGGAAGCCATCAAAGAGAAGTGCTAAGACATAAAAGGTGAGTTGCAAAAGGAAAAGTTAGACAATCGAACATTGTGAGTAATGGTGAATTTTTCAGCCATAATTCTGCCAAGACACAAAAATTGATGGGCACAAATTTCAATGTATGGAACCATAAGATTTTGACACTTGTATAATTTTGAGATTGTGATAAAATAATCACAGGCAACGAAGGCAAACCTGTTACGAACTTTGTGGATTATGACAAACATCATAAGGAGGCTTTCTCACTTTTTAAATTGTCGAGTGTCAAATGATTTGATACCGAGTGTCCGAATGCCACTAGGGGTTAGTGTGCTATGGACCACCTGAGGGATAAATATCAAATGTCAAAAAAGAGTTAGGTTTTATACCTAAAGAATATGCTCATTTATGTGAAGTTACAAGGTGGATCGTTGTCCGAGCACCTTCTTCGGATGAAAGACCTCGAGACCAGCTTTCTTCCATCAACAAAAACGTGGACCATGATGATATCGGTGGCTGCAGTTACGAACATCTTACCTTCTTCATATGAGTCGTTTGTGGAGGCACTCCATTTAATGGTTGAAAGTCAAACTCTCACATTTGACAAGGTGAGTTCCTACTTGTTGCAAAAGGAGCGGAGACAAATTCAGGCAGAATCCAATTGTGACCAATCAGAGAGTGCTCTTGTCACACAATCAAAAGAAAAGTGGAGACGTCATTCTGGCGAGTCCTCCACTAGGTATTGCTCACATGCTATTATTATCACAAGGTTGGGGCACCTTAAGAAGGATTGTCGGAAGAAGAAGTTCGATCTTTCGCATCAAAACAAAAAGCCGTGTGATGAGGAATAGGTGGCAGCGATTCTGAGTAAGAACAGGAGGAAACAATCGCATGATGGTGGTACTAGGTTTTGATCATTGATTCCAGCGCATCCAAACACTTTTCATGTCACGGGGACTAGTATGCTTCATTTACTTGCAAATATATGGTTTTAATCAATAAGTACTTAGCCGATGGAGAATAATGCTCATAAATTGTTGGTACGTGTTGTCATGCAAATGTGTTGCATAAAAATTTCAAACTTTCAAGCATGACAACTAAGCCAAAATTGAAAAAATTCTCTCGAGTCTTCTCATAACCCTCTCTTGGTCAGTTTGTCAGTTGTGTCATGTCCATTTTGACCTTGCAGGTACTTCCAAGATGATGAACAATCAAGTACAAGTGTTTGAAATGATAAGACAAGGTCAGCATTTTCATTTAGTAAGATGCTTCCAACGGCTAGTTTCTCAACAAGCCTAGAAGGCCAATTTTGACCTTCTCAAGACTGGTAGGCATCCTCCGGGATGGAACAAAAGGCTCAAACTTATCCAAATATGGTATTGAAGAGTTATGAACATATTGGAATTGATTTAGGATTAAGGACAAACTAAGCAACATCTAGTTTCTAAGGTGTAAGGAGTAGGTAGTCAAAATTGGTACCTTATCTTCTCGGATGATTCTGGGAGCTCCGTAAGGAGTTAAGAGTCAAACAAATAGTCATTGGAAAGTTAAGAGAACGCTCTACATGATGAAATTTTCAAATCCTTCACAAGACTCAAGTATCTCTCAGGGAAACTCAAATGCGTGCGACACACCCCCATTGTCCCGAGGAAAAAGGAGCAATTTTAGGGAGTTGCAGGCAGAATTAAAAGTTGAGACCCATCCCATTGTCTTTGGAAGGCTATTGGGAATCAAAATCATATAAGGGTTCATCAAAAAGTCTTCCTGGAGCTCCGGCAACCTCATTGTCAAGCTTCTCTCTCTCGCAATTAGTCAATTTTGCAAGAGGACACATGTCACCTCCAGGTTGAGGCGCATTTTTGTGTCCCTCTTGTTCTTGTCCCAAGGGGACAGAGGGGACACAAAAATGCGCCCTTTCTCAAGCTTTTACCCTTGGTTCTCCATGTGACCAACTTGCAGCACTTCGGAGGGCTTATCTGGCCTATTTCTAGCTCCCGCATCGTGCAATCACACAATGACACTTGGCAACACCAGGTGAGTGCGCATTTTTGTGTCCCTCTTGTCCCTGTTCCAAGGGAACACAAAAATGCACCCCTTTTCAACCCCTTTCAAGGTTCTTCATACGCCCAAAACAAGCTCTCAAGTGCTAGAATCAAACCTTCCTTCATCTCCTCAAACTCGAATCCCGAAATGACACTTGTCAAGCAGAGGTAAGGTTGCACCTCTTGTCCTTGTCCCAAGGAAACAATGTGGACAAAAAAATGTGCCCATGCCAAGCCCTTTGCAAACCCTAACTTTTCCCTAGCTGCTTCTACCCTTTTGTAATTAAATTTGACTGCCGGATGACCGTCAAAGCATGAAAATGACTAACTACTAAGGGTTTTCTCAATAAGTTCAAGGTGGCAACGATTGTTGATGCCATAAAGCATCCAATAACCTGCAAATTCTTTAGAACACCACATCCACGCTGTCCAACACCTTCCAAAATGATCATGACTGCGAAGGTTGAATGTTGCACATAGTTCTTCATTCGAAATCGAAGCACGAGATCCTTGTATGAGGCGGAACACAACTGGAACTCATTGTTTGCACTTGGGTAACTTTTCTTGCTATCAAAGCTTCAAGCCTCCATCCATTAGTGGCCGCCAGCATTAGCGCGCGGGCGAAAAAATACAACGAGGCTCATCTTCACTTCCCGAGGATCCGTTAGGCGGAATCACTTGAAAACTGGAGGAAACAATCCCTAAAAAATCTAGTTTCACGTAAGCTAGTTTTCGTGCCATGAAGTCCCTATTTTTAGGGATATTGAGGACTGTGTTTTTATCAGCACTCTGCCCTCCTAAAAAAATTAATTTCCCAAAGATCCGGCAGTGAAATCATCCTAAACTCTACACGAGGGGGTCTTGAAAAATCTAGTTTCATGTAAACTACTTTTCGCACAATGGAGATGCTTATTTTTTGAGATATCAAGGACTGAGTTTTTCTCAGTATTTTGCCCCTTCGCATACTAAAAAAATAAATTACTCAAGATTGCAAGTTCCGATCATTCAAAGCATCCAAAAGCAATGAAGATGACAAACAAGGTAAAATTGGTAATTTTTCCGAAAAAAGCAAAAAGCAAAAAGCACTTTCTAAAAATAAAAACTTGCTAAAAATAGCAAGGCATCATCAACGTAAGAGAATTGAATGTGCCAAAAGGTTCGGACGATCAAATTTGAGCAAAATAAGAGATATGTCCCAAAATAGCAAGCCCTGGTCCTACCTACTAAAAATAGAAAGTCTTTGTTTTAGATGCGAAAATTGTAGTTGGCTCTGTTTTCTCTCATCTCGTTGCTTTTCCACATCCTTACAGGGCTTGTAAGGTGGTTGCATAGCTCAAACGAGGAAACTCACTCTTCTCAAGGATCCCAAAGCATCATTTTGATCTCAATTGTGTCCAAAATCAAAGCAGAGTATATCATTGTTACGCGGGACGCGTACCCCCCAAAATTTTGACGTCCGAGATGTCACGAACGCTTTGGGATGCCGGGACGTGGGGAAAAATTTCCCCGCTTCCAACAGCCCAAGGAATGCAGAGAAACGTCCCGTGCGTTTGAAGAGGAGGAGAAACGTCCCCGGGGCGGGGGACGGCCTGACTTCTCGGTTTTTTTTTTTGAATTTTTTTAAATTAATTTGTTTATTGTTTTCTCTTTATAAATGTTTACCCGTTAACCATAACCCGACTATTTTATAATATATTTGAAATTTCAGCTTGTCTCAAATTCAAAATTCAAATATGTATTATGAATTTTCAATTTATGACATTAACATATTGATATTATAGTATTAAGGAATGTATTTGATGTTTATGAGTTCAAGTTTCACCTTATTTAAGTCTCAAATGGTTTTATTTCAGCTTATTTATATAATTTAGTCACTATATCTTTATATTTTAAATATTTAAATATTTTTTAATTAGCCGTCCCCTGTCCCCTGAGGTAACTATGGAGTATATCAAGGCGCAATGAAGTAATGTACCTGCGAGAGACACTGAGCAACTGGAAAGGATTCAAAAGGTGTCAAGGAATCCATTGATTCATCAAAAGAGGTCATCATGTTCATCATCTGAAGTTATCACCATCTCATCGAAGTGAGCTAGGTGACTTGGGTGAGCTGGGTGAATTGGTTGAGGCGAGTCGGTGAGCTGGGAGAGCTGGGTGAGTTGGGTGAGTCAAGTGAGCTAGTCAAGAGCTCATCCTTTCCTATAAGGGGCACACGAAGATTGAGGTATGCAAACATCAGAAGTACTCTTGAGCTAAGAACATCAGATAAGTGATCTTCACTTGAGGCTCCATTGAAACCCAAGGTCATCAAGAGAAATCATCATCTCGCCAAGTGAGTTGGCTAACTGAGCTCATCGAGGTGAGTTGGTTGAGTTGAGCTCGGTGAGCTGATTGAGCTAGCCAAGCCAAGTGAGCTAGGAAAGAGCTCATCCTTCTTCCTTCAAGAGCTCACATCTCACAGGGTCGAAGTAAAGGCGAGTTTGCGATGTGCGGGATAGGAATGCGAGCATCAAGAGGTTTGAGCATCGTGAATGAAAATTGTGAAAGTTTAAGGAGCAAGAGAGTGATCCTCACTCTCATTGTGAGATCAAGAATGCATCATCATGAGTAATGCCCATGTTCATCTCAAGCTCACATCGAAGGTCTCATAATCAGTGTTTCTAAACACTCATTCGGCAGCCCAAGGTGTATGCATGCATTTGACAGAGGAGAAAAATGAGATCATCATGCCTCAAATCAGCAAGTTCTACATCAGTCAATCCCTTTCCTTTCTCCTCTTCTCTCCCTTTATTCTAATTCTTCATTGTATACAATCATGGTATTTTTTCCTATTTACTTAAGTGACAATATTTGTAAATTGTAAAAGTACTCTCTCAAAATTATAAGAGAGGTACTTAATTTGTCTCTTCTAAGGAAAATGAAAGGTCACAAGTGGAATAGGAACATGAAGAGTCATGTGGGGGTAGGTGAAAGGTCAATTCACAATGCTATAAATTGGGATGGCTTTTCTATTCCAAATGATCGTAGTTTTTTTAAAGTTACATTTTTCTATAGCAATTGTGGATTGTGGTTTGGGTGTTGAGCTTTGTATCACCAACACAAGAAATAAAAGCTACATTTCTTCCATTTCCCTTTTTCATGTTTTCCTCTATTCTCTTTCTTTTCTGCACTTTGCATCCTTAATAAATGAATATAAGGAACTATGTGTCTTTAATTTGTTAGTCTCACTAATGGCTTACATTGTTGCTTTCCTCTAATTGAATGTTGAACTACTCTAGTTATTGGGTGTGAACTTTGCTATTGCCTACTCACAACAATAACCTTCCCTTTCCTAATTTCTCTCCTTCACCCTCATCACTGCAAAATCTCCCTTGTACCCCATACAAGCACTTTGCCACAAGTTCAGTGAAGTGTGCATGTGTGATCCCACCTATTTGGCCACCCCACAACAGTAGATAGAATTAGGATAGTTACATTCAATAATGGGAGCCTCCCCATACACAAGGAGGGGCGTAGCCCCGTGAGCATTGGTGGAAACACATAATTTTTCATACGACAAATTATTTCACCAATTGTATGGAATGTCATATATGTACCTTCTTTACAAAAGAATCTTCTATCTATTCGTCAATCAACTAAAAATCCCTAAATTCTATAGATTTTTGTGGGGAGAAGTGTGTTGTCTCTAATGTGAAGAGAGATGGATGAATGCTCTTGGTATTGGGCAAGGTGGCCAATATCGGCTTGTTGATCCTGCTACGATCAACATGAATGCATGTGTGGAGGACAACTCCACCATATAGGATGTGCAGGAGGCTGAAATGCCTTGGGAGGAAGCCATTCCCCATAGATCTGTTGACTTGGATATAGTCAACCTACATGCACTTATTGTGGAGGGAACATCCACTATACTAGATGTACGAGAGGTAGACATGCCTTGGGAGGATGGATTTCCTCATTCTGAAGAACAATTTGTTGTGGATAGAGACTCCACTATTCAAGCTACATTGAAGGTGCATGGTGAGATGGCAGGCCAAGCCACTCAAAGGTACTTGCACAAAGGACAATAGAGCATACCCAGTTTGCTCATTGTGTTGTGAAAGACCTTTCCCAACAGAGGGGGATAAATGAGCAAATAGATGAGATGGAGGAGTTAGTTCTCACTCCTACTACTACGGAGATGGTTATTTCTCCCACTGCTGAGACGGAGATGCTTGTTTCTCCTACTATTGCGGAGTTGGTTCTAACTTCCATTGCACAGATGGTCACATTTCTCTCCTTTGCAACTCAATTTGATTGGAAGGCACTTCACCATGCTTTCCTGAATAGGTTGGACAAGAACTACATGGTGTTGCAAGGGCATGATCAAGGTGACTTAGATTGCAGGCTAACCGAGTCTTTGTATAGACTCTAATAGGCTACACAAGCTTGGAACAGACTTCTCAATCCACCTCTCCGAGTTTCTGATTCCAACACTCTGGAGATGGGGCTAACACTCTCAGCCATTGATGATTCATCGCTAGTCAATGAATCACATAACAAAGAATCTGTGACCACTTGCCATATCCTCTGTTCACACGACCAGATTCTTGTTTTGCAGTCCTCCATTCGACAACCACAACACAACAATGGACTGCTGATTTCAAAGTACCACCTGTTTATAGATCTAATGACTAAACATGTGGGCTTTAGGACATTTGTAAAATTTCGGGACAAATTTGGTATTGTTTACATTTAGTCATTAAGATGGGGTGTTAAAATATAGAGTATTATATAGCATATAATGCAGTTATTTAGTTGGTAACTGTTCAACCAGTTTGTAACCACCTCTTCTTATATGATAAATATAGTCACATTTGATTAAGTGTGCATTCAGCCTTCTCTGAATTCTTTCATCTCTTTGCATATGCTAGCAAAGATAGCAGAAATTCTGGCTCCAAAGTTTGGATTCCAACAAAGAAGTGGAAGCAATTGAACTCTTATGCTGTTTTCACTTGCAAATTTTTCAGATAGTTTCACTTGAGATGCAACATAAATTTTCAGATGCTTTATTATGATGATATGCAGTATTCTATGTTTGAAAAAAACCTTTAAAGCAATTATCTACAACCCTTCAAGATATGTTTTGAGATTTATGAACCAAAAATGGATTAAAATGTAGAGATTAGATTCAAAATTAATTGCTATAATCATATACAACCAAAAATAATAATGAATTTACCAATTTCCATTCAACAGAAACCCATCCTAGGTTTTCAATGGACCCAAGCTCTACCGCTCTCTCTCCCCTTCCCCTCTTTCCCTCCATATATATATACACAAAGAAAAACATACTTCAAAGTGTCATGCTAATCATACCTCAGGATACTTGCCACGTCTATTAAAATTGAATATTAACTTCTTTACTTGGAAGCATTGAGCTTATCGTACCTTATGATCCTTCCTAATATTGTGATAAAACTCAACGCACAAAACAACTTCAGGGTAACGTACTGGCTCATGCTCACTTTGGCCTATTGTCTTTGTCTGTGAGATAACACGATAATCAGTATTTGCAGTTGAACATAAGACATATAGCATTTCTAAGCCAAATACATTCAATAGATAAACTCAGATAGGGTTATAGTTTCAACTTTCACCAATATTAAAGTCTACAAGCCAGACATTATTATAAAACCAACAAAAATATGGATTGAACTGCATCATGAGGTCTGTCCTGATATTATATCCAACATATCTGTCAAGCTTGAGGATTTGCACTACCTCTTGGAACAACAATACTTTGAATACTATCCATTTAAAGCGTTTATAATTTAGAGATGACAATTGATATTTATTTCTGAATCAAGTCAAAACTGAAAATGAAAACCATGCACACTACGAAAATATTCATAACCCCATGAATAGAATTAATCAACAGTAATAACATTCAATAATGCCTTTATGCAAATACAAAAGAACAAAAAGGGGATCCAAATAAGTGTCACTTTTCTAGAAACAAACAAGAACAAATACCTCCATCTGGTCTTTGTTCATTCAATTTACATCTTAAATAATTTACTTCATGGTCCAAGAAGCTTTTTTATGCTTATGATGGTTTGATATTCTAATTTTAGGTAGTTAATAAATTTCTTTTTCTTTTCACTTGCAGTCCCTCGATCTTCAAATATTTTACATTCCATATCTACGACATAAATAGGCCAACTGCTGTCACTATCCAGCAATGATTTTTGCACCTTTTTTGAACTGTTCTTCATTAGTAGGTAATAGTATTTTCCCTTCATCTTTTCATCATTTTCCTCATGTAAGCCTCTCTTCTCTCTCTCCCCTTTCCAAGTGGGATTGTGTATCATCATAAATTGGTCAAATTAAAGGACATTGTAATTTTGGATCAGATTTAAAACATAGAAAACTTCATTCAATTTATTCATTGAAAACAATAACATATAAATAGTGTATTATTCTCCTACAAAGGAGTCAACACCTATCTCCAATCCCTAATATCTCTCCTACTCTCCTATTCTCCCTCATAACATCTCTACGAACTCCTATCTACATAAGATGCTTAAACAACCCAAACAACTTACATTATATATTAAATTATTCATGATAACAAATATACTCACCACTAACACATATACATAACTAACTTGCAACAATACTAATGTGAGTACTAATTTCTATCATTACCCCCTAGTACAAACCGCTGGGAGAAAAGAATCACATTCTTGAAAAGCTTCTCTCGAAAACAATTCTTGGACCAGGTACAACTCCATCAAGCTATCTCATAAGTTATAACCCTCCTAAAGGTGCAGCTCCTGAGTTGAATTCTCTAGTTCCAAGATTCTGCCTCCCAAACTCCCAAATTTACAACTCCGAACTATCCGGGCAGCCATCCATGTTGAGCTTACCTCAGAGCTTTTCCTAACCTCAAAGAGTGGTTTTCTTAAAATATGAATTTCAAAAATGTCAACAAGGTTGGCGATTATTTTTTCACACCACAAAACCATGAAAGATACTGAAAATAGAAATAATGAGGACTAAGTCCTTGTTGTCGCAGTTGTAGCCACCTTTTTGGATCACTACCACTTGATCAAGAATGGTATAGGACGGTTAGCTTGCCACTAGAAATTGTACTCGACGTTGTCACTCTAGCACAGATTGGTACCACTATTTCACTATATGACCCCGTCGTTAGCAGTTAATGAGAGGTCATTGATTGACCTCCAACCTCCAAAGTGCAGTGTTGCTTACTTAGGAGATTGGTCTTTGAAGCTCAATTGCATGTTAAATTGAATAGAATAGGATCCTCCCCCCAAGGTTGACATAACCATTACAAAGTAGACGTCAGGCATGCTCGAAAATTCGTCCGTTTTCAAGGAGAGACTTTAAAAATAAATTGCCAATAAAACAACATGAGATTTTGATAATGACAATATAGTATATACAAAATATTATTTGACACCGACTCAAGTATGGACACACTTAGACCAAAACACTATTAGATACGAACATGCTTTGTTTGGACCCATGACACAACTTGACTTAAGCAATTGACTCTTCACTTTCATAGTTTAAAAGAAGCATTAATAAACTATGACCACTAAAATAATTTGGACACGACGTTATTTGACTATTGAACATTAAAACTAATATATAACTACTTTTTAGAACAACAGTAAACAACTATATTAGACTGTATCTTGCTGAATTATCACTATTGTTCACAACTTCATACTAATTGACTCGACTCTAATAACACTTTATTAGATGCTTCAACGAGTTCTTTTACAAGATAGACTAATCCGAGTCTGGATTTAAGGATAATTCAGAGACAATCAAGCCATATCTGGCAAGACAAGGTGGTGTCCAAGAAAAGGAACAAACCTCTGACCTTGACTCAATCTGATGTGGGACAGCACGTGAATAAGTC
Organism: Taxus wallichiana var. yunnanensis; assembly: GCA_018340775.1. NCBI lineage: Eukaryota > Viridiplantae > Streptophyta > Pinopsida > Cupressales > Taxaceae > Taxus > Taxus wallichiana. Next base: position 767,203,756 of record CM031243.1, read on the forward strand.
AATGAATATTAAGAATGGTAGAAGAATAGAATGGAAGATAAACCGGGAGCCGGCAGAGATGGATGCGAAAGATGGAGACAAAGGCATCGATCTTCTTTCAAACCAGAGAATACAGAATTGTTTGGGGCTGTAGGCAGTACGATCTGGCATAATTATTGAGCAGATCTGCATACTAGATGTATAGAAGGCGACAGAGGCACAGAATGGATCTGGTGGTATGTATGGTGGACTGAGTAGTGACCAGAAGAACAAGACTGCGTCACTGTGACTGAACTGTTGAGATATAATCAATCGCTTCATAGATATGCAATGCACAGAAATAACATATACGACTGTCATACACACAAATAATCATGCAGCCGTCAAAACAATTTGCAAATCAAAACATGCATGAGTGGACATTGGAGACTATCTGAAAAAGATCATAGATTTGCTACTCGCAACTCTGACCAAGAGGATTGTGCTTGAACTTTTGACTGTAAACTTTTAGGCTAATTAGCATAGCAAATTGATTTTTTTGGACTGCACTTTTGTGTTTTCCTTTCACGCCCAGCTAGATATGCTGAACAGAATACCCACAGAGATATGGCAGAGGCTCCAAACAAACATCTATCTTAAAAACTTTTCAAATCTACCACCAACTTATACGAATTAAATTACACATGATAATATAGACTGAAATAACATGGATTGGGGCTGCAGAGCAAATCAAACGCCCCTATTAACAAACACAGACAGACTGTTCCATCACAGAAAACCCTCCTACTCTGATACCAAAAATATGAAAACTTCATTTAATTTATTCTTTGAAAAATATTACAACTTGACTTAAGGCAATAGATTGTTCAGGAAAGAAAAAAATGCAGAGTTCCTGAAGGACCAACTATGTGATGCGATTGAGGAGGTGGGGGCATCACATGTTGTCCAAGTTGTTACAGATGTTGCACCAGTTTGTAAAGCAGCTGGCTTGCTAATACAAAACAAATACAAACATGTGTTTTGGATGCCATGTTGTGTGCATGCATTGAATAATGCACTGAAAGATATTGGCAGGTTTGAGTGGATCTCTATGCTCATTGAAAAAGGCAGGAAAATACAGATGTTCATATGCAATCATCACCACACACAAGCTATTTATCGGAGATTTGCCAAGGTGGAACTCCTCAAACCTGCTGATACATGGTTTGCTTCTTTCTTCATTCTTCTTGACCGTCTTTATGCGGTCAAAGGGGCCTTATGTTCCATTGTAGTCAGTGATACATGGGCAAGTTGGAGGCAATCTACAACAGAGACTACAATTGAGGTGAGACAAATGATCGTTTTTGGGCTGATGTGAAATTTGTTGTCGATTTCATCCAACCCATTTGTGAGGTGATCTATTTTGCAGACTCAGACAAGCCATGTTTGGGGGAGGTTTATGAAGAAATTGATTCCATGTGTGAAAGAATAAGAAAAGTCACAAACTTAAGGGATCGTTCTTTGTATCCTTTGATTGAAGAAAAAATACATGGAAGATGGAACAAACTTAACACACCTCTTCATTGTGTTGCCTACGCTTTAAATCCAAAGTGGTATGATATAGATGTCACCCAAAAGAGGGCTCCATATGAGGACAGAGAGGTGATGAAGGGATTTTGGGCTGCAATAAAAAAAAATTATGGTTGAGGAGAGGAGGCTTCTAATATCAGGTCTCAATGGAATAGGTTTTCACATGGGCGTGGTGAGTTTTCTACAGTGGTGGAACCATGGCAGTGAAGCTCCTGAATTGCAATCATTTGCAATATGACTACTCTCACAAGTTGTCAGTTCTTCATCTTGTGAGAGGAATTGGAGTACATATGGTTTCATTCATTCATTGAAGAGGAACCGATTAGGGTCAAAGAAGGCAGAGAACTTGGTCTACATTCATAGCACACTCCATCTTCTTTCTCGTAGAGACCCAGGGTACAAGGAGGGTCCTTCAGCAAAATGGGACCAAATTCCATCTGATGGAGCGGCAGACATAGCCTTGGAAGATGAGGGATTTGAGGCAAATGGCCTCAATGATTTACCTCCTATTTGATTGCCTGCAGAGGAGCTGGAGCTTGAGAGTCACAATGTAGTAATGTATTCTTGATCCTAAATATGATGATATGAAATATGAATATCAATATAATTCATAAATCCAAATCATAATTACTCGTCACTTGTGCTATTGGCTATTGCTTATCCTTTGTTGACATCTTGATTTGATTTAATAATTAGTTAGTTACCAATTTCTTGAATCTAAATATTCATTATTCTCTAAATTATATATAATATAATTTAATAAATTAATAATTATATAATATATATGTACTGTATCGGAGTCCCCGTCTCCTAGTTTTCAAAAAAGTGTGTACCGATACCTGTACCCGTCTCCCGTACTTGTAGCTTGGTAAGTATGATAAATAGTGTATTATTCTCCTACAAAAGAGTCAACACCAATCTCCAATCCCTAATCTCTCTCCTACTCTCCTATTCTCCTCCTAACATCTCTACACACTCCTACCTATGAAAGTTGTTTAAAAACCCAAACAACTTACATAATATATTAATTATAACAAATATACTCACCACTAACACATACATAATATAACTAACAACAATACTAATGTGAGTACTAATTCCTAACAAACAAACAATTGGATGACTACTTATATCTACTAGACCTGATTTGGATCATTCCTTTATTTTCCCATGACAGGAATTGTACTATGATCTCTATGTGAGTTTTTCACTAGATGTGTGACACAACAAGATCCTTTAATATCAAAGCATTCATTAAGAGACTCAATAGACAGTTTTCCCATGAAAGTTAGAAATGTCCATTAACTTTTAAATCACAATTGGTAATCTATCTTATAATGAACTAACATGTCTTATCAGTCCTCCAATAAATTGGGTATGTGAATCTATATAGTCATGGAAGACAACTTGTATTCTAAATAACTAGATTAATATGAAATGCAATGTGATGAGTGGACTCGACCCTAACACTAGTGAGATGTTTACTATGGAGGTAATGCGCTTCATCTTTGAGGCATAGAAAACTCCAAAAAAACATTTTTCACACACCTTGATGACCTCTCGGCAAAGGGTGTTTTAAGGAAGGACGTCCCTTGGAATTTCAGGGTGTTTACTTAGAAAGAGACTCTCAGGAGACTTTCCACACCCTCGTTTCAAGGAGACCCATCCCTTATTTCAAGTATCTCTCTCCCTGCCAATAGGGGCTCCTATGGGGTTAAAAATGAACCAAATAGCCATAGAAACAACATACCTTGATAGGTCTTACAGATCAAATTGGCCTAAAGGATGTTAAAATTTCTCTTATCTCAATGAAGGATTCGTCTCCTAACCTCGGGGAAGAATTTCTAGGGGGGGGTGTAACTCAGCACCCAAGACTTGGAAAACTCCTAGGGAATCTCTCTCACATGCACCTTATGTCCTCATAAAAGGGGACTTCAGGCGATAACGTCCACTACTCTCTAGGGCACTTCACCTAAAAGGGGACTCCATGGATCTTCCCAAATTCCATTTCAAGAGAAATTTGCCCCAAATATCAAGGGGCATGTCTCATGATCTAGGGTATTGCAAAAACTTAATTGATCTATGTGAGTTTGGAGTGTCGTTTCAATGTGCTTTAAGAAATACATTCTAAAACATGTCAAAAAATCAATGAAAATTCAATTCCAATAAAACCAGGCCAAACCATCTGAAACGACCCACACAAATGGATCAACGTCATTTCAATTCCTGATCATAATGGCCAATGAGAGCCATAAAGACCCCAACAAATTGATAGTCCTGACAAGCACTTCCAACACAATGGTGTGTCTTCCTCATCTATGATGTAAAGATGAGAGAGAAATAGTTTCACATCTCTTCTCAAAGATTGTTGTGGATAACTCTGATATTTATATATTTGTTGATTTCAATACTGTTGCAAATTGTCCTTTCAATGTGTATGAATATTGTTCCTAGTATTTTCTGTATTATTTAATTTACTTTTACCTATAGCACATATGATTTAGGCATTCAAGTTACTGTCCGTCAGATTTCTCATAAATCCAAATCAGTGGCATCAAAGCAGTTTGTTCTTTGTTTGTATGTCCCATCAAACAAGATCAGGCTATGGGAAGAATGTTCTCAAGAGATGCACCCTTCAAATTACCTTCCTTTTCAGTTTAAACAATATCAAATAACAAATGACGAGGGAATAAGAGATCCTTTCCAGCTGATGCCCAACAAAGCCCTCGAGAAGCAAAGGGACCAGATGACAGACTGTTTGCCCAAGCTTTTCAATGAGTCATGCCCACAACACAGAAGGCTTCAATAAAAACCTTTTGGGGGAACACCTTTCAAGGTACAAATCAGTATTGATATGTTCCTTTTTGAAGGAAAAGCTGATGCAAATGCACTAGAAAAATTGCTTGATCAATTGGAAACATATTTTTTGTCAATAATTTCTCAAATGATGGAAAGATAATATTTACACCTAAGTTGCCGATACGCTTAGGATACGGCTACAGATACAGAGTATTTGATATGCGTATATGGCAAAAATAATCTTGGCCCCGGATACGGCTTTGGATACGGGCATACAAAAATAGTTCAGTCCGGGCCCATAACATATATATATATAGGAATTCCAGCCTAATAAATAGGAATCAACCACATATCATGCATATGAAAATCAAAATAAGAAATATTAACAAAAAAACAACTCATAATTTGTTAAAGGCTTAAAATAAACACAATGACATGATATATTAAATTTAATTATTACATCAATTATTGAATAGATAATTTTATAAAGAATGACACACTTATTGCTTTCCGCCTAAGGCTTCCACAATCCAGTCAATGCTACAATCTGTCCCCTAAGGAAAAGCCAGAGCATATTCCCTAAGGACTTCAACCTCATGAAATAATCCTAGTCAATACCACAGGCTATCCCCGAAGATTTACACCTTAGCTCAAAATAGTTCAGTACTAGAGGCTATCCCCTATGGTCTCACACCATAGCTCAATCACAGTTCAATAATTAAAATAGTAAGGTAACAAACGGCAATTGACTTATCAAATAAAATAAGTATAGTTCTTCTTAGAAATTATTACAAGTCAAGCTACAGTTTTGTTGGTTAAATTTATGTCAAAGGGTTCAAACAACTGTTAGAACATACCTGTCTGAATTACACAGATTCTCCTGCAAGGGATTACAAGTTTCAGAAGACTCGCAGAATTCCCCAATTTTCGTAACTCACATGAACAGGTTTTCCTTGGGTATCGGAAATTTTTATGTTATTATTATCATAGCATGTAGTACTGTAGATGCTGTTAGTTTTAATCTAATTCAGTTCTAGGGTGTACATATTTCAAGAAGGTTTTTCGAGACCCTTTTGCTCTATCGAGTGAGATGATATTGCTCTCCGGTCATACTCTATACTTTAGCTTATAAATCCACTTGCCATAAATTTTACATCTTATCTGTGGGACCCCCTCGAGCTCACATTTCTTTTTTTCTTAGTTAAGCAAAGAATCTACAACTAGATGTCTAGCATGAGGTATTCACCTTATCACCCAAGATATCCACTCACTCGCGCAATTTTATCATTGCCAATCCTGAACTCCAGGTTCATGCTCTAATATAATGTTGTATCCTTACTAGAACTTCTATTTGAATGTTCTTAAATTAAAAGATTTGCAAAAAAATTATAAAAAAATCAGTTTTGGTCTTGGAAGCTAGGGCAGGGCCAGGATACGCCCAGGTATGTCTGCAGTGGTGCCCTGGCTGTTTCCAGATATGTTTCTGGGACGTACCAGTACCTGGTACATTTCCTACCTGTACCAGGTACCCTGCCCTTGCCATACCAGTATCTTAGATTTGCACTTTTAAAAGTGGCTTCCCCATGTCGAAATTTGGTGGGATTCATATTGTCTTCAAAATAACCAAGAAGGGCATGATTTAACACTTTGAGCATGAGGATGCTTCAATCAAAACCATCAAGAAGTACCACCCTATGAAAAGTTATGAAGATCAGTACAACAAACCTTTGTAACAATGGTGCTTGGGTCAAGAACTGATGGTGTAGGCTTAAACTAATACATTCCATGTGTTGTCTACAAAAGTTTGCATTCATGACAATGAAAGACAGTCCTCAAGTACGGTAATAGGTTGCATCCATACATCCAAGAAGAAATGGTGTAATCTTGGAGGTTTGGATGTTGGGATAGCCTACAGGTATATGGACAAAGATTGAAGAGAAGATTAAACATAAAGGAATGAAAAAAATTAATCCTTGAAAAAAATCACAACCCAAGAAATACAAGGGTGGCATCAAGTTTGACAGCAAGCAACACAAGGACTCCCAGCACCAACAAAGTCAACCATCAATACCTCTTTTAAAGAATGCACCTTTAGATAAGAAGTTTCTAAAATATAACAGCGAGTGGCATATCATTCATAAGAATAAATGACACTCAAAAAAGAACTGTCATGCTAGACAAGCACTGATTAAATGCAGGCTCCGGTGCTATCCCTGACACAATTGCCTCCACTAGAAAAAGGGAAGCAGAGCAAATACCACCCTTAGAGCTAGATTTGAAAGAGCATCTCTTCCACTCATAAATATGGGTGAAGGGAACGAATCCACAGTTCATTGTAGAAAATACCTGCTTCTTAGAAATTGTATTGGATTTCTTCAAGAAACTAAAGATTGTCTCCTTTTGAAGTGTGCATTACTTCATATAATATTGTTTAAGCATTACATAATCATTCCTTCAATTCTAATATAAATGAGTTCCAATGTTTTCTGCAGTAGGTTAATCCGTTGATGATGTTCTATTGCGATTCCAATGGTTTACTATGATATTTAATCACATCTTTGATTGCAAACTGGTTCTTTTAGCCGCGCTTTACAAACTTGGAAATAATTTTAACAAGAGGTTCAGAGTCATTAAATTAATACATCCTAACACAGATGACTTCTATAACAATGCTAAAGAGCATGTAATGAACCCAGCACCTACCTTATATTACAACTATATATTATAATATATATAACCGGCTGGATGGGTCACAACTCTTAGGATTATATGAGAGAGACAATACTAGGTCTAGATTAGTACTTGCAAAGCTGATTTTTTACTCAAAATTGGATTCAACAACAAAACTCATAAACTTTTTTAAATAATGTTTAAAGAATTGTGATGCTATTTTTCTGGGTATAAATTGTGTACAAAATCAAAAATCATCAATCGAACACGCTCAAGTAGTCCATCATCAAGATGGAAAGACATGAAGAGGATGGGACTTAGCGCTCCTTATATTAAAAACTCTTAGTCAAGTACACGATGTCATAAAAGACTCACCTATTGAAAAGTACTTAATATATTTGGCTACTATACAAAGACTAAATCCAGCTAGCCGTTACAACAAAAATTGAATGAAGTAGCCCTTAGTATTTAATGTAGAGGGGTTTGAGTCCTCTCAAATTGGTCGATCCTCCAAATAGATAAGATATATATGTGAGAGAGATCGACCTCCCCAACCTATGTTTGAGGAGTTCCCAAAGGCCCCGCTTTATCAAAGAGAGTCCTTACCCTAAAGGTCGAGTGATTCGATGTCACTCACACCTTGATCTCCTTACGACGATCGATCAACCTCCTACCATCCGTCAAGTGGCGGTTATATATAGTTTGGTTAGTGGACCAAGATCACTTATATCTAGAGGGAGGGCATCACTAGTTAAGCAAATGAGTGTCGACTACCAATTATATATAGCCTAGTCTCCTCCTATCTATCAATCGACACCCTCCCCTCCTCGACCCCAACCCTTCAAATGAGAGCTATATATAGTAGGCTACAATTATGTTCGAGAGGTTGTGAGAGTCTACCAACATTGTATATAGATAAAGGACGGCTATGTAGATAGTGGTTGGCCCATATCCCACATCATTGTATATAAACATGAGGGGAAGGCACGATGGGAGCTATAAAGAGTAGGCTATATGCTATTCTCGGGAGGCCAATGAGGAGGAGGCCAAGAAAGAGGCTCTTTAGGCATTCAATCGACGAAAGGGCCTTTAGGGCGTTATGCTCCTCTCCTGCTACGAGGAGGTCTTCTTTGCTAGATCGAGTTGAGGGACTCTAGAGGGTGTTCGCATGTATCAAACATCACAAAATCTACGTGTTTGGAATGCATTTGGCATCTTATTGTCCTCTATTTTGCTTGAGCAAGCAATCAAGAGTGGATTGAAGCCAAATTAATAAGAGTGGTTCTCCGCTTTTCAAATGGTCGATCTATTCCCTTAGGAGAACGACTTTCTTTAGTTTCTCATCATGATTCACAACTCCAATTCAAATCCATGCGTTGCTTTGTCAAGGTAAATAAAACGATAAAAATGAAAAAGTTTGCATTTTTCAAAGTACCCCGCCAACGAAGTTCTATTTACAATTAAAAGACAAGTACCTCTTGTTACATATAGTAGAGTAAAAGGCCCGCTTTAGGTGCTCGATTCGGGGCAGCTATATAGGCTTGGACCTAAATAGGGGTAATGGCCCAAGCGGAGGAGGAGCCACTCCCTCGACCAAGGAGGGAATTATAGTTACATGAGGGGCCATATACTGTGTATGTAGAGGGAAGGGGAGGGTGCTGATGGGACTATCTATAGTTATGCTTGGGAGCTATGTTGCTTTAGGAAACGCAAACGGAAATGGAAATGGAAACCGCAGTGCAAACGTGGAAACGACAATTTTCAAAAAACCTTGGATACGAAAGGTTACGGGAAACATCCGTACAATATATTATTAAATATATATATATATATGCATAGTACTCATTTTAAAATTGTACTCCATAGACCATAAGAGATAAGTATAATTGATAAAACACTCAAAATATTTTGTATTCATTGAAATAATACATTATTATCATGTATACTTATCTCTAGGAGACTAGGACGTTTCGAAGGAGTTTCCATTTTGGAAACGTTTCGGAAATGAAACGGGGGCCCCTAGGCGTTTCTGTAATAACTAGTCTTGGGAGGGTAGAATGGCTACTTGCATTCAATTTTTCAACGACTAGTTGCATTTATTAGTTTTGTGACACCTAATTATATCAAATACTTTTCACAAGGTGATTCCTCAATAGCATCATGTACTTGAGTAAGAGTTGTCTATATAAGAAGCCATAAGTCCACATCCTAATCATATCCTTCCATCTTGATAACGGACCACTTGAGCGATTTGAAACGTTGATGAATGTTCAATTCTATACACAATTTACACCTTAAAAATCTCATCTCATTATCATGGATTGTGGAAGCGTCAAATCTCTCATAGAAAAATGTTTTTAGAGTTATTTTTAAATTTTTAGTTGCTGTTCTGTGTTTTTGGGTGACTCGGCAAGTCTCACAACTATGGATGCTATTATAAATATCCGTCTACCATAGGTGTAGATGGCATCCTTTTCTTTTCTATGCTATATTTTACATAGAATCCTTTATAGATTTCATATAATAGACCCATGATGCATAATAAGTGGTAATCAATGCAAACTATCTTGCAGCTTGTAGTCATGTGGTCTGCAGCAAATGCTTTGTGAAAGATCCCTGGATGGATCCTCTTGTACTCTACTGATTTTTAATCAAGCAAAAACAGCAAATACAGTTTTATGTGTATTTATGACTATATCCCTGGTACAGATCTGGAAAGTGCGACTAGGTTCTAGGAGAGATATCAATGTAAATCACACCCAATAAAATTACTTCTAATTTCTAATGACTGCCCAGATATTTGGGGGCTGGAATACACAGAAAACTGAACTTATAACAATCCAAAATGCCCAGAAAATCAGATCTGAAGTCTGTTATTATTCAGATTGAAAATCTTCAAAATACACTCCAAAATGATAAAAAAAAAGTACAGCGATCAGATTACAAAATGATGGCAATTATTTGACAAATATTTTCAGATGAAAATACCTCTGAATTCGCTGCCAGACTGTTTACAATGGACTGATCCAACTGCTGGTTGCAAATCACTGGGAAACACCTTCAAATCCCTCTTCACACATGGCTGAACTGAACCTGGAAGTCTGATGAAGAACACTAGGAATTTCTGAGTGAAATCCCCTCTCAATCTCCTGGGGTTTTCGTCCGCAAGAGATAAATTCACAAGGGTTTTCGTCCTTGGAATTTCTGGTAAAAGCTCAGAGCTCTTAGCAATACAAAGATGATAATAAAAATCTGGATGCCCTCTCTACAAGTCGACTTGTTTATTTAAAGGAGATCAGCCAACCACCACCCCAAATCAGCCAATAAAAATTGTTTCATTCTCCTATGCTGGGCGCATTTTCCCTTTTGGGCTGATTGGCACATTTCCCAAAAATTGACTCCCTAAGGTAAGTTGCACTTTCTCTTTTCCAATACAATTATTTTTAATTGTATTTTTGACATTTTAATTCATCATTATACTTTATTATTTATTATATGTGCTTTTTCATGATATTATTATTTTTTGAAACAATAGCACCATATAATAAAAATAATAAAGTTATGTCACCCTTAAAAACTCCCCTTGGCCGTCGGGTAGACATAAAGGGCCAAAGGTCTTTGATTTGGAAAAGGGGACATTACAGTCCTCCCTTCCCGAGATTGCTTGCCCCCAAGCAATCATAAACTGCAACTCTGCATTCTACCCGTTCCAGGATCCCAGACCAGCCGAAGCTTTTTTAAGAGCTTCATATGCACTATACAATGCTGCTCAAACACTGCAGAAAAAAACTTATGTAACTTACTTGTCATTAGTGAAACTAGCGTCCTCATGTATGCTTCGAACTTGCCGCACTCTTCATCACCTCCTTGCTGGTCCGTGCTGATATGCAGTGAAAAATCTGCATAGATGTCCTCACGAGATGATTCCTGGTCCCAAACTATCATAGACTTAGCTGCCATTTTATGGGGCAGCGTGTACTTGAGTGCTCTTAAGGTGACTTGTTTCCCGTTGTGTTGGAAACTCAGCTCCATAGTTTCCACATCTTGAGTGACTCTTCCCAACGAATGAAGCCATTGCATGCCAAGAACAACATTGTTATCTTTTAAATCCATGACATAGAAATCATCACAAAGTGTATACTCACCAAAGAAAATGCTAACTTGGTTGACCTTCTTCTTGCATGGAAGAGTGAGACCTCCTGCTATAGTCACATCAAAGCCTTCAAAGTTATCACATTGTAAACCTTTTTGGTCTACCAAACCTGCATCCAGGAAGTTGTGTGTAGATCCACTATCCAGTAGTGCCATGATCCTACACCCGAACATTGTGCCTTCAAACATGAATGGATTATACTTGGGTGCTCCCGAAAGATAGGTGAGTCTACCGTCATTTGCAATGCCTGGTGTTGGCTGCTCCTGTTCATCCTCGGACTCTTCATCCTCAACCTTTATGAGATGGATTTTGCCTTTCCCAAGACACCTATGCCCCGGCTCCCACGGATCATTGCAATGAAAGCATAAATTTTTCCGGCGAAGCTCACTCTTTGAAACAGTCTCCCTCTTGGGTGTAAACTCAACCTTCGAAGAAGTGGGCTGCTCTTGTTGTTCTGATTGTTCCTCCCTGATGTTCTTCCTTTGGGGCTGCATTGGAGTAGTGTCTAAGTCCAAGGCTGTCCGAATAGCCTCATGCAAAGTAGTAGGCTTAAGAGCCTTGACCAATCCTCTCAGCCTGTCATGAAGTCCTTCAATGAACAACATCACTACTCGCCTCTCAGGCATCTCTGGCACCATCACTGCTATACGCTGAAATTCGTTGATGTATGCATCAACGTGTCCACTCTGTCGAAGTTGTGCCAAGTCCCTATAGTAAAGCTCTACATCCCTGCGATCAAATCTCGCAATCAGCTTCTCACTAAATTCTTTGTATGATTGCAGAAGATCATGCCTCTGAGTGATAAGCCCATGGTGCCACCAATCATACGCTACTCCCTCAAGGTGCAACGTGGCAAATTGGATAGCCTCCTGCTCCTGCATAGGCTTGAGAGTGAGATATGTGTCGAGCTTGTGAATCCATGCTCTGGCACTAATCTTTCCACTACCATCAAATGTGGAAAGGGTCACCTTGTTGGTGGCCTGCTTCAACTCCCTGTTCTGTTGTTCTCTAGGCCTCTCAGTGGCTGTCTAGCTCTCAAGCTTTCCCTCTTAGAGCACAACACCGATGAAGGGGAAAGCGCAGTCCAACCTCCCGTGTGGTAGGGCTCTCTCCACTCATCATGCGCTGCCATCACAATATCTTGAAAGGCTATGTCTTCAAATGGCTCCTCAACTAATGGTGGCTCCTCCCTCTGTAGGAATCTAGGCTGCATAGGTCGATCCGCAGTCCTTGTGGGTCTCCTTTCCTCTGTATATCTCCTATCACGTGGAGGGGAACCTCTCACGCTACCCACTTCAGTAGGTACCCTGCTGTGCCTTCTGTGGCTGCTGGCTATGGACGCAGATCTTTCCCTTCTATCATGTCGATTTCTCGTTCTATCCATAATCAAATTCTCCATCAGTTGTCTCATAGTCTGCATCATTTCCTGATGGGAATCGATCATACCGCTGAAAAGAGCATCTGGATCAGGTCGCTCTCGTCGTGGAGGAGTGTGTGAATCCTCCCTTCTGTCCATAATTCTGGAACCACTTCCAGTATTCAGATCTGTTTGAATACGAGCCTGACTCCTTGTATAATATCGGTGTGGCCCAACTTCGTAGGCTGCATAAAACAAACCCAAACAAAACCCTCCAGGTGGGAGGATTGATGCTCTGATACCACTGAAAGATCCCTGGATGGATCCTTCTTGTACTCTACTGATTTTTAATCAAGCAAAAACAGCAAATACAGTTTTATGTGTATTTATGACAATATCCCTAGTACAGATCTGGAAAGTGCGACTAGGTTCTAGGAGAGATATCAATGTAAATCACACCCAATAAAATTACTTCTAATTTCTAATGACTGCCCAGATATTTGGGGGCTGAAATACACAGAAAACTGAACTTATAACAATCCAAAATGCCCAGAAAATCAGATCTGAAGTCTGTTATTATTCAGATTGAAAATCTTCAAAATACACTCCAGAAATGATAAAAAAAGTACAGCGATCAGATTACAGAATGATGGCAATTATTTGACAAATATTTTCAGATGAAAATACCTCTGAATTCGCTGCCAGACTGTTTACAAGGGACTGATCCAACTGCTGGTTGCAAATCACTGGAAAACACCTTCAATTCCCTTTCCACACATGGCTGAACTGAACCTGGAAGTCTGATGAAGAACACTAGGAATTTCTGAGTGAAATCCCCTCTCAATCTCCTGGGGTTTTCGTCCGCAAGAGATAAATTCACAAGGGTTTTCATCCTTGGATTTTCTGGTAAAAGCTTAGAGCTCTTAGCAATACAATAGATGATAATAAAAATCTGGATGCCCTCTCTACAAGTCGACTTGTTTATTTAAAGGGAGATCAGCCAACCACCACCCCCAAATCAGCCAATAAAAATTGTTTCATTCTCCTATGCTGGGCGCATTTTCCCTTTTGGGCTGATTGGCACATTTCCCAAAAATTGACTCCCTAAGGTAAGTTGCACTTTCTCTTTTCCAATACAATTATTTTTAATTGTATTTTTGACATTTTAATTCATCATTATACTTTATTATTTATTATATGTGCTTTTTCATGATATTATTATTTTTTGAAACAATAGCACCATATAATAAAAATAATAAAGTTATGTCACCCTTAAAAACTCCCCTTTGGCCGTCGGGTAGACATAAAGGGCCAAAGGTCTTTGATTTGGAAAAGGGGACATTACACTTTGGGGCATTTCACCTATTCATTTTGTTTATGGACATTTTTTTAATTGCCAGCAGTTAAATTTTACTTGAGATTAAAAAATGAGCCCTTGAGATAGGAAGAGGGCATCCCAAGATCAAAAGAATGGGACTGAGATATGAAAGGATGCTTATAGGCATACGAAAAGGTGCAACCCAAGATACGAAAGGTTCGACCCAAGATACAAAGAAGTACGACAAGCTGTAAATAGGTGCAACCCAAGATACAAAAGTGTATTGCTGAAGATATGAGGAGTAGGACCCATAAGGTACAAAAGGTCACAAGATACAAAACGCTCAATTGAAAATTAATGGTTCCTACACCTATATTTTTAGGAGAAGAAAATCCATAACAATGATGGAAAACATGTCATAACCAAAAATTGAAGAACTACTCCACAATTGGGCTATGGTTATACCTTGTTAATGATGAATTTAAATGGTGGAATAGTTTAGGTTATGGATTTATGAAAATTCAAATTTGGGATAAACTTGAAAAAAATTTCCTAGGTACATATTCTAAGAAATTGAATCATTAAAATCTGAATTAATAAATCAATAAAAATGTGAAATCAACAAACATGCCTTAAAAAATTGAAAATGCTTTATTGGAAAAAGATATTGAGATTATATGCTTAAGTAATCACAACAGCTTCTAAATCAAGTGAGCATTTCAAGTCTGAAAAGAAAATCTTGCAAACACAAATTGAATCAAGTTGATATCGAAATCCCTACCACTGTTGTTCATGTCTCACCATATAAGGTAAATCGAAATGAAATTCAAACTGAAGAGAAGTTAAATAGTGATATTCTACCGAATCAAACATTAACAAGTAATACAAATCTTATGAAGATCAACCCGTGAGACTCAAAGAAACCTACAAGAGAACTGAATTGTCTTCCTAATTATGAAAATGTTCGTTGCCAACAATTTATCAACGCACACATCATCCTCAAAGTAGAAAAATCTTTGACTAATTTTATAATAAACTTATAATCCAATTATCAAAGACATACATAGATTCAAGGTCAAATAAATTTCTCTGAAAATTTGTATATCGATCCCAATATGTGATTCCATAAGGGCTTAGACCAACAAAGAAGATTATCTTCAATAGTTTGAAGTACTTTGAAGATTTAAGTGACGCTTCAAGGTTGAAGCTTTTAGAGAAAAGCAGACACGTAGTGACACTATAATTCATACTAATACTAGAACATTATCTTGAATATATATATATATATATATATAGATACAAGGTTGTATATTAAAAGGTATATATGTATCTTATATTATAATATATATCATATATGTATATATAAGGTTGTGTATTAAAAGGTAGGTTGGATGGGTCATGATTCTAAGGATTATATGCCTTAGATGCTATAAACATCTTCTACCATGGGCACCGATGTCTTCCTTACTCTTCTCTATAATATATTTAATATTGAATTCTTCACAGATTTAACATAATGGTCCTCTGGTCTATAATAAAGATAGTTCGCATAAGAAATTCATGTCCATTGAAAACTTTAATAAATATTAAAAACGCTACACATTAATAATTAGTAAAGACTAAAAATTCAAACTAAGTTACAAATTGAATTTCCACAACAAAAATGGGGAAGTAAATGAAATCAAGTAGAATGCACAAACCTTCAATTTAGAAGTGATAAACTTTAAGGATTTCAAGCTTTCCATATTTTCGAACTTAGTAGATGCACCTTCTTTACATTTTGACCTGCCATGAAATTTAAAAGAATCAATTAACAACCAAATAACATTGTGCATCCTATAAGGCACTAGACAAGCTTCAAAGCAAACCTTGACTGTAAAGAAGATCATAAGAAGCATGCTGAAACTCAAGCAACTTTAGTGACAACAGAATGCATACATCAATGAATGGAGTTTTGCATTTGCCTTGTCTTCCTCTTGTTGGCGTTTTAGTTTTGCAAGTGATTCTGCCTTCTGTATCTCATCACTCTGATTAACAAATCCATGATAAGGACAATTATAGCAGAGACAAATTGAAAACTTATGTTATAGAAACAGTGACTTGGTTGTGAAGATTATACAGTCAACTGAAAACCAAATTATTGAGATAAAAAGAAAAATTAATTAAGACTCCCTATGCTTAACCATAAATAGTAAATACAGAATCTTAGTTGATTTTGGGAAGCTCAATAAAAAACAAAGCCTGCACTAGGTAGAATTCCAGGCTTCTTAATTAAGTTACAAAATAAAACAACCTCAAGCTCTGCTGCTCGTGTCTCTCTGTCGTAATGTCTTCCCCTTCTCTTTTTATTCAAAGTACTGAGAGTGGCATGACTTCCGGGACTTGTAGAAGCATTTTCCATATCATTGTTTAAGACCACATTAGATGGAGCATAGGCTTGGATTTCCTGCCCTGGCTCTTCACCTTGAGATTGCATTTCCCCATCATGAACAGGATTTTGTACCACACTGCAGGATAAATAGTTTAATGTATATGTTGTGAAATTCATATATTATTAACAATGAACTGATAAACATATCTGAAAGAAGGACAATGATTATTAAAAATCAAAAAAACTGCACAAACTAGTTTAAGACACAAAAATCCTTCATAGCAACTTTCCAGCTTTAAATTCTGTGGTTACTGTTCAAGAAATGGGGAGTACAATTTTGCTTTTATTGAACACTTTATTTTTTGAGGCACTATTATTTATCTTTAATTCAAAGATTTAAATCATTGCTTATCTACCATACAATATTGATGAAATTTCAGAAGCCCAATAGATCCTTGATCGAGAATTGGCCAAAACCAATTTCTTCAAAACTATGAAGTTTAACATCAAATAGAACATTAAAAAAAAATCAGAAAATTGAAAATGGATGTGCAGAAAAGTTGTTTCTTCCTTCCAGAAAACAAGATCATCAGTTCGCTTCTCTAAAAATTAAAGAATCTGAAGTTCCTTCATCATTACATAATGCCTGGGTACCATTCCCTGTAAATGAAAATACAGGAACAGGTGAAAGTGTAAGAATTCTGGAGGTTGAGATGCTAAGTGCAGCTGCAATTCTGTAATGACACTAAATTTGTAGATAAGAAAAACGTAAGGTAAAATAGAAATTTTTGAAATTTGTGATCCAGGTAAACAAACCCAGCCGCACTCGATCTAAACTTAAATATATTCAATGTGGCAGTTTTACATTCATGTGATTAATGATGTACCTAGTGTCATTGCAAACACGGTTCTGGCCCCTGGGTGCTCTCAAGTATGTCAATTCCAGAATCTAGGTTCAGATGTCTTGAATTCAAGTATCCATAGTCGAAGTGTTAGAACCCTTAAAACTGAAATTGTCTCTTTTACAAAGCATAGATTTTCTCCATCTTGACAGAATTCTGTAAATATCCTTAAAAGCATGATTCCTCTCTTCCAAAAGAGTTGACTATGTGATCCATCAGGGTGTAGTCTAGAGGTAAGTTGGAGCACTACAACCACAATGAGCCAGGTTTAAATAAATGGTGGGCATGCTCCCTATATTTATGCCGTTAGTGCACTCATATTTTGAAGGATGTGTTATTGTGGGGTTAGTATCCTATTTGGCATTCAAAACAAGCTCACCTAGAAAATTGAAAAAAAATGAATGGGAGAAGTTTCCATGTTAGCCATCAGTCTCAGCTCATGGGAATGCAACTTGCACATAGTTTAACTACGGTAGATACATAGTTCAATTGCAAAATTCAAATTCTTACTCCATAAAACAAATGGTAGATTTCATATTTTTATCTCTCATCACTATTTCCTTAGTTTGGCATGCCCTGGTTCCAGCCAATATGTCTACTTGAATTGACACCCGCGGCCAGTAAAGGTTTCCATCAAGTGGAGAGAATTGTATAATCTGTTATCATGGCGAGATTTGAAACCTTTAAGGCTTGAACATAAATTATTAAACCTGTACTAAACACAGTTCAAGCAATCACAATAGGAAGAGCTTATACTGTCACTATGTTCCATGACCAACTGGCACTGTGGGCAGTTTGGTCTGCCATTGAAAAGTTAACATGAGGGAAATAACATTAAAATTTTAGTTTGTGTTCCTGTGCTGAACATGCATTTCGTTGTTTACCATGTTTTAGCATGTGTAAACAACAAAGTGTGTTGTTTAGGTGCACAGACAATAATTTTGAATCTTTTTAATGTTTAGCATTTTATCAACCCAACATAAACAGTAAGGAAAGCACAGTTGCAGATTGGTAAGGCTGCTTGCATGCAGGATGCAAGTCAAATGGTAGAATTTCATGGGACCCAGGGCAAGCCGGAGCTGGTGGCAGGTGGGGTATGTGGGGCCTGCAAAGCAGCTTGATTTTTCAAAAATCAGGGGTGCTATATGTCAACAGCTAATAGGCTGGGAAGTTCAATGGTTCAGTTTGACCTAGAACATACTGTAAATTTACGCTTGGCAATTTCAATCTCTCACACATACCATTGAAAGATATGATATAACAAACCAAATAATGAAAGATAAAGCTGGTGAATTCAGGTTTATATGAAAACAATCAATGTTAATTTCAATGATTGGAAGAACCAAAATGCAGGTCAAGATACTGATGGAATAGCATCCCCATCAGAAATGTGCAAAAATGCATCTCTTTAGGCCTGTAACGGCCCAGCTCCTCTAACTCAAGAATGGTGAATTGTTCTTCTGATCCGTATTAATGTATTCTCAATCTCGTGATAATACAAGAACATAATAAAATCTATTCCACGAGAATGAAATTAGAATTGAGCCACAAATATCTCATCATTGGCAAGAATATTAATACAAAGGATATCGTTACAAACTTACAGCTATATCTCAAATTCAAAACATTATAAGAACAGAACTACAAAAAAATGAGACTTCCTTTGTTGACCCTTTATTGAATGCAGATAAAACAAATATCGTGGGTGGCCAATAGGCCGGGGATCACACAAGAACACTCCACTAGACCTGTGGCAAATGCTTGCACCTAGTGCAAGGGAAGAATTTGCTTGAGAGGTGAGGTAAAGGGAGTGAGAACTTTGAGAGGAGTTAATCTTGTAAATAGGCACTAGCAAATTTTTACAAGCTTTAACCAGAATTTATCCACACACAATTAGAAGAAAGCAACTTTGCTAACAATGGCAAGACACAATGAATCATGAACACAAAATTTCATTAATCCATTCATCAAAGGCTCTAACACCTTTCTTGGTTATACAAGATTGTCATATGCACAAAGCTGAAAAGAGAGATAGAGGAAACATAGAGAAAAGAAATGGAAGAATGCTATCTTTTTTGCTTCTTAGTAGTGCAATAACTATCTACTCAGAGACTCACAATTGACAACCCTTTGGAATGAGGGAGTCATACAATATATAGATTTTCAAAAAGACTCTTCACCTACCCCCACATGACTTTTCACTTACCTTTACAACTTGTGACCTTTCATATCCCTAGGAAAGAAAGTGAGTTCCTTTTATTAATTGAAGGAAACTCATTACAATGTTTGACTATAGGTCACATTTAAATGAATAAGACAAAAGTGAAAAGTAAACCCCTTAATGAAGAAATAGAACATGAGAGGAGAGAAGAAAGGGGGGGAAAGAGAGAAAGAAGGGAGATAGCTATGTTGAAGAAGATGTTGCATCCGCTGATGAAGATCCACTTTGAAGGACTTTGGGAGAGTGCTTCTAGGAAATATCTATTCCTTTGAACTCTTTGCTGAAACAAGCTGTTGCGGGTGCTACTTTCTTCTTTATGAGAATGAATGTGTGCAACTCTCAAGGCCTTGATCCAATTTTCAGAAGTATTGTTGATGCTTTTACATTTCTTGAACCAGACTTGATGCTCCTTTGCAGTGTTGGAAATAGCACATCTAATCTCTACAAGGGATTCCAAGGTGTCCTCATTGAAGGAGAAGGGGTCTCCTACCTCTCTTCTAACCAGCTCCTCAAATGGCTTCAAAGATCATTCACCGAAGGTGCTCCAAGTTTTTGCACTTCTTTGCTTATGTCCTCTTACATCTGTGAAGTGAGCTCATCACATGAATCAAGCTCATCAAGAGCATGATTCAACATCTCATATCGGGTAACCAACGTTCGAGACCAAATTGAGACATGTTCTCAGATATGGAGTTGAACACATTTTTGCCCACCAATACAAGAGAATCGAGGTTGCCCATTTCTGTCACTAAGTGGAAATACTTGATCCCAATGCTCTTTTTCTTTCTTAATTTCATCTTTAGTCATCCTTACTTTCACAAGAGGTGGCAAGCATGAACTCAAATAACGAAAGAATCTCTGAAAACAAGGTTTTACCTTTCTCGAGGATTTTGTCCACCCACTTGTCATTGGCTCTCCCTTGCATTGTGTAGCCCTGTGCCTTCTTGATTGATTCTGGATCAAAGCTGCTGATTGGAGTGACTTCCTCGGTTGGGAGAGATGGGATGGCATTAGGCTCCATGAATGATTGAACATATGAAGTGAGAGTTCTCATGTGTTCTTCCAATTGTTCAATCTTCTCCTTGTATTCTTCGTTTCTTGCAAGAAGACGAGTGGAAGATTCTTTGAATAAATGGGCATCTCCTTCATGTGTTGTTGGTCCCAAGGGAATGGTTATCATCTCATAGTCCGATGGAGTCATCTCCCCAATGGGCTTTACTACCTTCGAATGGGAGCAACTTCTACATATTGATTTCTGAGGCACCATTGAAGAAGCAAGAAGTTATTTGGGCTTTCTTACCTCACTTTTTTCACCATCCTTGAAATAGCTTGAAAGTCCGGCACCACTACTTGCTTGTTGTACTATGTATGAGTCTCACCTCCGATCAACTCTTGGATCCATGGAAAGACCTCTTTGTTGTTGTTGGTTTGACACTAGGCATGATTGTAGTTTTGGGCTCAGTGTGAGGAGGTACTTCCTCCTACATTTGGTGAGTTGATTCCATAGGAAGAAGAAATGCTTGGAGACTGATGCGGAATTGGAGGATGAGAAGGATCAATCTCTCCTTGTTCTAGATCTTCTGCGGGTCTTGAATGACTTTTGCTTTCTTGTGCAACCTCATGTAGTGAGAACTTTCAACATCCATTGCTTTCCTCTTCACGGGCTCTCTTGAGTGAGTAGAGCTCGCAATCCTCTTGAGTGCCTTTAGAGACAAGAGATGAGATGCTTGCCTTATGAGAGTCTGAAGACCACCTGATTTAATGAGTGCAACCCTCTTTTTCTTGAACCACTCCTTAGACCTTTGGATTACTACCACGGTTCTTTCATTGATATCTCCTGACTCACAAACACTTCCACGAGACCGGTGGGAGAGGTGAAGCCTTCATTGCTTGGTATTCAGGATCAACAACTCAATTCCATCATCTTCCACACCTTCCATGAACCAATCAAATATGAATTTCTCATTTGGCCAATGGTCATCCTCATGTGATCTCTTTTCTTACTCAAAATCATCCAAGCAGTTGACCCAATAATCTTCAATTTGGGGACATGGAATGAACTTAGGAAGATGAAAGGTTTCGAGATTGCTTCAGATATCAAAATCTTCCTTAGGTGTGTATGAATAGAGGCTCAAAGAGGAAAATGAAGCTTCAATGTTTGAGGCATCAACAAAACTTTGCAAGAGTAAATACCAAGAGAAATAGGGAAAGACACACCTTTCTTCCTACGGTTCTTGAACTTGTTATGATATGAGCAAGCTGCCTATAGTTCGAACATCACTATCTTGTCACTAAGATATCTCGAGCTTGCGAGGAGTGAGGTCAAATCCAAAAACTATGATATAGGAGAATGTGGAGAATTGAGTGAAGTAGGACCCATACTTTTCAATCAATGTTACAGCTTGGGAAGACAATCTCAACTTTGGGTTACCTTCAAGCAATCGGATGATGAACATGGTGAATGCATCATTCACCCTAGAAAAATGGTGGTTTTTTCTTTGAGAGTGAGTTGAGGATATCTTTCATAAGTTGGTGCTTCTCTGAAAAATTTTGAGCAAGAGTCAGGCCTTTGAATGGTCTTGTGCTCATGAGGGCATACACCAAATATGATGTCATTGTGAACTTCTTGGTGACCTGCAACTGAGCAATTGATGGTGGATGTTATCACTTATGATTTGTCCCCAATCAATCATCTGATTTCCTTCGATGATGATGAGGATGAATTATGCCATCCAATCTTGAAAGTCCTTTGTTGTTTCTTCTCCCATTATCCTTCTTAGCAAAATGATTGCATCCGAATAACCCTCAAGAAACTCACTCTTGGACAAGGTTTTTGCATATGCAGGGTTTCCTTCCTTGTCTCAACCATGATCCCAGTGCGAGGCCCTAGAGATAAGATTCAGTCTTTGACCACTCACTAGATGCAAACTCCTTTGTGAGATGATGACCATGTTGTTGTCCAGGAGGAATTTGCATACATTGTGAGATGCCTTTCGGGTGAGCACTGCAAGTATGGAATTGTCATTTGCCCTCACAATCCTGATTTTGGCTCATAGTGTTAAGCACATGCTAGCACCAATTCCGCACTTATACTAACAAAGGATGTCCTCTAGCTGCAAACAATCCGCTTGTGAAGATATTTTCTTCAACAGGTTCTCTCGATCCTCCAAGCATTCTGCTTTTCAGGTCCTCTAGGTCCATGTGAGTGACATCACTATCACCCACACCTGAATACTCTTGATTTGAAATAGGTTCCAAACTAGAGAATTTGAACTTCATGACTCCAAAATCAGCAAGATGAGTGAAAATGAAACCAACAACAACTTTCTACACTAGAATCCAAAACTTTCTATTTTTGGTAGGGGTTAGGAGTTGCTATTTTGGGAATTTTTGTTTTTTTCCTCAAATTTTGTCTTTCAAAGCTCCTAAAACACTTAAATTCACCTCCATTGATGTTACTTTACTATTTTTAGAAAGTTTCTATTTTTAGCAAGTTGCTTTTTTGAAACTTTTTTTGGGAAAATTGTTTGTTTTGCCTAGTTTGTTGTTTTCATTGTTTTTGAATGTTCTAGTGAGATTTTCTATTTTCGGAGGGTTACTATTTTTAATAAGTGGTTGAAGCACTTGCTATTTTTAGAATGTGCACTTACCAGTGTCCGTTTCCAATGAAAATACCCTCATCGGATTCGGCTCTGCACGGGATCCCGTGCTCCAATTTTCACAGTGATCCTTCTGTTGAAACTCTTGCAAATTGAAAAAGCAATTTGTGGGATGAGGGTTTCAGATTTGCAGCTGTTAAAAAACTAGAGCATCATCAGGTTTGCAACAATCACCTTCTCAAAGGCATCCTTGGGATGATCTTCTTTGGAAATTTCAATTGAATCAGTTTTTGGTTTGAAAGTTTTGAAGAATTTTCAGTTCTTTCAAGCATGGTTGTTTTGGAACAATTTTGGCAACATAACAATTGTGTTTGAATGTTTTTGGAGGTATTACAGCATCTTCAACAGTGATCAGGTCGAACTATGCAAAGAAGTTAGATTTAAAACAAGTTCGTTTTGTTTTTGAGTCATCTCGACAACTACAGTTTTAACCCCTGTTGTGTAAAAGCATGGTGGGTTAAAATGGCTTGCACATGGGCTCCATTTTTTGTCCCCTTTGTTCCCTTGGTAAAAGAGGCAAGAGGTGCAAAAATGGGCGCCACAGCAAGATCATGCCAAGTGTCAGCATGAGAGGAAGATGAGCAAATCAACTTGAGCACCTACGGAGCTGGAGGGAAGTCATATGGGAGAACTTGATGAGGGGGCTCATGCAGGGGGGCACCATATTTTGTCCCCTTTGTCCCCTTGGAAAAAGGGACGGCCATGGATCACAATCCGGCCAGTGTGCATATGGAGGGGTTAGTCGAGTAAGCCCCGAGAGCTGGAAATTTGGTCATATAGAGAACCACAAAGGGGATTGCATGGGGCCCCTTTTTTTGTCCTTCTTGTCCCCCCCTTGGCAAGAGAGACAAGAGGTCACAGGGGCCCTAGCAAGATGGTGCCACTTGACGAGATTTGGTTCAGTGCACAAGAGTGGGAGATAGCCAAATAAGCCCCCTGCGGAGCTAGGGAGGGTCATATGAGGAACCAAGAGAGGTGCTTGCAAAGGGGGCACCATTTTTGTCCCCTTGGGAAAATTTGACATGTGGCACTTGAAAAAATGACTAAGTATGGGATCAGCATACCTTGCACTAGAGGAAACTTGAAAACAACATTCCCGGAGCTTGGAAGGGTCTTTTTAGGTGAAATTTTATATGAATTTGACTCCCAAGACCATTTCAAGATCAATGGAATAGGTTTCAGAACCTGATTCTGCTTGCATCTCCAAAAATGGCTCCTTTTTCTTCGGGACAGTAGGGTGTGCCTACAAAGATTGAGTTGTCTTGAGAAACTCTTAGGTCTTGTGTAGAGACGAATCAGTCCCTAAACCTCCAAATCTTCCCCTGTGTAGATTGTGCAAAAGCAGGTCTTGTGAAGATTTGGAGGTACAAGAGAATTATTTTGAATTAGTGCATATTTTGAAAGTACGAGGGTTCTTCTTACCCAAGTACTTTTCTAATGTATCCGATACTCTTGAGTCTCGTTGACCTACTTTGGTCATTTGTGGACATTTATAGAATTTCTTTCTTTTTGTCTCTCATGAGTCCCCACAAAGCATCTTCTCTATGTATTATTTGGAAGAACTTTTATTATGGTCATCTTGTACACGCAGGTTATACATGATTTTTACTTCCAAACAATTCCTCCTTTGATTATTAACTCATTACTACAACCAATAAATTTCACAAGTGGGGAGCTGAGAACTTACATCACTTCCCACACCCGCATTGTAAGTCATCCGGTTATTGTCTCGTATTTTAGCCTTTTAGGCCAAAAAAATTACATTTTTGGTCCTTTGACCAGCACTTGAGGATCTTTAACTTGCTAGACGACAAGTGAAATCCTCAAAAACACCTTCATGCGACCAGGACCAGACCAAGTCTTGAATTCACTACCAAGTGAACCACGCATGTCCACCATAAAAAAACATGAATACTTGGTAATGAGACTGATCTAACATTCAATTGGGTTGGCTAGTATAGTGAATGCGTATACAAGAGTTTGATAAAAGAAAATAATCTAATGATAAATGAAAATAATCTAACTCTTCTACAATATAATGTGAACTTTTTCATATTAGCCGGACCTTGAAAAAGTCCAAATATTTTCAAAACAAAAAGTCCAAATCAACAAAATTATTTTGAATCTTTCAAGAATATATCTCATTAAATTCTACCTCAAAAAGGATGCCTCAAAGGATGATTCAGGACCCCTTACAACTTATGTCGGCACCTCTTGCAGCTTGGTGAATCACATGATTTAGTGATCCTTAACGGAATTGCATGCTTTCCGGACTTACATCTCTTACTTGACAACCTCATGGGGGTGCAAGTGTTGTTGATTATGTCCTTTCGAGCCAGAACTCCTTATCACTCGTCAGCCACTTCTCTATCTCATCCATCCCCCTTGCTGATCATGCTCTTCTTTCCCTTTCCCTCCGGTTTGACACCCCCTCCCACCACTCCCTATCTTGGCCTCCCTCACACCACCTTCCGTTTGACGAAGGGGACCTTGACACCTTCTCCTCCCATATTCGGGCCCTCCCTTCGGAGTCCCAATTCTTTTCCATGGATAGTGTCGTAGCCAAGTACTCCCGACTTGTCCTCCACCATTTGGGAGGCTGCCCTTCTTTCTTTTCCTAGCTCTACTCGTTCCCCCTCCACTTCCCACCACCAAAGGCTTGCCCCATGAATAAGTGGTATGACAACGAGTGCAAATCCCTCCACCGCCAATTACGGCATGCTTTTACCTGGCCCACCCCTCTTATCACACCTTGAAAACCTCTTACTCGACACCTCCTTCGCCACAAAAATGCCTTTATATCTCCCAACGCAGACGAGCTCTTTGTGCTTCCCTCCGATACTCTCCTAAACTTTTTTGGCGCAGCATTTTCCCTCGCACTTCCCCTCTTCACGTTGATCTTAGCCCTAGAGCCATGCTCTCCCACACTTCCAATCTTTATGATATCCTTGGCCAGCCTCATATTCAAGTTGATAAGCCCCCTTCCTCTTGTCACCTATTTACCTCCAGGAAAATCAAAGAGGCTATTAGAATGATGAATAGCAGCAGATCAGCAGATGAAGAGGGGTTTCAAGCAGAATTTTTCAAACATGGGATGGGGTTCTTGGCAGCTATTTGGCTGACCTCTTTAATCATGTTGTGTGCTCGGGTTTTCCGCCAGCATGGTCACATCATACCATTCACCCGATCCACAAGTCGGGCCCTAGTTCAGATCCCAATAACTACAGGACCATTATGGTGGGTCACACTTTCTCCAAACTTTACGCTATTGTCCTCCATATGCAGCTTTCCGAGGAGTTGGAACAAAGACGCCTTAGAGCTAGGGGGCAAGCAGGGTTTCGCCCTGCTCACCAGACTATTGATCACATCTTCACTCTCAGGGCTATCATCGAGGAGGCACGCCATTGCTCGTCAAAATTTTATTGTTGCTTTGTAGACTTCCGAAAGGCGTTTGATTCCGTTCCGCATGGTACTTTTCCAGCAACTTGGGGACATCGACATTTCGGAAACCCTTCTCACAACCATCATGTGTCTTTATGAGACAGTTCTAGGATGCCTCCACATGGCACACGGGGAATCGGATTTCATCAGGAGTACCATTGGGGTCAAGCAGGGGTGTCCTCTATCCCGACTCTCTTTAGTATATATATCGACGAGCTCGAGTCCTTCCTCCATGAACACATACAGACAGTGATGGGTGTCTTCTTCACTAGGTTTTGATTTACATTCTTCTGTTTGCGGATGATGTTGTCCTCTTATTTTCCTCTCCTAAGGGTCTCGAGAGAAAATTGGATGCCCTTTGCTCTGCTTCTGTGACCTCCGACACCGACAATCAACTTGGGTAAAACCAAGGTTATGATCTTCAATGGTTTGAAAACCTCTCACCTCCACTTTTTCTTCAGGGGTGAGGAGATAGAGATCACCAATGCTTATACATACTTGGGAGTTCAGTTTCAGGCCCACGGTTTAGTCTGAGACAAGCCCTTCTGCCCAAAATCAATAAGGGTTATGGTTCCTTAGCCCTCCTCAAGAGACAAGTGCTTTCGCCATCATTTCCAGGATGTCTCCTCCAAAATGTCCCTCATGGAGTCTCTCATTAGGCCCACTGTCCTTTATGGGTCTCGCATTGTTTGGGGCCTTCCTTACTCGAGACGGAATGGGCGTCGAGTCGAGAGTCCAGACTCTTCTCCTTCGTCGGTTTATCCATTACAAGCAAACCATCCCTCATCACATTATTCTAGGCCGAGTTTGGTGCTCATCCTTTCAGATTGGAGGCTATGTTTGATATGATCTCTTTCTTGCATCACATCGAAGCTTCGCCGATTTTGTTGAGGGGTGGGATAGGTACCGTTCTTGGCTTATTGCTCTTCAGAGGTTATTGCTCGCTTTGGCAGTCCCCGTCATGGTCGTTGTTGGTTTGCGGAGGTTTCCGACCTTTTGGGAACAATTGGTATTCAGATTGATCATCTTCCTCCTTTTTAGTACTCCTTAGATGCACCGCACGACCTCCTTCTCACTAGGCAGGTGTTGAACAAGGCCATTAGTGAGGATATCTACAGATGCTTCATCCTTACCACCTGGGAAAGATGGCCTTTTACGCCAAACACTTTATGGACATGAGGGGTGGCCTCATTATTCGTCCACAGTACACTTGCCATCACTGGATGCATGCGCTCTGCATCGCTCTCGACCAGATCAGAGTTGGTTCCCACAGACTCCTGTGCAAGACAAACCACTACCTTGATCGCTTACGACAGATCTGCCTTTTGTGCAATCTCTCGAGCTCGAGACAGAGATGCACTTTATTTTCAAATGCCCCACATACTATGCGATCAAAGGGAGGTTTCATTGTCTCTTCAAAGGGGCACAGACTCTTTCGGACTTCTTTCAGATATGAGGACCAAAAATGTCTTGCTTTATACATACAGGAGGCCATGAGGCTTCGTGAACACACTCTTCAGCTTCATCTCAAACCAGATTCTACCCAATTGATCACTTCCTTCTTCACTAGTGCTTCCTTCAACGAGAGGCACCAAGCACCAATGGGCGTCTAGCCCCGCCCTAACTCCAGATCAGTTCACCCCAAGGGTAACACTCATAGTTCACCGAGCCATCATCTTCATGTCGGTACTAGGCCCAGTACTAGGCGGCAGACGAGACCCACCAGATCTTCTAGATACAACGACAATGGCTAGACAATAGCTCAGTAGACGGCCCTTGCACTCTGCCGCCTCCTCATCCAGTCGTCTCTCCATACAAAATTTCTTCCAGTCGGCCTCAAATGTCAGGGGAGCTAGTTCCACCATCCCGTGATGGACGCTCTTCCCTCCTTCACTTCGGCCTTCTTTCTTTTCTCTTCTTCTTCTCGCTTGCTGGCCCACCCCTAGTTTGGGTGTTGTGGTTGTTTTCTCCATGGTTGTTGCCTTCTCAGGCCCTTTGTATTTTCTTTGCTTTGCTCCTTCTCGGGACCGTTTGGTCCCCCGCTTTGTATTGGTGCTTGCTGGCTATTTTAGTCCCATTGACCTACTCTTGTGGTCATTTGTTGGACATTAATATATTTATCTTATCTTATCTTATCTAAGCTTTCTTTTTTTCATAAGTAAATCTGACAGCATCAAAATTCCCTCACTGATGAAGCAGATTCTAAGATACCAAAGCTAGACCAGCTAAAATGAGATACAATTATTGGATTTTAATCAAAACACAAGGTGCAAGGAGGAAAATACACAAGCTATACACAAATTAGCATTGAACTAATGGGAAGTAAAACATTCAACCATAGACCAAGAATATAAAATGGAAATCTTACACTAAACTTAGCAGTAATTCACAAAACAGCTACTAGTTAGTGAAGAGAAAATAAATTATGCAATAGGACAAATTTGACTAACACATCATGGATATTCTTTTCAAATAATTTTGGTACCCTAATCAAGGATGTTATAAACCTTATGCTATCAATTTTGTTCCTGACAAAAATGTTCTGAGCTAAAACTTGCATACTGTTGTTAAGTATAGTTACGAGCGAGTGCCGACAACAGAGTATATTCAACACCCATTTCTTCAAAATCAGACATAATGGTTCAAATTTACCTGCATCAATTGATCTTTTATGGGATATTGAATATGACGATAGAACATATCTATTTCAAGAGGCTTTGACAGAAGCATATTAGGAGCTATTCAATACAGCTTAATCTTCGGTTTAGCACTCTCCTCTTGCCAACGTGGCCATCCAGCATACAGTAATGCATTCTACAAAGAAAATGAATGGGCTACCAAATACTTAGTAAGCCATGAGTTCCATTGGATGTCAATCTGCCCTGCCTTATCCTCCATTTATTGGTATCCAAACATAAGAAGGGGAACTGGCTGAAAAGACTAGGGAAATGCCTTATTTTTAGCTATTGGGGAGCTCGAAGAAAGCATCTTATTGATCCAAAAGATAAAAAGGATTAATAGTCACTAGTGGCAAATGGTTAGTCAGAACAGTTCTTCATTTCCTTTGTAGGCTTTAGCTTAGATGAAACTGGTGAAACCAATAAAGGCTGATAATCAGCAGAAGAGACACTAGAGGATCAGCTAGATATTGGGGCTGCAACTCAAGACATGCCTGAATCAAAAGACCATATTGATGGCAGTGTTTACAACTAAATGCTATTTCTTCATAGCTAATTATTCACTGCTTAAAAAGTACCAACCAAAGCAAGATCGTCCTGTTCACAAAAAAATCAAGATGAACATGGACACAGATACAAGCATTATTAAGAATTAAATGCATTAAGACCAGATCTACAGCCACCACAGGTTCTCTAATTGCATTACCAAGTCTGCTCAGGAAGATTCTCCCTGGAAAATTCTTGGAAGGGATCGTGATCTAAACCCAAACACGAACTACAGAAGGTAAATCCTCTGTTGGGTTGAAAGCAGGAGCCCAGTGATTAATGAAGAGACCTGCATGATTCATAAGTTACGGACCTCCTTATAGCATCCTCGTAACTCTTGCATAACTTGAGCTATATGATAAATCTGCTGTTCTGACTTGGCTTTGGTGTGTTCAAGAATTTGAAACTAAAATTACTTGCTGTTGTCGAAATAGAATGTGATCATATGAGTGTTATGCAAAATAAGCATTTTTAAAGTCAACCCAAACCATTTCTATATCTTTTGGAGTAAAGTACCCGGTGGTGGAGGAGAGTGCCTGAAAAGAGAAACTGTCTCCTTCCATATTTGTTTGGAAATAGAGAAAAAGAAAATATTGTGAAATGCTCTCTTCCTTTTTTCCACAATTGAGGAAAATGTTTGGCCCAATCCATCCTCTCTTCTTAAGGTTTTCAACTGTCAGAAATTTCCCTTTTACGAGAAGCCAAATGAATGCATTTATCTCTGACCATAATGACAAAGCCCACAAATTATTCTGTTGAGTGAAAGGCCGAATCAAATGGTCCAGCTTTGGAGAGAGAACCAAGTGTCTAGTTTCAAGGAGCTCAAGAAGTTGATTGACTTGGAAGTTATTGTGGGACACACAACTCTGGGTTTCCTTGTGTCTCACGTCACTCTGTTAGTGATGTGCTTGTGAGTGTAATCCCAAGGAAAATGAGACTTTTTATTGCACCCATTGTTGTAAACGAAAAACCTAAGGGCTCACCAAAGAAGGAAACCCATTCCAGCCATGTTCCCAAAATATGATACTTTAACCATTCCCAGGCTGCCAACTGAGGTGTTTGTAGATAAGATAAGATAAGATAAATATATTAATGTCCAACGAATGACCACAAAGTAGGTCAAAGGGACTGCAGAAAACACCGTGAGCAAATACAAAGCGGGAGAACCAAAAGGTACCCGAGAAAGAAGAGTACAAAGCCAAAGAAGCTGGCAGAACTGGAAAGAGCAAACCCCCAAACCCAAAAACGGGGGTGGAAATGCAAACAAGAAGAGGGAAGGGGAAACGGCCAAGGAAAAATGGCTAGGGAGAAGCAATGAGGAAAGTCTATCAAGGAATGGTAGATCCAACTCTCCTAACATTCGAGGCCAACTGGAAGAAACTCTGGATGGAATGACGACTAGACGAAGAGGCGGTAGAGTGTAGAGGACGCCTACAATGTTGTTGTCTGGACACCGTACTATATCTCAAAGGCCTAGTAGATCGAGTTTGTCTCCTAGTGCAAGGCCTGGTGTGGCCCTGTCTGAGATGGCTCAAGAAACTGTGGATGGTTTCTCTGGGTCAAACAAATCTGGAGTAAGAAGCGGAGGTGGCCTCACCTTGGCGCTTGGTGCCTCTCACTTTGAAGGTAGCACTATGAAGAAGGAAGTGATCCGCCGGGAAGAATCTGGTCTGGAATGTGGCTGAAGAGTGTGCTCACGAAGCCTCAGAGCCTCCTGTAAGTATAAAGCTAGGCACTTTTGATCCTCATACCTGAAGAAGTCAGAAAGAGCTTGTGCCCTCCTAAAGAGGCAGTAAAACCTCCCTCTGATCTCAGTAAATGGGGCAGCGGAAGATGAAGTGTGTCTCTGTCTCAGTCTCCTAGGGACGACACAATTGGAAAATCCTATCTCGAACGATCAAGGTGGTGATTCGTCTCACACTGCAGATCTGTGAGAACCTACTCTAAGTTGACCAAGGGGGATGCGAAGGGCATGCATCCAGTGACGTAAAGTATACTGAGGACGAATAATGAGACCATCACTCAACTCCAAAAAGTGCTCAACATAAAAGGCCATTTTAGGGCATAACCCCCATGAGGGTTCACCCAAGTGGTGTGGATGAACTACTTGTAAATATCCTCTCTAATGATCATGTTCATCACCTGTCTGGTAGGTAGAAGGTGGCCCGGAGCATCCAAGGAATACCGAAAAGGAGGAAGATGATCCATCTGAATACCCATTGTCCCCAAGAGGTCGAAACCTCAACATACCAACTGTGACCACAGTGAGGGGAATCGGAAAGAGCAATAGTCTCTGATGAGCAATACGCCAAGAAGTACCTATCCCGCCCCTCAATGAGTCAGCGAAGCCTCAAATGTGGTGTAGGAAAGAGATCAGGTCAAACATGGTCTCCAATTTGAAAGGACGGGCTCCAAACTCAACCAAAATAATGTGTTGGGGACAATTTGCTTGCACCTGATAAAACGGCAAAGGAGAAGTGTTTGAATTGTCTCGGCAGAAGCCTAGTCAGTCTCCAATAAGGAGGGCCCCCAAGCAACAGAGCCGTAAAGGACAGTGGGTCTAATGAGGGAGTCCGTGAGGGACATTTTGGAAGAGATGTCTGGAAGTGGTGGCGAAAGAACTATCTCTCAAGGGCTAAGGATCCATAACCCTTATTGACACGAGGTTGGAGGGCTTGTCTCAAACTGAAACGTGGACCGAGAACTGAACACCCAAGTAGGTATATGTGTTGGTGATCTCGATCTCCTCACCCCTGAAAAGAAGTGGAGGTGTGAGGTCTTCAAACCATTGAAGACCATAACCTTGGTTTTACCCAAGTTAACCATCAACTCGAAGATCACAAAACAAGGCTAAGGTGTTCAACTGTCTTTTGCAGACCCTCCAAAGAGGATGCCAAGAGGACCACATCATCAACAAACAAAAGGATGGATATCAGAACCTGGTGAAGAAGGCACCCATCATTGTCTTGAATATGCTCATGGAGAAAGGACTCAAGCTCATCAATATATGTAGAGAAGTTTCAGTCCACTTTTGCAGATATTGGCAGTGTTTGAAAGCAGAGAATGGCAAGTGGAAGCCAGGAAATCTCCTGAAGCTTGCACTATGTAATTTTTCATTACAGTGTCTCTTCAACAAAAGTTCACAAATTGCCATAATCTCCAGCTTGCTTTGATGGAACGAGCTTCATTGATATCTCTGATATTCAGGCCTCCATAATGCTTGTGATTACAAGTTGGGTACCAGGAAACTGTGAAAATTAGAAGCTTTCATCCACACCCTTCCACAAAAAAATAACTTTGAACATGCAACAGATGCTCAAAAAGTTGATTGGTAATAGATAAGAGACTAAGCAGGTAAATGAGGATTACCTAGAAAATTGATTGGATCAGCTGAATTCAACCTTTCAAGAAAAGACATCTCGTGGTCCAATGAAAGAGTTTCCTTTTGGTTTGATTTACTGTAGAATCCCAGACAGCCTTTGTAGCATGTATGCGAAGGGAGAATTCCAGATATTTCATTGGCAACTTAGCTTTTGAAAACTCAAGTATGGGAAGGATCTCACTTTTCCTTCTCATCAGAACACTGAAGAACAAAATATTTGATTTGTCTTTGTTAACCTATTGCACACAAGCGAATTGAAATTGGGTTAAAATCTTATGTGGATGCTTTATTCCTCCTTGATTAAAGTGGACAGCAGTAGAGTGTCATCAGCAAAATGAAAATGTGTGTACCTTGCCACTTGATCTGTAACAGGAAGGCCATGAATCTGTTTGTTTGCCTTGTGGGCTGTCAGTCACCTTGTCAAAGGCCTCTAGAGGCTGAAAAGGTGTTGCCTGTATTGCCATTGACAGCACCAGTATACATTAGCATTTAAATACAACTGTGAACCCACAAGATGAAAGAAATATTGACACCAAAAGCTTCCAAGTTGCCATTGAGAAGATCCAGAATTAACTTGATCAAAGGCCTTGGATGTGTCCAGCTTGGGCTTATTAGTACCCACAGTCGATGTTGGATTTGTAGAGAGTGGATAACCTCCTGAATAGAAAGAATGCTGTCCATGATTTCTCTGTCAGGGTCAAAATCTTGGAGAGAATCGTACACACCATATTACAGAGGCCA
The DNA here is from genome assembly GCA_018340775.1 of Taxus wallichiana var. yunnanensis. Taxonomy (NCBI): domain Eukaryota; kingdom Viridiplantae; phylum Streptophyta; class Pinopsida; order Cupressales; family Taxaceae; genus Taxus; species Taxus wallichiana. The sequence goes on from CM031243.1 coordinate 767,237,542, forward strand.
ACAGATAAGTATTGAACTAAGGTGCCCGCATTAGCATATTTGGGAATGAGGACCGGCTAGGTTGAATTCAGTTGATGAAGCATCTGCTTATTGCATCTAGATTCTTCTACCATGTCTAAAAGATCATTCTTTACCTATTCTAAAAAGATTGATAAAAAGTGTCAGAAACCCGTCCAGTCCTAGAGATTTGATCCAGCTGGAATGAGAAGACAATTTTATGTTCATCCTCTAAGACCAATTCAAGCAGATTGTCATTTTCCTCCTGCTTGAATACTTGCAAGATATTTTCTAGGAGATCCCTCTTGGTCATGATTTGTTGAGTATGTGGAGGGGGTTTATCAAAAGTCCTTGGTTAAACTGACTTGCATATTTGCTCATTTCCTCTGCTGAATTGTATTGACATGTTGCCTGTTTAGCCCCAAGTCGTGAAAGAATTTTATTTTGGAGTCCCTATGTCAAATCCACTGCACCCGTGATCTTTGGGCCATCTATTGCTCCTCCCTTTGGTGTAAGACAGCAAGCTAGTGTATAAGTTCCTTTTCGTGCATAGCAAGGAATAGTAGAAAGATTTGATAAAATATTCCCAAAGATAAGTTTGATCCAGCTCTCGAGTATACATTTATAAATACCATGTCCTCGTTACCATAATCTTCTTTATGTCACTCCTGAATTTCTGTTCTAGAATTTGTATGTGTGAACTACATGCTAAGGAGAAAACAAAACCTGTAGTAGACTTTCTCCTATCTTTGTCACCACCAAAATCTGCATCCACAAAACCATTTACCTGAAGACTACTCCCATTGAAGCAAATAGCAGCATCAGAAGTGCCTCTCAAATATCTAAGAATCCACTTCACAGCCATCCAATGATCATATCCAGGATTCGCCATGTAACGACTAACTACTCCCACTGCTTGTGCAATGTCTGGTCTGGTGCACACCATGGCGAACATAAGACTTCCTACTGCTGATGAGTATGGTACACGGGACATTTGAGTCTTCTCTGCTTCGATGCTAGGGCACTACTCCAAAGACAATTTAATATGAACAAGAAATGGGGTACTAACTGGCTGTGCATTCTGCATATTGAAGCACTGCAGAACCTTTTCCACAAGTCTTTTGTGACAACCAAAGCTTCCTATTCTTTCTGTCTCTATGTATCCTCATCCCAAGAATCTGATTTGCACCTCCTAAGTCCTTCACTTCAAACTCCCTAGCAAGCTGAGCTTTCAATTTGATGATTTTGTGCATGTTGGGACCTGCTACCAACATATCATCAACATACAAAAGCAAAATAATGAAACTGCCATCTTCATACCTTTGAAAGTAGGCACAATGATCAGCCTCACATCTACTAAAACCCAAGCTCATCATGAAGGAATCAAATCGTTTGTACCAACACCTTGGCGCCTATTTCAAACCATACAACGATTTGTTCAACCTGCAAACAAGATTCTCTGTCTCTTTCCTCAAAACCTTCCGGTTGCTGCATATAAATTTCCTTAAAAGATCACCATGCAAGAAGGTTGTTTTAACATCTAACTGTTCTAACTCTAAATCAAGACTAGCAACAAGAGCCAAAACAACTCTAATTGTACTAAGTCATACAACAGGTGAAAAAATTTCATCAAAATCAATACCAAATTTCTGCGCATACCCCTTGGCCACCAACCGAGCTTTATACCGCTCCATGTTATCATTTATGTTTTTTTCAGTTTGAAGACCCACTTGTTCCCTATAGCTTTTCGCCCCTTAGGCAATGGCACAAGCTCCCACGTCTTATTTTTATGTAGAGCTTCCATCTCTTCCTCCATGGCAGCTCTCCATTTGCTTGCATCTTCAGCTTTGCAAGCCTCCTGATATGAGCTAGGCTCACCAACATCAGTAACTAATGCATAAGCTGAATTACAACTAGGAGAGTACCTTTCCGGTGGTCTGGTCACTCTAGTGGATCTCCTCACAAAGTGTGATGTGTCACCCTGTGGCTCATCTGGTTGTTGTTCATCCTCATCATATACCTGATCTTGATTGTTATCTTGCTGATTTTCATGAACAGGTGGCTGATTTTCATTCTGCACCTCCATATCAGCATCATATGTTTCCACCTCTACTGGAACAAATTCTGAACTTTGTTGTTCTTTACTTCTTTGCACTGATATTTCATTAAATTTGACATCTCAGCTAATCACTAGTTTGTGGGCAGCAGCATCCCACAACTTGTACCCCTTTGTACCATCTGCATAGCCAAGAAAAATACATTTTACAGACATTATGTCCAACTTATTCCTCTTTTCTTTAGGAATGTGAACATAAGCATCAGAACCAAAAACACGAAGAAAGGAATAATCAACAGGTTTCCCTGTCCACACTTCTTCAGGAATTTTAAGATCTAGAGTTGTAGTAGGTGACCTATTGATAAAAAAACAAGCTGTATTAACAGCCTCACCCCAAAATTTCTGCTCCAAACCAGCAGTGCTCAGCATACATCTAGCTCACTCCATGATTGTACGGTTCATCCTTTCAGCAACACCATTTTGTTGTGGTGTTCTAGGAACCGTCAATTGTCTTGCTATGCCATGCTCACTACAAAATCCATTAAACTCCTTTGAACAAAATTCCCCTCCGTTGTCAGTTCTAAGACATTTTATTGTTTTACTCTTTTGGTTTTCTACTAGAGCTTTAAACTTCTTGAAATAGGTGTTTGCCAAGTATCTGAATGAATTAACTCAAGGAGTTCTTTACTTTTGGTAGTGCTTTTGGAAAAACACAACCTATGTTGTTTACCATACAAACAATGCTCACAAAAATTCAGATCTAAAGATTTTGCACTCAGGGAGAAGGTTTCTATCTAGTAGTACCTTGAGACCACGCTCGCTCATATGGCCTAGCCGTTGATGCCAAGTTGTCATTGACCCCAATTCCACATCCGACACCACTACAGCCTCTCCAATACAAGTTTCTCCAACCAATCTGTAGAGATTGCCCACCTTTTCTCCCTTTAGCACTACCAGCGCTCCCTTTGTTACCTTGAGACAACCCTTCTCTCCACTAAACCGGTAACCATGTTTATCAAATACTCCAAGCGAAGGTTTTTCTTCAAGCTTGGTACATGTCTTACATGTTGAACAATCCTCACTGCCCCATCAAACATTTTGATTTTGACCTCTCCTTCTCCAATAGCCTTGCACGGATTATCATTTCCCATATATACCACACCTCCATCACATGACCGATAAGAAGAAAACCAGTCTCTTGTGAGGAGTCATGTGAAAAGAGGCTCTCCATTAGCGACAATACCTCTCCATCTTCCAACGGTGCTTCAACTTCTATCGTATTTGCCTTGGATGGCTGCGGGCTGGAAGTCTCCTTGTTTGCCTTCAACCAATCCTTTTTGACATGTCCAGTTTTTCCACAGTTCCAACACTTTAACTTTTTTCGCCCCTTGGATTTCGACCTAGTCCATCCACACTCAACTTTCCTTTTTCCGCAGATCTGCCCCTTGCTATTAGGGCTTCATTGGAAGAAGTCCCTTGAGATGTCTTCCGCCTTGATTCTAAATCGTTGTGGCCACCACATCTTCAAAAACTAATTTCCCCTGCGGTGTTGAGTTACTAAGCACCATGACTAGTTGATCCCAAGATTCAAGTAGAGAGCATAGTAGAATGGCCGCCTTGTCTTCTTCATCGATTTTCACCTCCACTGAAGCCAACTTGCTAATCAGTGTGTTGAAATCATTGAGATGATCTACGACTGATGAATTGTCCTGCATCCTCAGATTATATAGTTGTCGTCGTAAGAGAATCTTGTTTGCCAAAGACTTGGTCTCGTACAACTTTTCAAGCTTATTCCACAAGCCTTGTGTCGTTGTCTCCTTTGAAACATTAAACAAAATTGAATCTGCTAGTGATAACTGAATTGTGGCCCTGGCTAGGGCATCCTTCTCATCCCAATCTACCTAATTCATGGTTACAGGTTTCGACGTTGCCCCTTTAAGAGCTAGGGCGCATCCATCCTTCACCAAGGCTTGAACCTTTAGCTTCCACAAAGCGAAATTAGAACCATCAAATTTTTGGACCTCGTATCTGGTAATTGTGCCTCTTGTCATTCTTCACTTCTCGGACAAGAACAAACCCCTTCTGCACTAACTTCACTCTGATACCAACTGTTAGAAAAATAACCAGTGTAGAGAGAAACAATCACAGTGAAAGCAATAAGAAATAAACAAATCTAAAATACACAGATATTACGTGGAAAACCTGGTAATGTACTAGGAAAAAAACGGAAAAGGTCTCTCGGTACTCGATAGTTTATTACTCAATAAATTTGTTGTTACATCAATGGCAATCACCATGCACTAGCTCTAATGATTACAATCTTGTACAATCGTACAACTTTACTATCCATGGGTTCCTTTTATAGAAAGAATTCGCAGTACAAAACCGCATGCGACAAAACCGCGAATCAGTATTATACGACTCCCAAAACGTGTTGTGCACTCGGGTCAACTCGCTTTGGTCACTACCTGCTCACTCAATGCTGACTTCACATGCCAACAATAGACCAACCCATTGATTGAATTCAACCCCTCCTTTTTCTCCTCGACACATTTGATTGTCTTGAAATCCCCCTTACGAATGACATTCTTAAAAGTGCAAAGTGTTTCCACTTTATAATTGCTCATTTAGGAGGATACCATTGTTCCCAATGGAGGGGTTAAATATTGATAACATTGCACAATTTTGTAAACTCAAAGGAGAACATCTAAGCATGGTATTCCTAGAGAAAGCAAGCAAAGGAATGAACTACACATGTAGTCGGATCCCAATGGGTCAAAGTCCTTATTTTCACGCGGTGAATGGTCTGTTAATAACCCCAAACACCTGCAGTATTTAGACTTTTGTATAATTGTGTATTACAAACAAGCCTCTTGAAGGACCAGATCAATATGCTCTGCATTCACTTTTACTTTTAGAATCGATGTTTGTTGGGATATTTCAAAGCGGAGAATTCGCATTTCAAGGTTTGAATGGGAAAGGAGGTGCCCACCTCCATGAAGCTAATATTGTTATCAGCCTAGGGTTGCAAATCTGCATTTGTGTATCTCCCTACAGTTGTAGGTTGTCTCTTGGATGCAAGGTTACAAACCGTGTTTGACAACTTGGGCTCCCATATTTGATGGGAGATAGAACCAAATCTGCTTAAGTTGTATGGCTCTTTGCTTTTCTGCATCAAGAAGTGGCTTTAGAAGTAGTTTTTATTGTGGAAAACTCAATTTAATCAGTATATTTCACTCTAGGCCATGTTTGGGAATCTCCGCAAAAGAGCTTTGTTTCTATATTTATTATTGTGTGGATTTCGTGTTTCTCAAACTAACTCTGTCTCCTCATTCCCATGTTCATCAAGAAGTGCAAATGGGTTATATGAAGGCTCCTTGATGGAGGGACTTGCTTCTCCTTACCTTCCCTAGCAGCATATGCTCAAAAAAATTTCTCCTCTCGTTGTTGATCCTTGGGGTTCTCTTGTCGAAGTATCCTCGCAAGAAGGACCAAGCTTAATATCAAAGCTCTACGAATAATTTTCCTAAGTAGGATTTACTAAGGCGAGATTGTCGATCAGATTAAACACATTAACCATTAAATAAGATTCAATATTAATTAAATTAATATAACAAATATTATAACATTATAACATGAAATAAATAAAATAACACAGACACACATATTTAATATGGAAAACCCCCAAGGGGTAAAAACCATGAAAAGAGATAATTCCATTAATGAGAAACAATTTATAGTTCAGATCTCCCTCCTCACTTCTCTCCAAATCATTCACCCAAGGTGAAAAATGATATGATCCGACCATATTTAAATGACCCCACGGGTCATGAACATATTAAGTGACTGGGATGGTATGATTAAATCGTACCCCAATTTAATATAAATTAGTTAATAAATAACCAATTAAACATAAACATAAAGTTTATATTAAATAATTAAGAATATAACTTATTCTAAATTATTTAATTATAAACTAAAGTTTATAGGCACTTAATATTACGTTTCTAACACTCCCCTTAATATTAAGTGGGAACCATATGCCAACATTACTGTTTGTACAACATGATTTACAAATCCATAAACCATTAGTGAAGGTTTAGGCTAGCATATCACTTTTAAAGGATTTATAACACCTTTATCATGCTCAAATTACCTTTTGGTACAAAAGGATTTGGAATCCATAAATTAGAAGTTATGATTTAGGCTAAGCATGATTTGTGAGACTACATCTCACGGTTTCTCATGGAAAAATCTCAAACCACATCTCTAGGAGTCTTTTATAACACAAGGACCTCCTTTACAAATAGATGCAACACATTGGACTGTACACCGTAAACTTAGAGTTATAAGTTTACAAAAGATCATAAAGATCTTTTTACAATGCTTTACAATGGAGCAGAAGTATAGAGGAGAAGGAGATATCAACCGGTTGGCCATTAGGAGGTGACATTGCCATGCACACTCCCCCTCAATGGCAACTCTGAAAGGCCAAACATTGCACAAAACTTGCAAATTTTACAACACATAATGGCTTCGTAAACATATCTGCAACTTGATCTTCAATCGAGCAAGTTATTGAGATCTATATCACCACAATGAACCTTCTCTCGGATAAAGTACATATAAATCTCTATATGTTTTTCCTTTGATGTTGAACTAGATTCTTAGCAAAAACAATGCAACTCTGGCTATCACATAGAAGAGGAGTACTTCCTTTAACTTTAGCCATGGCTTTCCATTTCCACTGGCTTCTTTCATGCTTCCATTGCACTTTTATACTCTCCTCGAGTTGAAGAAATGGAGACTGTTGGTTGTTGTTTATTGTTCCAAGTAATGGCACAAGTACTATAAAACTTGAACACATATTCAATATATTTTATATCTAACACAACATCAACATGGTTAGAATCACAATATCCATATAAACATCATAATAAGCATAATATAAATCATTAATGATTTCACTTTTAACCATCTATAAATTATACATTGATAGGTTAAAAACAAGTTGTATACTAGCTTAAATAACAATATGTTTAACTAACCATGTTATATTACCAATATGTTGAATAATTTCAACATATTAATCTTGTAAAATATATATTAGATGCAATTAGTATTGGACGTCTCCAATACAAACACAAAGGCGTCCCCAAGTGTCATTTGATATGCATATAATACTATTTTTAGTAATCACATACTAATATACTCAACTAGATCTTGATTTCAAATCCATTAACTAGTCATTAACAAGACTTATCTTTGATAATTGGTTAAAATTACTTAAAATAAGTAATTTACATAACTAAACAAGATTTGAGAATACTCAAATTGATGATGATCTTTCCATCTTTATCAAGGAGATTAATTGCAACTTCGGGTTCGTGACCAAGGCTTAGTAGTATTAAGCGGGCCATATGTTAAATACTAACCGAATTTATTAATCAAATCACATATAATGATCTTTGATCAAGGAAGTAAATAATATAAAGGTATAAATTGATTTAACAGGGCAGACACATGTCATAAAACCAAGGGCTAAAGGAAGGACATGTGGCGTAATTCCGCAAGATTTTCAACAAAATGTATTTCGTGGACCTCAAGTCCACGGAATAAACCAAGTTTCAAATAAAAGATTTTGAGTCTGAATAGGGTCGAGGTAGTCAAGGGAGACATGTAAAAGTAAAAGGTAGACATGAGGGAAAGAAGGAAATAATCACAAAGGCACACATAGGCAAACCTGAAGCAAATCAGAAACTGTCACATGTCGACTTGTTGTTCCTCCTAAGATGCGCAACTTTAAATGGCCATAACTTTCTCTCCACAACTCTAAATTAGGCAAAATTGGTCTTGTTGGAAAGGTATCTTTGATCCCTTTAAAGCAGCATCATTAGATTCAAGAATCGATGGTGTTTTATGTGAAGAAAAGGAGAAAACAGTTTGGGTATCAAAAATGTAGTTCCAACTCCCAAGCACCAGATTAAATTAATTTATTTATTTAAAACTTTTGAACCTACTCTGATACCATGTCAGATCCGAGGGTTAAACACATTAACCATTAAATAAGATTCAATATTAATTAAATTAATATAACAAATATTATAACAACATTATAACATGAAATAAATAAAATAACACAAACACACATATTTAACGTGGAAAACCCCCGAGGGGTAAAAACCATGAAAAGAGATAATTCCATTAATGAGAAACAATTTACAATCCAGATCTCCCTCCTCGCTTCTCTCCGCAGCATTCACCCAAGGCGAAAAATAATATGATCCGCATGCCATATTTAAATGACCCCACGAGTCATGAACATATTAAGTAACGGGGTATGATTAAATGTTACCCCGATTTAATATAAATTAGTTACTAAATAACCAATCAAACATAAACATAAAGTTTACATTAAATAATTAAGAATATAATCTATTCTAAATTATTTAATTATAAATTGAAGTTTATAGGCCCTTAATATTACGCTCTAACAAGATGACCATGTTTATGACATAGACAACAACAGAAAAGAATATTCTCATGATCCATAGGTTGTAAGACATTCAATATTTCCCATGGCCAATACTTTACAATTAGACAGGTGATTTATCCCGCAAAAGACCCGCAATATTTCGGTGAACTCGTAGACTGTTATGTAATCTCTAATGGTATTTTCCATTTTTGAGGTAGACTTTCTGTCGGTATCCGCTTGGGAGCAATGGAAATCTGACCCTGACTGGTACAACACTAGGGAGAACTTTTGTAGGATTGAAAACAGCAGACCAATGTTTCATAAAGAGATCTGACTTTTCATCCACCGTAGACCTTGAAAAGTTTGATCCTTTTCTAGTTTGGAAGAGAAAAAGGCCATAAGGTAACCCCTAGGCATCATAACGACTTCCACTGATCTGATTGGTTTCCAAATCTCTTGGATCCAGATCATAAGGTTTTTGGGCCAGCAAGGCACCCATGAATCTGCAGATCAAAGCTTTTTCATTGAGAAGCCACAACCTGTTTTCCATTTCCTCTAAGGGAGATAGATCTTGGGTGAAGTAACTAGTCAGATAGCAGTCATTCTCCTTTTTGCATGGGAAAAGTAGGTCTAGATGTGGGCTTGTAGTTGTGGTATTGTAGAACATTCTGCAGTTCCTCCTTACAGATCTGAGTAGGTTCATTTCAGACAACAGTTTTGGAAGTTAAAATTATTCTAAAGAGGGGGCAGGTAATGAAAGAAGACCATGTCCTCCTCAATGCAAAGCTTGAGAGAATTTAGTCAGTGGCTGATTGAAGGGCCTAGTTGCTGTGTGAGGGGTGGGATATTGGTTGGAATCGTATGGACTGGTCATAGGCTATTTCTCACTCTCTCTGTGATATTATTCTAGGTATTTGCTATAATAGGCAGAAACCATGGATCCCATGTCAACAACCAAACCAAATTGCTCACCTCGTTTTCTTCGTCATCCCTTTCTTTGGCTGTCAGTTTTTCAAAGGCATCTTGCAGAGATATAGTCCACTTGGTGTAAAGGAAAAATGGATCAAACAAACTAGATCGGCACTTATAATGTGCACGCAGAAACACTTAGCATTCTCATTTTGACACTAACCATAGAAATTAGATAAATACTTATGTAAATGACTAGTGGAATGTAATATCCCCTTCTCGGTCGAAGACCTTTAGCCCAATTTTGTTTCCCGACAGCTAAAGGGTGTTAAAAAGGGAAACTTATCATAATAAATTAATTATAAAAGTGCAAAATAAAATAAAATTATAAGCATTTTTTTTAATGATAAAGTCAATTTAAAAATAGAAAAGACAAATATAAAGTGATAAAGTAAAAATAAGAAAATAAGAAATATCACTTTATGTTATTATTCTCCCCTAGGAGAAAATGTGACCCCTTTGGAGGATGAAAAAGGATGGAAAAAGCATTAAATGCAGGAGGTGAAATCTGATTGGAAGATGAGGGTGGCTATTTGGCCAAGTTCATCTATAAAAGCAAGTCTACTTGGTTGTTGAAGGCATGCTTTTCTATTTTATACAAAATCTGATTTTTGTCTGAGCCTAGAGCTTTTACAAAATATTTCTAAGGATGAAAACCTTTAGAAATAATCTCTTGAGGACGAAAACCCTCTAAGGGATCTAGTAGAAGGATGAAAACCCTTCTCCTAGTTGAGAGGATTCTCCACACAGGGGTTTCCATTGCGGATCAAGGATTTATTGGTGTTTTTCAATGTTTTCCAACAATAGATTTGCAGATTTGTGTTACTTCCGGAAGATGGAAGTTTGTTGCAGATTTTTAACTTCATTTGCAGCCATATCTAGGGTTATCTACACCCTTGTGGGTGGAGTTAGGTACATTCTAGGGCACAACTGTCACCGGATCTTAGAAGCCAAAATCAGCTGGTTACATAATTTTTGGAGTTGAAGAAGTGATATTTTCAGCTATGTCTGAGGACTATCATCTGCAGATTTATAATAAATAATTCAGCCTTCTATTTTGATCCAATCTGGTATTTTTCTCATGTTCTTGCCCTTATAAAAATTGTTGATCAGTTTGGGAAAGAAATTTAGTTGAATTACTTCAGTTTTGAGTGATTTCCTTCCTTCATGCAAGTCGCCATTTACTAGTAAAATTCAGATCTGCACTTGGTTATTTTTGTATAATTTCTACTACTTGCATTTTTGGTTGGGATTTGCGGAAAATCCATCTAGGGTTAAAATTTGTCCATTTGGGGACATTACATCAAAATTAGTTTTGCATCACGGATCATTTACAGCAGCATTTATGAATCAATTTTAAACCATGGAAGCCTCAAATCATTAACCATACATTTTCAAGTTTCAAAAACAATTTGACCAAAGCAAAAAACGTTACAACAAAGAATTCAGATGTTGAATCGCACATGCATGAACTCATATTTATATGTTTAAGAAGAGCTTACCTTTCCGTTAAAATATCCGACGGAATTCCTTGTGATTCCTTGAACCCTACAAATGGGTGATCACATTAAGAGATCGTAATACTGAGAAATAATCAGATCAACAACCGCCCAAACATACAGAAAAATAAAATTCAAAAAAAAATGCCTTAGAAAAGGCTAAGCTTATACCTTAAATGCTTCTTTAAAAACTCTATCCACTAGCTCCTCGTCAGTGATTATTTTGAGATCATCAACCCCGTAGAAAGCAACATGAATACCAAAACATTCTTCGAACCAAAAATTATGATAGTGCAAGAAATAACATAGTGCAAAAAAGAAAGATAAAAGCTCTCAATACGAAATACAACAGTTGTGATATATAGAAACCAGCACTAATAAATCACGAGTCTTTGTTGTTTATATTGATAAAATTTTCAAAAACGCATTGGCAGAAGCGCAGTTATCCGTCTTACAATTCAATTCACTACTCATCTTTGGGAGCACTACACGGGCTAGCCAAATATTACATTCAAAAATAAAACATACTCGCCTAATATTAATTTCAATTTTCAGAGAAAAACAAAATAGCAAAAATTAAGAATCTTTAAAGTTGTTGGAAGACAGTTTATTATATTATTATCTTTCAAACAGTATTTGTATTTAAGGACACCATAGAGTGTCCTTGCTTAACCTACTTTGATGTTTGTTTCGTTCATGTAGCGCACCAATGCATATGATTCTTGAAAACTAACAAATTGAGGTCCTTTTACCTTTGATTCATATTCCTCTATTTTGTGTATGTTGTATGTAATATCCCTGAAAATACTTTAAATAAATCTGGATATTTCTGTCAAAACCCTAGGACATTAGTATAAAAAATTACCTTTTATGACAACAATGACAATCTGATTTTTAATAAAAACAGCAAGCCTCAAAGTGCCAAAAACAGACTTTTATTTATTGATTTCAATCAGCTACAATAAAAGAAATACCAGAGTGTCTGAATACAATTATTCTCCCACAATTGATGATCTAAATAGAAATATAAATGGAAGAGATGAGCATGCAAACTGATTTGACTGAAATCTGCCTCCAGATACTGAAGCCCTAGTTGTACTTGTTTTGGATGTAGAATTAAGCCTAAAAAGCATGCCCTAGCTGCACTTTGGATGAACACCTGTACCTTGAATGACCACTGCAACCCTTGGATGGAATTGCCAAGCTCAAATGTGAGGGATTTTGTCCTCAAATCTGTATGCAAATGAGGGATTTCGTCCTCTATTGCTGATGTAGAAGCAGAAGCTACTTGTAGACAAAATAGTTGATAAATTTCCAAGATGAATGAATAATAAACCCCAAATCTGCATTTATAACTTCCAAGGCCCTCTCCAAAGTTGGCGCCCCCTCCTAAAAATAGGAATAACAATATAAAATTGCTTTATCCTCTCTCCCATGTTGGCACCCATCCTAAAAATTGAAAATCTTGGTTTTTATCATAGTTACCTAAGTCTCGAGGACGGGGGACAGGTTTTGGGGATGGGAAAAAATTCCCAAATTTTGGGGACGGCTATTAAAATAATATATAAAATATTAATATTTGAATATTTTAACTTTATTCAATGAAATTTAGGGATTTAAACTCTTTTCAGGTACATTCAAGATTATAATTTAATGTTCTTCGTAAAAATAACAGCTTTTTAAAAGTAAAAACATCAAAAGTTTTTTTGAAAGATTTTTTTATAGGGGCGTCCTCCAAGTCCACAAGTCCCCAAAAGTTCGGAACGTCACCAAAATCTAGGGCCATTTCCGCGTAACACTTGGTTTTTATGTGTCATTGTGTTCCTCTTTGTAAAATATCCATTCTTGACACTAAAGTCATTTTTCTTGGTTTTTTAACACAAAAAAAATCAGCTTTTTGGGAATAAGTGGAACTTTCTTTCTGCATTTAACGTTCCCCATCGACACCGATTAGCCAACTTAACATTCCCTTGTTCCTTGTTTTCTCCGATCAAGCGACTTTGCCAACTAACCTTTCACATTTTGCATTGATCGGCCTTATCAACCGCACGTGGAACTTTTGGAATAGTTCTTTTGTTCTACCCTACCCCGAAGATCCAAGTAGGTATTAAAACATTCAATAACCAATTAAGTCGGACCCGCATGGAACCTTTGGAACAGATTCTGAGGTTTCTTATCGGTGTTGATTAACGGTAACCAATCAAACACATTTTAAAATTTCCACAGACTCGTCCAAACACCAATCCACTTTGCACATAAAAAGCAAACCCGCCCAATTCAAAATTCATTTGTAATTTTGCCCACTACGTTTCTTGCTCTACCCCCCATATTCTTTAGGCGTTGCCATCTAGCCATCATTTTGCCCCCTGCACATTTTTCACCCAACCATATTCAAATTTTCAAACACCAACCGGGTCGCCTTAGCTTTGAGAGCTTCATTTTCATTCATCCTGTAAGTGTTTCCATCTTTGTTTTTCCAGTTTCAGCTTTTTCCTTTTCCAAGCTTCCACTTGCCCCAAGTATAAAAAGTCCTTCATTTTGTCCATTCTCCTTCTTAGTTGTTCCTCAAAATTGAAACTATTAAAATGAAGTTCCAATGCATTGGGTATGAGCTCATCTCTTCTCTGGAAACCACTTTCCGTAAAATTGGGGATAGTGTTAAAAACACATGGGTTTACCCGAGTTCTAGAGCAGGATGGAGGATGGTAACATAATCCCTGGCACAAAAGATTTTCAGTATTGATTTGGCTCATGCAGTGGGTTTCCTACTTCTATCCAGTGTGCAAATACAATATTAACTTGTGCTTCATGCTTTGATCCTCAAACCAAAGAATTGAAGGATCCTCAAGAACAAGTCACCGCTCAACTAGATGCTCATCATATCGACTGGCTCTTGGCATCATTCCCCTTGCGGATGTTGAGGTATCGATAGCTGAGATGGCTCAAAGAGAATTTGACTTGACACCAAACAAGGAACAAACCATGATTTGTTAAGTCTTGGTTGAAAGCTAAGAAGAAAGGACCTTCAAAGCTGGCCGAAACTCTATATAGAAATGATTTCATTGAGGTGTTGTCAAACATTATCACTCTATCGGCTAGAGTAATGGGTCTCTCATCCATGAGAATTTCATTACTTGGATGAGCATTTTCATCAACCTAATATGTGAGGGAAAATAGGCTTTGAGTTGGGGAGAGATCATTTGTGAAAATTTGACCAAACAACTCACTCAACTGGATAACACCAAGTCATTTTACATGACTTCATATTTAATGTATACCATTGCAAGGTATAGAATCTGGGTGGGTCTTTCAAGTCACGGATGACAAAATCTCTCTAGACCCATTTATGATTGCTACACTTTTGCAGACTCATGAAAATAATAAGAGACATTTCAAAATGGTGAATAATGCATTCACCATGTTCATAATGAGAGTATTGGAAGGATGTACCACCAATAGGATTCTCATGAAGCAAAACAACTAGTGACCCAAATTGGTAGTTTCTTCATCCAATTTTGAGAGATTTTCTTATATCGGTGTCATGCGGGGTTTGAAGGAGTTCCTCATAAGCTTCCAATCTATTGCAGTGACAAAATCATCTTGATTGAACTATGCAACCAATTGGATATCCTAAACAGAACTTGCAGGGATAAAAAGGTTCAAGAATCCAATTTCCTTTAACTCTTGGAAATTATATTTGCGGAGTTAGGTATTGATGCCGCAGAAGTTATCAAGACGAAAAGAATATCCAAGCTAATGAAGTGCAAAATTTTAATACAATTCAATTGCTTCATTTACTATGCATCCTTCTTTTAAGAGGTCGTCATTTGATAGTAAGAATTTTAACAACACATCATATTCACATGTTCCTATCATTGAAGATTACTCGGAAGATTGTGATGATGAAGTTGAGGTAAGGAAATGATCATTTGGAAGGATGACTCTCCAACAAATTCAAAGTTTCAAGTTGCATCAGGTACCAAAAGGCATGATTGATGATGGATCTAATATGTATGAACCAAAATATGAGAACTCTATTCAACATACCCCCATCCCCATCATTGATTGGTCCAAAAAGGAGAAAGATAATATAGATGGTCTCACCGGACTGTTCTCCTAAGAATTAAGAAGTGGTTCATGAAGAAATTGGTACAGAATTCAAGGCTCTAAGAAATCCATTGTTTCCCAAGCTCGTCGGGATATGTCGTCTTCTTACGCTCAACAACAAAGTACAAAAGTCTATGTGCGGACTCCAAGAGCTGATCCAACAGGAAGGAGAATAAGATAAGATAAGATAATTATATTAATGTCCAACGAATGACCACAAAAGTAGGTCAAAGGGACTGCAGAGTACAAATGTGTCCATACAAAGCGGGAAACCAAAAGGTTTCCGAAAGAAGTGCAAAGCAAGAGAAGAGGCCGAGACCAAAAATGAAGTGAAGCAGAAACCCTAAGGTTTCCAAAGAAGTACAAAACATGAGAAGGGAAGAAGAAGAGAAGGAAGAAGACCCAAAAGAAGCAATGGAATGCCTATCCGGAAAGGTGGATGCATCTTTCTTAACATCTGTGGTGTCACCCAGATTTCATCCTGAAATTTGTGACTACCCTATCAAAAAATTTTCGTACTTTTAAAATAATGGGTCGTTTTGTGTTTTTATTGCCTGAAAGTTCTTGTATTGTGTCAAGATATTCCCAAAGAGCCATATTAGTCTTTTTCGCCAAATACCCAGATGCCCAAAATTGTTATATTCTGTCGTCGGGATTTGTCTGCGGGAAATTTGTATTTAATTATTTTGAGCCCCGTATGAGGCTATTTGCGCTCTGTTTTAACTCTGTTATGATCAAACATGTCATTATTCCTATGTACCATAAGGGTTTTAACTTGGAATAAGTTTTGGGCTTTATTTGTGACTTTTGGCAATTTTTCGTGTTTTTGTGTTGTCCCGTTTCATTTTCTGTGAAATTTCTCTAGAACAATTCCTTTGCTGGGTAAGCCCGATTTTTGGCCTGGAGCAGCTAGAAAACATATACGCACATTATGCCCGGAGGAAGTCACCATCGAGGTCTAGATCACTGGGAAAAAGCGAAGTCGTGCACGGAAAAGCCCCTGCGGGGATGGGCGCATTTTTGGAAAACAAAGGATTTAAGCTGCAATGGGAAAAATAGAAGCCGCAGGCATGATGGGAATTTTATACCTGCCTAGCAGGGTACTTTTTCCCGTGTTATAAAATTCACTTAAGCTGCAGTGGGAAAAATAGAAGCAGCAGGCAGGTGGGATTTTATTGCCTGCCTTGCAGGGTACTTTTTCCCGTGATAGAAAATTCACTTAAGTTATGGTGGGAAAAATAGAAGCAGACAGTAGGTGGGAATTTTGTACCTGCTTAGCAGGTACTTTTTCCCGTGATATAAAATTCACTTAAGCTGCAGTGGGAAAGTTAGAGGCCGCAGGCAGGCGGGAATTTATTGCCTACCTTGCAGGGTAAAAATTCCCATGATAAAATAAAAGGAAAGTGACTTAAGTGAAATCATGGGATTTTAGTGCCTGCCTTGCAAGGTAAATAATCTCATTGTCAAAATCAAATCACTTAAGTGGATCATGGGATTTTAGTGCCTGCCTTGCAGGGTAAAAATTCCCATTGTCATAAATTCTTAAAAATAGAATTCTATTATTCCAAAAAGTGCGACCCACCTTGGGTGAATAATAATGCATTAAATAAATATTTGTTAATATTTATTCACCCAATTTTGGCACCCAGGCTTGTGGAAAAGTCAACAAAAGCAAAGGGGAATAAATCATTTAAAAATAGAATTCTAAAATTAAATAAATTTAATTTATTTAATGCAGCCCCTTTTGAGAAGAAATTAATACTTTTTAAAGTATTAAATGATTACATTAATTCCTATTTTCAGTGGCTATGGTCAAAGCACACTATGAAGCTTAAGTGAAGTGAAGTGTGGATGATTAAATTGAATTAATTTAATTGATTGGATGGTTGTTCTTAAACATGCTATATTTAAAAGAGAAGAACTTGATTTTTAATTAATTAATTGTCTTTAATTGTTAGGGCAATTATTAATTATAGAATTGTGAGGGTTATATAAGCATGGGCAGCCATATGGGTGAATTATTTAATTCACAGGTAAAGAATTGCAGCCAAGAGGAAAAGTGTGCCCCCATTTGAAGAAGGATTTTGCTCAGGCAAGGTGGAAACAAGGCATTTGAAGAAGGATTTTGCTCAGGCAAGGTGGCAACAAGGCTAAAAGCTTCCAAATTTGGTGCATGCTTTGAAGGAGGTTGATCTTTGTCTACATAATTGTTTGCATAAGTGTTACAGGTGCTAAGTAATTCATTACATGTTTTTTCAAAAGAAAAGGAACTTATATCAATGTCCAATACATTGAATATTTCCTTCGAATCTGAAGGATTATCCAGATCTGCACCAGTTTTGAAGAATTCCAGTCAAATAAGAAGAAAAAGAAATGTTCAGACAAAGATAGACAAAGCTATGGCGAAGAAAGATGAAAAAGAAAGCACAACGGAGTCATGCATCACTTCTAAATTTGCAAATATTGGAGACACGGATCTAGGCTCGGAACCTCTTGCTGAATTGATAGACTTCACTTCACTCATGCAAAAAAATTATTCGAGCCGCAGCCTTTTCCATCCACGTTTCCCGGTTGTCGAGTTTGTTATGCGGATCTGACGCCATATCTATTTGAATGCAAATCCATATGCAGATCCGATCTCATAGTTGCAAAAGCTTCCAACACAAAGGCTTCATCCTCTTGTTTCGAATGCAGCCCGTGAAGAAGTCAGTGCGTGGAAAATTCCTTCCAAGATCTTGTGCAAATGCTCCCATCTTCCAAATAAGCCTTCATTGAATTTTCATTTATCCTAGTGTTTCTTTCAATTTTAATTGCTCATATGCAATTAAAAATAAGGATGATGAGTTATCTACGGCAAACATTGCATTGATGCATGTACAGAAGAAGAACTGCAAAAGCTTCAAGGATAAAAGAGAAGACAAGGTGAAGGCAAAATTCCAGCCGCTTCCAGATCTAGCTTGCTTGTTTCCAGATCCATCTTGCTTGTTGTTTCCAATTCCATCCATTTCCAATTCCAGCTCCAGCTACTCCCAGATCCAGTTTGGTGAGAATCAAAGGCAAAAGAATCAGCTGCATGCGGACATGAAAAAGGACAAGATTGCAGCTTTCCTCTTCTTTCTTCTTTCCTCCGACAAAGTAATTGAGCGATCAATTAAATTATACAACTTAAGTGATTGGTTTAAAAGCCATTACTTGAAGAAGTCAACTACTTGGAGATAGGTGGCACGTGCAAAATAGAAGGTTCTATTTTCAATTACAAATCATACATGTCATGCAAAGAGGAATTCCAGGATGGAGATTGCCAGTTGTTTCTTTCCTCCGACTTCCACATGTGCCAGTTCAACTAAAGCTTCCAACTTGTAATTGCCCCTCTACATTCTATAAGTAGAGGAAGAACCTTCGGTCAATCAATCAGAATTTGTAAGCAACAATCTTGTGTTCTAGACTTTGTGTTGAACCCCTGAGAGCAACTTGGAGCACAGGAATACAAAAGAGCAGTTTCCCGGAGAACTTTGTGTCACGGTGTACTGTGTTTCTTGCTTTTAAATCTTAGATCTCTTAAGTAAACTTTGTGTTATTTTAAATCTGGATCTAGAGCTGCCTTTGTTTTATAATTTTGTGTGTTCATATCTATTAAGTTTCTTCTATGTGCATGCAATTAGCTCTGCTATCTACTAATTGGGATGCACATCTTCCCCATTTCTTCTCTATATTTCCCTTACTTCCTTCTATAAAATACTTCCTTTCTTGAATGCCGCTTACTTGCTGCAAAACTTCTTAGTTATGGTTCATGAATTAAGTGGTTAAAGTAAAACCCCTGATAGATAATAACACATTTTTATTGACAAATCTGACACGGAGCCTCACCGGTTAAATGAGAGATTTATCTCATGACCGCCTAGGTTTGATGCTATGCAGAAAATCTAGCCAACAATCTGAGACCAACTGGAAGAAACTCAAAATAGTGTGATGATCTGAAGAAGAGGAAGAGGAGGTGAGATGACGAGATCTCCCCTGTGTTGTTGTCTTGCGAAACTAGTATGCCTCAAGGGCCTGGTGGATCTAGTCTGCCCTCTGGTACTGGGATTGGTATAATAGTGCCTGTGAGATATCGAGGGGTTAAATATGGACCCCCTAAATCAAACTGATCTGGAGTGTGATGTTGGGCTGGTATCGATCTGGTGCTTAGTGCCTCTCTTCGAGGGTAAAGCCGAAAAGAAGTGATCCTCTGGGGAGAATTTGCTTTGTTAAGTGTTAGAATAGTGTGATCCCGAAGCCTAAGAGCCTCCTACATGTATAAAGCCAAGCACTTCTGATCAACATATCTGAAAAAGTCAGTAAGTGCATGGGTCCCTTTGAAAAGACAATGGAACCTCCCCTAATCTCATAGTAGATGGGACAACGGAAGATGAAGTGGGCTTCCATCTCGACCTCCTGAAGATTGCATAGCTGGCAAGTCCTGTCTGACCGATCAATGGTGGTTCGTCTCAATCCGAAGCCTATGAGAACCCACTCAATGAACCGAGGGGATGCAAAGAGCGTGCATCCAATGGCGAAGGGTATACTGAGGATGGATAATAAGCTCGTCCCTCAACTCCAAGAAGTGCTCCACATAGAAAGCCATCTTTGGGCGTAACCCACCATGAGGGTTCACCCAAGTAGTGTGGATGAACTATCTGTAAATATCCTCTCTGATGATCCTGTTCAGCTCTTGTCTGGAAGGTAGGAGATGAGTCGGTGCGTCCAAGGAGTATCGAAAAGGAGGAAGACGATCCATCCTAATACTCACTGACCTTAAGAGAGTAGAAGCCCTAGCATACCAACAACGAGCGCGACCCAAAGAATCAAAAGGGCAATGCTCTCCGAGGAACTGTCTCTCCCCTCCATCGAGTCAACAAAACTCTGATACGGTGCAAAAAGGAAACCAAGTCAAAAATGGTCTCCAGCCTAAAAGGACAGCCCCAAACTCCGCAAGAATGATGTGATGAGGAACGAACTGCTTGCATCTGATGAAGTGACGAAGGAGAAGTGTTTGGACTCTCTCGGCTGAAGCCCAATCCGACTCGAGCAAAGAGGGTCCCCACACCACAAAGCCATAAAGAATAATGGGTCTGATAAGAGAATCCATGAGGGACATCTTGGAGGAGATGTCCTGAAAAATGGTGTGAAGCATTGTCGCTCGAGGAGAGCTAAGGAACCATAACCCTTATTGACACATGGTTGGAGGGCTTGTCTTGGGCAAACGCGACCAAAGAATCGCACATCCAAGGGTAGGTACCGTGTAATCGCAGCCTCCTCCCCTTGAAGAAGAAATGGAGGTGTGAGGTCTTCAACCCGTTGAAGACCATAACCTTGGTTTTTACCTGGGTTGGACCGTGACAAAACAACTCTAGAATCCCTTAAGAGATGAGGCTAGAAGGACGACATTGTCGAAAACAAAAGGATAGATATCATAACCTGGTGGAGGCACCCATCACCGTCTTGGATATGCTCACGAAGAAAGGCCTCAAGCTCATCAATGTAGATCCCAAACAAAGTGGGGGACAGGGGGGCAGCCTGTTTAACCCCAATGGTACTCTTGATGAAATCTGATATCCCATGAACAATACGGAGACGACCAAGAACAGTCTCATATAAACGCATGATGGCAGTCAAAAGGATCTCGGAAATGCCAATGTCTCTGAGCCTCTGGAAAAGAGCCTCACGAGGGACAAAATCAAAAGCTTTCCGAAAATCTACAAAGCAATAGTAAACTTTCGATGAATGATGACGTGCCTCCTCAATGATGGCCCGGAGAGTGAAGATATGGTCAATGGTCTGGTAAGCGGGCCGAAACCCCGCCTACCCCTTAGCTCTGAGATGTCTTTGCTCCAACTCTCTGGAAAGCAACATGTGGAGAACAAAGAGTAAAAAGCTTCGAGAATGTATGGCCAACCATGATAGTCCTGTAATTATTGGGGTCGGAACTGGGGCCCGATTTGTGTATCGGGTGAATGGAGTGGTGGGACCAAGTCGGCGGAAAACCAGAACGTACCACGTGGTTGAAAAGATCAACCAAGAAACTACCCAGCTCTCTAAAGCCAAACTTGAAGAATTCAGCCTAGAAGCCCTCCTCATCAGCGGTTCTACTATTGTTCATCACCCTAGACCGCCTCTCTGATATTCTGGTAAGTGAATAAGTAACATGAGGAGGGAGGAGGATCAACCTAGATACGAGGTTGCCCAAGGATATCATATAGAGTGGAGGTGTGAGAGAACATGGACTCGGGGTTAAGATCGAGAGGAAGGGGAGAGCGGCGAGGGAGGATGGTGCGCCAAAAATGTTTGGGAGAGTGTCGGAGAGAAGAACACAAGATCCATCTCCTTAGGGAAATAAAGAGACGTTTCTTACGCCGAAGAAGACAGTGGTAAGAGGCTTTGAGGGAGGGATAGGAGGGAAGGGAGTGGATGAAGGCGTGACAAAGCTGGCAGTGAAGGAATTTGCACTCATCATCGTACCACTTGTTCATAGGGCAAGATCTAGAATTATTGGGTTGATGGGAAGCGGGTGAAGAGCTGGTGGAACTGGGAAAGATTTGAGGGCTGCCTCCCAAACAATGGAAGAGAGGCGGGTGTATTTGGTAACAACACAATCCAATGAGAAGAAATGGGTCTCCGAAGGGAGTAACTAACGGATGTGGGAAGAGAAGGTATTGGGGTCTCCTTCATCAAACCGGAACGTAGTATGAGGGAAGCGGAAGAAGATGAACTTTCTGAAATTCCTACTAAGAACATTGTTTGGGGGAGTGGTTCAAGGCAAAAGTTGACTATAAGAAGAGCTCCCATTTCTCTACAAGTTTCAGCTGAAAAATCTCATTCTCCTCCACTCACCCTCAATGTCCTTGTTGCAAGTTGAATTGTTGAAGATATCAATGACACTTCCTTCTCTTGTGTTCAACTATTGGTTGAGAAGAAAAGAAAAAACTCATCAAAAATTGTTGTTCCTGACTATGATGTTGTAGTTGCTCTTCTTGGTACTCTAGCCCCCAAGAAAGCCAAGGTAACTTCCCGCCTTGTATCTGACACTTCAGGTCACCAATTTGTTGAAATTGCAAACCCACAATCGATAAAAATGAAAATGAGATCACTATGGCAGATTATGAATTGACAAGAATTTCACTTGGAGAGGCCACTCCTGAAGGAGATGTGCACAATTTGAGAGAGGAAGTTCCCGAGTTATCGAGAGAGTTGAAAAGGGAAAACAAACACAAGAACAATTAGAATAACAAGTTCAAACTCTCCCCACTTACATCAAAGCCTTTCTCTCTCTGGATCCCACTCCTCTTACATCCCTTCCATCTTCCACCTCCGTGAATGATATTGATATCAAGGCTATTTTTAAAATCCTCAAGAACACTCAAAAAGGTAAAGTTACATAAACATGGTGGAGAAATTGCTAGTTAATGGGCTGAAATTCAATGATTAAGGATACAAAGTGTATGAAAGTCTGGTGGAAGCTCATAAACAATTGGATTCGGGAATCAATGGTATTGAAAAGGAAGCCGAAGTATGTGCTGACTTGATCCAAGATTTAAGAATAATGGCATTGATTGTTGAGAAGATTTTCTGTCTCGATAAGATTTTTGATAGCTCAAAGGATAATCTTTCTCAAACTTGGTCCCAGTAGTGTTGAGTGGAGACTCAAAGTACTGGAAGAAAGCTCAACGGATTTAGCATAACTTCATACAAAAAGGCGAATCTTTGAAGGTTGAGATTTTTGCCGATTTCAAAACTCTTTGTTATAATCACTTTCAAGAAAATTCCTCTCAAAGAAATACGGTGAAAGAAAACAAAGAGCAATTTAGTAAGTTGTTTAAAGAAGAGCTATTCAAAGTTGATGATTTTAATCAAGCCAAGATGGATGTGATTTCTAAACTTAACAATGTAGTAGTGGAAGCCTCGAAGAACTTGGCTTAATTTGATGGAGCGAATTCTAAAAAGATAAATGCTTAGGGAAGCCGGTTGAATAACCTGAAAAACACTGTGATACCAAAAGAATAAGACATTGTTGAATCGGTGACCAAATTCAAGATGCACGTGTTGAAGCTCAATGTTTTGGCCTCCACACTTCCTAAGTTCCAAAAGAGCAAAATTGTGATATTTTTGTGTTGTACTTTTCAAATTTTCTTTTCTTAAGTTATGAAAATGTAAAAGTCACTTGAGTGACTTAATTAAGTAAAAGTACAAAGGTAAAATTATAATTAGTTATCTTGAGCAAATTCTGACCCTTTCTCACTATGAAAGGGATCTTCTCCATTGAGAAAGGGTTGGTGGATTAGTGTGGATATTTTCAAGAATTGAATATATAAGAGAATTTTCCCTTTCTCCTTCTCTCTCTTTCCTTTTTATGTATTTCCCATTGCACATTCATGTAATAGAATCTAAAACTTTGTGTTTGTAATAGGTCAACGACCCTTAGCCTAATTTTTGTTTCCCAACGGCTAGGGATGAAAAAAAAGGAAACTAAGTCCTAATTAATTAATTTTAAAG
The DNA here is from genome assembly GCA_018340775.1 of Taxus wallichiana var. yunnanensis. Taxonomy (NCBI): domain Eukaryota; kingdom Viridiplantae; phylum Streptophyta; class Pinopsida; order Cupressales; family Taxaceae; genus Taxus; species Taxus wallichiana. The sequence goes on from CM031243.1 coordinate 767,261,174, forward strand.
TGCATAATAAACTTTATTATAAGCACTTAAATTAATTTATTAGTGACAAAATAAAAAAAGAAAAGAAAAACTTTATATTTTATTTTCCCTAGAGGAAAAATGCGACCCATGTGGAGATGAAATAAAGCAAGGAGAAAATATTAAATGAGGTAAAGTGAGTTGATTGGTTGTTTTGGGTGGCTAATAGGCCAAGGCAAGTTATAAAAGCAAGTCGCCATGCAAGTAGAAGGCATCTTTTACATATCAAAGTGTTTGAATAGTGTGATCCTAAAGCCTAAGAGCCTCCTGCATGTATAAAGTCGGGCACTTCTGATCGACGTATCTAAAAAGTCAATAAGTGCACAGGTCCCTCTGAAAAGACAATGGAACCTCCCCCTAATCTCATAGTAGATGGGACAATAGAAGATGAAGTGTGCTTCTATCTCGACATCCTGAAGACTGAATAGCCGGCAAGTCTTGTCGACCGATTGATTTGGCGATCCGTCTCACTCTAGAAGCCTATGAGAAGCCACTTTGAATTGACCCAATGGGATGCAAAGAGTGTGCATCCAATGGCAAAGGGTGTACTAAGGACAGATAATAAGTCTGTCACTCAACTCCAAGAAGTGCTCCGCATAAAAAGCCATCTTCGGGCGTAACCCACCATGAGGGTTCACCCAAGTGGTGTGGATGAATTGTCTGTAAATATCCTCTTTAATGATCTTGTTCAGCTCCTATCTGGAAGGTAGAAGATGAGTCGGTGCGTCCAAGGAGTATCGAAAAGGAGGAAGACGATCCATCCTAATACCCACTGACTCTAAGAGAGCAAAAGCCCCAAGGTACCAACAACGAGCGCGACCGGAGAATCAGAAAGGGCAATGCTCTCCGAGGAACAATATGCCAAATACAGGTACCTGTCTCTCCCCTCCATCGAGTCAGTAAAAAGCTCCGGATACAGTGCAAAAAGGAAACCAGGTCAAAAATGGTCTCCAACCTGAAAGGACGGGCCCCAAACTCCACAAGAATGATGTGATGGGGAACGAATTGCTTGCACTGATGAAGCGACGAAGGAGAAGTGTCTGGACTCTCTCGGCTAAAGCCCAATCCGACTCGAGCAAAGAGGGCCCCCACACCATAGAGCCATAAAGAACAGTGGGTCTAATAAGGGAGTCCATGAGGGACATCTTGGAGGAGATGTCCTGAAAATGGTGTTGGAAGCATTGTCGCTCGAGGAGAGCTAAAGAACCGTAACCCTTATTGACAAAGAGGATGGTGGGTCCTCTAAGGAAAAAGCAAGAAAACGAGGGAACACAAAGTGACCTCAAGGCCTTTATAATGGCCCAATGATGACAAGGCGAGAAATGCGGGTTCAATATGAATTGAAGGAGGACAGGTTAGATCTGGTGATTGTCATGTCCAAAGCAAGAAAGAAGCAAAAGAAAGGAGCTGGTAGGTGCGGGACCCAACATCTTCACCTAGAGAAGCAACAGAGTAGACAAAACTCGTGCTCTTACCCAAGGTAATGCAAATACTACATCACGCTACAAGCTAGTGTGGCTGGAGGTTCAACACAGCCAGTGGGTGTTTACTAATTTTGGCCAAGATGGCCTAGGCTCAGCTGCTTAGTATTGTTTCTTTTTGAATAGTTCAAGAGTTGTTAGCATTAGATAAATTTTGTTGATCCTGGCTTTTGTCTAGTTGTATAAGAGGGAAAATAGTGGGATGAGGCTTTAAAGTGCAAGAAGCCTCAAAGGAATTGTGAGAGAAATCAAAGAAATAAAGGATTGTAATAATGTCCACAAATGACCAAATTAGGTCAATATGACTCGAGAGTACATGTGGTTACATAATTACATTAAATAGGTACCAGGGTAAGAAGAGCCATCATACTTTCCAGATATACAAAGAATGGCTATAATGACTCCCTTAGAACCACATGTAACTGAGGTATTAAAGGCGCACGAATTTTTCTCTTGCTTCAAAAATGATTCATGGGATTGATAGTTTCATGGATCTTCTCTCTTATTTTGAAAGCATTTACATAAAATAATTTCAGTTGAATCAATTAGCAGTCTTCTAAGTATTCAGAACTCATGAATATGTCAGCAATGACTACTCATCCTGACTAATTGTCAATTGGTTTCACGCCTAGCAGAGTTGCGGTTGAGATGTGTTAAAACATAAAACTTAGTTGCATGCAATGAACAACACAACACATCAAATCAGTGCTTAAGGCAACAGATTCATTCAAGTCGAATAAAACAAAAATTTGTATTTTTGCCCTTTCCAGATCTTATAGATGTTCATATTATTCCATGTCAGTAAGTAACATTATATCAATTTTGTAAGGTCCTTTGGATGACACTATAATAGTTTCTACTCAAGTAATGACATACCAAAGGACGCTCTTACTTTGAAAGAAAAACACAAAAACATATTAGAAAAGGAAGGGCTTCTTGTGGGATGCTGAATAGAAAAATAGATGAAGATTTCAGATATTAAATAGCTACTGTATTGTTTCAAAATATAGATCTAAAGTTTACCTTCAAACATAAAGAAAGAGTCTGAAAATATTGACTTCCAACAAAAATTAATAACGATTTTATGGAAGAATGATAGAAGCTAACTCAGAAACTAAGAACATTTGTAATTTTTTCCTTTTCAGGTCTTATAGATGTTCATATTGATTCATAATAGTCAGTACATTGGTAACACTATATCTACATAAGACATGTAGCGAGGTCTTTGGGATGATACTATAATAGTTTCTACTCAAGTAATGGCACACAAAAGGACGCTCTTACTTTAAAAGAGAAACAATAACACATTAGAAAGGAAAGGCTTCTTGTTCAATGCTGAATGGTAATAATAGATGAAGATTTCAGATATTAAATAGCTACTGTATTGTGTTAAAACATAGATCTAAAGTTTATCTCCAAACAATAAAGGAAGGGTCCGAAACTGTTGACTTGCAACAAATATTAGTAACGAACTTAAAGAAGAATGATAGAAACTAACTCACGAAACATCAAAATCAATCAGTTCATCCTGCAGTTCTTCATGAAGTCTCTGCAGCCATTCACACAAGTGTATTAGACATTTATATCGATTGACCATGAAAAATGGCAAAGAACATTTTGAAAAGCAAGAAAATGAAAAATCCAAATCAAGACACACAAACCATCTAGTTGATTGCATGTGCATCCATATACTCCTTTACCTACCGAAATGGCACATCATAACAAATTTTCAAAGTGTTTCTCTTGCTAGGTTGTTTGCATCATTATGAGGATGGAGTATGCCTGGAATCTGATTTGTGAAACTGACATTGAGTGTATATCCACTGTTGAGCGGAGGATTGATCAGGCTGCAAGGTTGGACAGTCATTAAATTGACCCTCTCACCTTGACTGCATCAAATGGTATCAGATTTGATTGTAAATCTGGGAAAGGAAGGGGAAGAAGAAAGTTGTTGGTAATAAGATGTACCAAGAAGAATGTGCAGAAAGAATGTCGAATGTGAGGCAGTCCACACATGAGAGAGAAGGGGAGTTTGTTCTCTATCATGTGAAGATGGCTAGAGAACAAAGAGTTACAGGAATGGCTCAAAAAGAATCGAGAGAGAGAGAGAGAGAGTGACCCAGTGTCACAATTATCGGCAGTAGCAAAATGTTAGAAGACATGGTGTCCAGATTGGATGCCTTGCACAGAAGACCAACACAAAAAGGTGAAAGATTCTGATCAAAAAAGCCCATGCTGCCAAGAGGAAAAGAGCCCAGAAAAGATAAGAGACCAGTAAAGATTTTGGTGAGAAGAGATGGAGAGAAAATGTTAAAAGACATGATGTCCAAGAGGAAAGAGCCCAGAAAAGATAGGAGACCGGCAAAGGTTTTGGTGAGAAGGGATGGAGAGACCAAGAGACATATCCCTTTTTTAAGGTAGTGAGAGCCTGGAAGAGCTAACGAAGTGGATAGCGGAGTTGGTATTTTATTTGGAGGAATGAAAGACTGAAGACCCCAAGAGGGTAAAAGATTAAGCAAAAGATTGTGTGGTGATGCAGATGCATGTTGGAAAGATCTCTAGCAAAGGAGACTAGAAAAAGGTAAAGATGAGGTAAAGGAGTGGAAACATATGTTTCCAAGTTGATGGGGCAAATAATGCACCCAAGAGATCAGTCTGAGTGGTTGAGAAAGCTTCATTCTTTGAGGCTTAAAAGTAAAGAAGAAAATTCACTTAAAAGGCAATGAGAAAGTGAAGATGCCGTGTGAGAAACTCAAAATTTGTTTTGACGAACAAGGGACAGATGACCTTTGAAGGTCGCAACAAAACCAAGATTGTTTATGAGGAGGCAATAAGATAGATTTGTTGTTTTGTAGCAGCCCTGAAAACGGAGTCATGCCCGATGAGACTGCAGCAGAATTATGGCTTTTGGAGGACATGAAGGTGGAGGTGAAAGATTGTCTCAAGCTTCCATGAAGGAAATAGAGAGCAGGAAGCTGATGGTTTCAGCCCGTGGATTCCCTTGAGAAAATGTGCGAATGGGAATTTAATTGTAGCAACAGTTAAAGGTAAGAGAAAGAACATACAAAGGAAATTGGAAGGGATTGGCAAGAATAAGGATACCTTCTCCATCGGAAAGCAATGGATAGAGAATAGTATGCATTCATTCTCCATCTTGAGAGATGGGTAGAGAGTGAGAAGAGAAGACCCTGCAGGGGGTCAACCAAATTCTCCGACAATTTGACTGGATAGAGGATGGTGGAATCATTTTTCATCTGAAAGAGGGATAAAGAGAGAAGTTGTAGAAGGACGAGCCCAGAAATTGTCAATAAAGCTTGATCCAAACAACACTTGGAAAGAAAGATGAACGGGGTCATTTATTTGGCATAGAGGAGGAGGAGGAAGCAATGGTCGAGATGTTCCTATAAATGACAATGGAGGATGCATAAGTTGCTGCACATGTGGGAGCAGCTCACATAGGAGTTGAAGGGAGGATTATTGTGAATCAAAAATTGCTGATGAGAAAGGATTCTTTAATGAGAATGAACTGTTTCGATATGAGCAAAAGAGGTGCAGGTTTCTTTGCATGTGGTATGCACAAAATGACAAGGGAAATGAAAAGAAGACGACGTGGCAATCAGCATAAAGCTGATGAAATAAATAAGAGAGAAGAGATGAAAGAGGTGCTGAACTTAGGAAGAGGTGGTCAGTTCAAAGCCAGTAAAGGCTGGAAAAAGAATGCTGAGAAGGAGAGAGAGAGAGGAACTTGATGGCACTGGACAGTCATAGGTGGGGAAAAACCCACAAGAGGATGGAGAAGGAGAATCAGAGGTGGGTGGAGGAGGATGGTATATGGCACAGCAGGTTGTTGGAAAAAGAGGAAGCAGAAAATGGACAAACTTCAGAGGTACCTGTTCAAGTAGAAGGGGACACCAAGGCCATGGCTGCTGGCCAAAAGAGTGGTTCTACCACTCATCCTACAATTGTGAGTAGTGAGTAGGAGCTCACAATTTTTCTTACTCAGGTGTCCAATGCAGGAGCATTTGGGATGGTCAGCAATCTTGCATCACCGAAAAACATTCAGAGACTATTCTTTGCTTATCAATTGTACACATGTTGTAGATTCCCTTTGGGTTCTCAAGACATTTAAGAATCTATAATCATTTTCCACAAGGGGGCTGGCTGCTAAGGAATTATTGAGGGCGAAAGTTGGCAATTTTAGGACATTTTGACCATTTGGAAACATTGAATGGATGAGGACAAGTGTTAGACAATTTTCCAGGCTGTTGGGAGTTCCTTGACATGATCAAAACATGAAGAAATGAGTAATTAACCAACCCCATGGTCCACTCTTGCAAAACCTTTTATCTTAATAAAGGGCCCTTTTTGGGGGTTGTGGGAATGTGAAGACTCGGGAAACAATGGGAAATGTCCCTCAAGCCTTAGTAATAATGGGATGCTAAAAATGCAGTAGCGCATATTGAAACAGAAAAATAAAGAGACCGACAAACATTTTTTGGCAAGGTGTTTTTGGGAAGAAGATAGAGAAAACCATGGAACAGAGGGAACCTTGAGGAAGATGATGGGAAAACATCCCTAAGGGAGCCCATAACATTCAAAAATCAAATCTTTGAGGCACATACCAGAAGAAAGAAGAAATAAGCAAAATGGAAGAGGAAAAAGACGATTCTTTTGGGGCTTGGGAGGCAGTGTGAAGGTTGGAGAGTTTGCAGCAGTCTAACAGGGCACTCAAGGTACCAAAAGAAAGGTCTTGGCATGGAGATGGTGAATCCATCACCAAATTTCAATTTCATCCATCCTCCCATGCATAAAGGTCTGCTTTGGCACAGCAGAGCACACGTGGCATTGTGAAGACGTATATAAACAGCTTTTATTTTATTCAAAAGCCTACCTTTGAAAATGAAAGAGAAAATTGTCTTGTACAAAAGTTTAATCATCCGAGTTTCAGCAAAGTGTTTGTCAAAATGCTAATTTCTTGATTGCTTACTATCTAGTCTTGTATGAGGGCTGGAAAAATATTGTTTGTGAATTTTTTTGATGTTTGTGAGCTTGGTGAATATCAAGTGATCAATTTAGAGTCTTCCCAACAAGTTTTTGCTTCATTTTGAGCCTCTTTGTATGCATTGGAAGGCACAAAACAGTTACAACCATCACTGAAGACCAATTTCCTTCAAGTATATGTCATATGAGTAGAGTGCGATTGTTCCTACTTGTTAATAGGCCTTTGAGGGATCATGAATGGATTTAAAACTTCAGTATTCTCTTGTTGGATTGTTTATATCATTACAAAAACGGAGTATGTAGGGAATATGATTTGTGAAACTGACATTGAGTGTATGTGTGGTGTTGAGCAGAGGATTGATCAGGCTACAACGCTGGACAATCATTAAATTGACCCTTCTACCTTGACTGCATCAATTTGTTCTGAGTTGCACATTGAGCTGATCAAGGAGACTATATAGACTTTGTTTAACATGTAACCATTTTACATTTGGATCGTCAAATGTCTCCACAAACAAGTTTGCAGCTATAGGTGAGAGAAGAAAGACCATGGCAACACCTTCATTTTGTTCGTAAATGTCACTAGTAAACTGAAGTGAGTTAAGCTTAAACAAAACTCGACAAGCTTTGTCATTTCACTCTATGTAACCTCCTTGACAACACTTATCCTCTTGATCGACTATCTTCTACTTTTTAAGCTTATTTATAAAATCGGTGGAGTCCTTAATGAATGATGATGTCTTACCCACAAAAGGTTTTGATTTCTTTACTAGGTAACTGGCTAGATTATACATAGGACAGTCAGCTGCATAAACAAATGGTCTCAGGGGTACTCCACGTTTGTGTACCTTGGGTAAACTGTATATTCTTGACATCATGGGATCCTTTGGTTTTAGTTTTTGCTTTAGATATTTACTTAGTGATGACACATTTTATAATTTTCACAGCTTCTTTTGTATCCTTGTTCATTGAATCTTTTTCACTTGTCTATAGCTTCCACTATTTCCCGGGGATCTTTCATTTCAATAATGTAACCTGTTGAATTAAGAGCCACTATGGTGTTTCCTTCGTCAACCCTGAGCACTAATATGATAATATCTCCTTGTTATCAATAAGCTTTTTTAATGCTAGGCACTCGTCTCTCAAAATATTGCTTTTTTGGAGGTCTTGCCTTGCTTAATATAGCCAAAAATCTTATCTAACCTCTTCAGCAATACATAATGGTTCGTTTTAATGGCAACTTCAATCTTTACATTTAACTTTTCACGAGAAATATTTTGAGGAGCAATATAAAAGCCCAAGATTTTACGAAGTAACTAAGAGAAGGGGCATGAAGAGAATCAATGAAAGGTTACGGACATTATCATTATTGTTCCACCCAATATCAGTGTACCTTATAAGCACCAATTTGAGCAGTTTGTTATTAATAAATTCACTCATTTCTTCAACCACAATTAAGGGCAAGTATTTTAGGGGGAGATAAGTCTCTTCAACTCTGCAATTGAGGGTAAATCTCTAGTATGTAGATTTTCTAAGCTATGGATGATGTAGGGCCTACCAGTTTCACTGATTAAAAGGATTTCTTCTATTAGGATTAAAAGGATTTCTTCTATTAAAATCTGCCTTGTTGAACCGTGAGTATTGTTGGCATCCATATTTATGATAGATGGACCCAAAGAAACATACTTAACATTCATTGTATAAGGTTTTGTCCATGTTCAACATCAGTTGGACAACTCCAAAAAGAGTTGTCATGGTTGTGAGCATGAAACAATATGTGAAAGCCCATCCTCTTAAACAAATTTAGAAATTCAGTTCATTTGTGACCACCTGGGTGTATAGCTCAAGAGGAACCAACCACTATTCAATGGTAAAGAGCTGGATCTCAAAAACTGAACCCTCTTTATCAGATCTACTAAGGGCCTGGCCACTGAGGGATATCAGAATAAATGAAAGAGAGAAGGAAGCAGCAGTGAAATGGGCCTCAATTCTCCGTACTCTCCGTGATAATGGAAAATAAGAAAGTGGCCAAACTTAATTATGGTCAAATGGATCCCACCCATGGAAGATACAATTAAGTAAAACTTTGATGGGGCTGCTAAACGGAACTCCAGATTGACTCTGCTAATTTACTTTGGATATTTTGGATGCACCTGTAATAATATGGCAGATGCAAGGGTGCTTTTCACTGGATTTTAAATTGCCAGCAAAAGAGAGTGGAAGTGCCTAGATATAAAGGAGATTGTAAACTAATTATAGACTCCTTGCTTATAATCAAAACTGCAGTTGGAGATCATGTAAACAGCAATTGCAGATCATCCAACAAATTTGATAACATAAGGCGCTCCTAAAAATTATGCCAAACCGACAGTTAAAGCTTGTTAGAAGAGGTGGTGATTGCATCGCATATTGGCTTGCCAACAAAGGTCAGTCTAAGGACAAAAGAATGAGTCTCCATTAAAATTATACCTTCATTTAACAGTGAATCGCACCTTAATAAGCTTCTCCAATAAAAGAGGCAACCTAATGTTTAATCCAAAGTTTAAAAAATACATGTGGTGAGCATCTAGTTTTGATTCAAGCAGGCTGAGCATTCATCTGAATCAAATTGCTGGTCTTCGAGCTGGTTTTTATGGTGAAAGCAGTAATTCACATTTGGTCTCAGGAATTTTTATAGGTTTTCACCAAAAGTTTGAATTAAGGATTTTATCTTGGGCAAAAACAGTGTTAATTTGTAAGGATTCAAATCCTAAAAAGGATCTTTAGGGTGAAGGATAGTTCGAATGTTGTTTTGATCTTAAGTAGTGTGTTGCTCTGCTCTGCAGATTTCCTATACCCAAGGAAGAAAATCTGTGTTGGAATCCTGCTATAAGTTTATCAGTGCTCAGAAAACCTTCAATGGCAACTTGAAACTCTGTTTCATCTCATCGGGAAAATTTAAAGACAGTGAAAGGCAGCTCTGGTATTGGGAGATGCAAAACGGCTTCTAGCTCAAAGGCCAAGGAAAGAATCAAACAAGTAATTGAAGGGGAAGTCAGAAACTAAAGACTTCCATGACTATGGATGATGTCCAGATTGGTTACTTCGGATTGGGAGATGATATGAAATCAAAATTGCTGGTGGAAGAAGGGATTGCAGCTGATGTGGATCCCAGAATAATAGTTAAATATAGTAATGGTGGGAAAGATGAAATCTTTGCAGGAAGGTGTCCAGGAACCCAAACCCCATGAACCGATTCTCAGGGCACAGATTTCTGAGCATTTGGGACAATCCAGCACTTCCAGAAAAGTGGTTGCTGCAATGCAAACCAGGCAGACAATCCATGCCCACACTCAACATGAGGAAAGCAGCCCAGGCATATGGAATACAAACTGTCTTGGGGAATTCAGCAATACACAACGATATTTCACACATGGAGGGAAGCATTTGCATTAAGCATCAAAAACTCTGAATCTCTTCAAAGGGGTAAAGCTCATTCAAATTTCATAGGAATATAATCTAAGCTCTGTGTGAAAAGGCAAAGGTTGATAGCTCAGCTGATCTGAATGATATGATGAAGGATGAAGATGAAACTCCCACACATTCCCTCCCGTGCAAGAACCCAAATGTGATTGACAGTTACTCTGATGGGGGAACTGGAAAGCATGTTGAGTCTTAGCTTTAGAATTCTGTTTTAATAGTGGAGGTATCAATTTTGTAAACACCTAGTGTTTTGCCATTGCTATCTGCAGCTGGTAATTAGTATGGTTCTGCCCCATTTGGCTACCTCAGTAAATAGAAGATTCTGTACACAGAAATTAATTGGGGAGTATTGCTGTAGCTTTGACTGATATAGATGTAGGGAGATGGTGGATAGTTTTCAGCATGCACAAAGTTCTGGTCAGGTAGTTCCAGTGTGAGAAAACATGTTTTTGTCGTTTCTTTGGAGAATGGTCAGGATTTGGAGGAGAATTCCGTCCTTGATTCTACATGGGTTGGCTTATAGTCCTCGGTTAGGTCCTTTCCTCAGTATTCTCTACAATTAGACTTCTCGGGACAGGAAGAATGTGAATGGTGGCTGTGGCGATCTCCATGAATCAACTATGAAAATGTTGCTGTTCACTTTTTGAAAATGTTGCATATATACAGATATATGGTATCAAATCCAGATACGACTAGTTTTTAAGGCCCCATGATATGAATACGGTTGGATACAGTATATATATACTGTATTTAATAATCTAGATTATAAATTACTATACATATATATATAGAAATTTATACAATAGATTAAAGTTACGTACAAAATATACAGTCACAGCCCACAGGAAAGGTAGGAAGTTGGGTATTCAATGGATAAAAAAATTGCAGGTTGTGTAGGCCAACGGAAAATAGACAAAATGAAAGAAAAGAAACAGTAGACCAAAGGAAACAGATCAAAAGAATTGCAGGTTGAGCAGAGCCAATGTGAAAGTTTGAAGTAAAAGAGTGAATCAACACTCTCACCTCCATGTCCTCAATTGTTGCTGCTAAAATGCATTATAGAAGGTCATTTGCAGTTTTTTAGCATCTTTTTAGCCTTTTGAAGGGTTTTTTTTTTTTAACTTTTAAATCAAATACGGCTATAGTTGACCTGCATACTGTATCCAGTTGTATTTGATACAGCCCAATTATGGGCTCATCTTTGGCTATGGCTGGGTATTGTATCTAAGTTGTATCTGAGCCGCACTATACCCATATTGATATCCAGCACCTGTGAAGTATGGGTGCGTCCCGACAGCTACGAACCCCCTTATACATACCTGGTACAGATCCGTCCAAGGTACAGTACGGATATGTCCCGGTACGTCACAAACATACCTGGGGTGTACCCATACATATCCAAGATGTACTCGTACATATCCAAGACATATCCGTACGTTTTTGGCACTATTGTTTCTAAAAACATTCATATTTCTGTCATTTTGAACCTTGAAAATGGAAATTTTCTGCATATTGAATACTAGCTATACCAAGCACTATCTATACTAGCTTAAGGTTATTAGATATATCATGCAAAAATAGCAAGACTGATCAAACGAAATTGAATTGATCCCTGAATAATGAATACAAAGCCTAGACAAATGAGTTGTATTTATATCAGAGCAGTCTCCTCACTTACAGAGCCATTAAACCTTTGAATGGCTGCTTCAGCTTCTTCCACAGTGCTCATTGTAACAAAGGCAAATCCTCAGCTTCTTTCAGTAGCTCTATCATATATTACTTGCGCCACAGGGCATTTTCAGCATTCCAAGTGAGTGAATATAATGTAACAAAATGCTATGCCCAGAAAATCTACTACTTATTTGGAAAAGTAGGGATGAAATACACAAGAAAAATGTGGTTTGTATAAGAAAAAAACAGAAAAAAAAAATGACAAAAAAATCCACCAATGGAACTTTTCTCATGCATATTGAATATGGGTTCTGTCATATTTCTGCAGTTGCATATGGAAATTTTAAGCATATTGAATGTTTTGAACCTTGATCCTACTATATGTTTCAAGTTTTGTATTTCTTATGGACTAAAAATGGGTTAAATGTGTGTGTGTATTATATATGTACGGATGTACCCAAGACGTATTGTACCCAAGGGTTTTTGAAAATCAATGTATCTGCGTACCAAACCTGTACCTAAACCATACCCTAGCAACATAGTCCGGCAAGCGGATACACACACCCTAGTAGAAGGGGTGCCGTATCCTGCAACCCAACTTTTGATGTGTGATTGACTGCCACCTATAGATACAGAGGATTATTTTCAGTATCAATAAACTGTTTTAGATAAAGGCTGATGTGTAGTTATGTTTCAAACTCTCCTTTTCAGATGGAAATGCAATCAGCATCTATTTCAGATTCAAATTTTCCAATTGGGGATGATTTTCAATGCTTCTAGTCTTTGATAAAAACCTTGAATGCAACTATTTCTTCCAGTTTTCTATTCATTCATTTGGCTGAGTTTTGTACGGCCCATGAATGGTTTTGTTTGTATTTCTATATATAGATGAGGTATATATTTGCCCATCAAAAAGACAAATCAAAACTATGCTTCCCAAATGTCAAAGATTCAGTTCAAAGCAGGCTATGAAATATTTTGAAATTAGATAAGGCATCAAAACATGTCACTTTTGCAGGGCAGAATACCCGAGCTTTGGAAGGTAGTGGTTTTGAATAATCCAACTCAAGCTGTCTCCTTGGAAAGGAAAATGGATTTCTTTGGCTGGACGGACTCAACTCTTGAAGGCTTCTCTTCGAGCTGTCCACATCTATCTCATGTCTATAAACAAAGCCCTATCCACAATTCTAGACAACATCACTAAGCTTCAGCTAAATTTCCTTTAAAATGGCATGGAGGTGCTAGGAAGATTCCTTTACTGCCCTGGAAAATGATTTTCCTCCCAGACGAATGGGGAGGATTAGAATGTGAAACCTTCTGAATGGTGCTTTGGAAGTAAAATTGGTCAGGAGAATCTACAAAGAAAAGTGGAGGCCATGGAATAGAATCATAAGAACTAAGTGTCTTGACAACAACTCCCCTAGAAGGATATTCATACTTCATCCTCTTCATCGGAGTTCTGATGTATGTAATTTTTCTAGAACCAACAAAGATCTGATAAATCCTCTACTCGGATAGGAAATCAGAAAGGGGATAAGGTGCAGTTTTGGGAAGAGGCATGGCCATTTGAGTACCCTCTAGCTGGTAATGAACGTTTCCAGGGACTTCAGGAATATGCAGTTCATACTTGGGGGTTGAAGGTGAAGGACCATATCTACAAGTCAAACTGGAAGAGACCATGGAAAAGGTTGGTCAGGCCGAACAATTTTCATCAAACTATAACTAGGGAACTTTAAGCAAGTCTCAGTTTGTCCAATATCCCACAGGAAACTAGAGAAGACAGCTTGAGATCTGAAGGGGATATATCCAGTGATGCCCCTTTCGAAGTCAACTATGAGTTTGCTTTTTGAAATGTTGCAAATACTTTACCCAAAGAATGGATCAAAGCAGAACCCAAAGTCCGTGCCTCCCTGTGGCTGGTTGTTCACAGAAAAATCTTGACCTGTGATACTTTAATGAGAAGGGGTTTCCACAGTCCCTCCAGAACTGTGTTATAAAAACGATGAAATTGAAGACCATTTTCTCCTGCACTGCACCTATGCTAGCCTAAGACAATGAATCATTGCTTGAGCAAAAGATTTGAAAGTAAAACACTTCAGCTGCTTTGAAGAGTTGATATGGCCATGGTCATGTGGAATATATGGCTGGAACAGAATTGCAGGACTTTTAGCAATACAGTGAATTCTGAAGAAAGAGTCTGGATCAAAATACTAAATAGCATCTGTCACTCCTGATGCCATCAAGGTCTTGAATGATAGCAGCGACTCCACCCCAGTCAGGGAGGCAGAAATTTGTATCAAAGTGACAATCCTATTTTCACTATCATTGGGGCTTTGCCCATTTGCAAAATCTTCTTTAGATCTTGTCCTGCTATCGGATAAGAAGCATGATGAAATAAAACAACATGTAGAAGGAATCATGTTGGAGATTAAACAAAGTTCAAAAGATAGTTATCAATGATCTCTAAGAAGCGAATAATTTTTAAAATGGTGGCAATCAAATGGCTGATCATTAAATCTTGGCTATTGCAGTAGCCTCGAGTAACATTTTTGGACCATTGTTTACTTTAAATGGGATTGAATATAGACACCCTAGAATCTCTTTTGGTTGTATGTAATGATCTTTCAAGCAAAGAAGAAAGCTTTGATCTTTTGGGGCTTCTGAGAAGAAAAATAAGAGGAAAGGAGGCAGACTCGAATGGTTCCAATAGTGACTGTTGTGTGCCAAAACACAACCCATTTTTGTTATTATATTTCATAATTTCAATAAGCTATTTTGTTATAAAGCTCAAATTATATGCAGTGTGAGGTTTGAATAAGTGGCTTGCTTGACAAGCTACCTCAGTTCAATTGATCTAGACATGTTAGGTTCTAGCTAGTAGTTTGATCCACAAGCTACCTCTTAGAATGTTCTAGTTAGTGGTAGTAAGGTGAAAACCACTCTTTTGTGAAACTATGGGTGAAACACCATTATGGTTTAAGGTATTACAACATTTTATTATAAATAAGAGGTTTACCCTCTCTATGTAATCAATCTCTTCACATCACTATAATTATGTGTTTATCACCATAGTTACAAGGTCCGGAAATCCGGATCCATTCATGAGGGGGAAAAATCTGAAAATCCAGAACTCTTGAAAAAGTTTGAAAAATTCGATGCGGAATATATACATATTATATATGAGCATAATTTATAAATATGCAAAAATTGACAAATACAGAAAAAATATTAATAATGCAATATAAAATGTTAATATATTAATATTAAATAATATTAAAGGGTGTTGGGTGTCTTTTTATTGCAAAAACATTTTTTAAAAAATTGGGAGAAAAACAGGGCCGCAACCCAGACCAAATTTATCTGGGCCGCCAGAAAAATTCAAATCCAGCCAGATTTTGTTTAGATCCGGACGGATCTGATAACTATATTTATCACATTTTGATTTGACGAAGACTTCATTATTATTTTGGACTTGCAGGTGCAATCTACTAGGGCCAACCCAGACCAAATTTATCTGGGCCACCTGAAAAATTCAAATCCAGGGGATTTTGTTTAGATCCGGACAGATCTGATAACTATATTTATCACATTTTGATTTGACGAAGACTTCATTATTATTTTGGACTTGCAGGTGCAATCTACTAATTTCAGTATGCAGGTACCCCAATACTTTTATTTGTGGTGTAGTTGTGCCTCTTGTGTTTGCAAGTAAGCTACGGGGTAGCGAAGCCGGTTTCATATTTACATGGAAAAAAAAAAGGTCATCTGTTGCAAAGGTCATAACTTTTTCTTAAGATTCAGACTGAGATGAAAATTTTAAGGTTGGAAAGTAGAATTGAAGGCATTTCCAACACGTATAAATGCATCAAGTTTGGATAAGTATTCAGAGTGGTATATCAGTCACAATTTGTTCTTGAATCGCCCAAAAAATTCTAGTACCTTGATTTCAACGAAGTATAACTTGCAATCCAGGCATCTGATTGAGGTGCCATTTTTTTTGTTTGAAAGTAGACTTAGTAAGGTTTCAAATGAATGTCTTCTCATGATCTTATTAGAAGTATTCCGAGAGAAAGAAGCTATGATGACTTATCCACTTCTAGTCTAGTAAAAATGTTGAAAACAGATAACATATATTGTAATGAAATTACTTGGAAGATTTGAATATCTCCAAACAATATGCAATAAGACTCAAGTGCTCAATATGATGATCTTAACTACTCCTTACTACCTCCTATATATACCCTTCCTATACTATGGCCAACACCTAGGCTGACCTATTAAACATATGAAAGCATAAATGAATGACATATGACAAGAAAAGGGATTATGTAAGCCACAAGTTGGCCCTACATATCCGATATAAGCTATAGGACTAAGGGCGTAGCATGCCCCTACCCTTCAAAGCAACATTGTCCCCAATGTTGGCAAGCCCTGGATGTTGCTTGCAGAAATGCTTCATCTTCCCATGTTGCATCTTCACTATCCATATTCTTCCACTTGATCAGATACTCAGTAATGACTCTTGTCCTCAGCCTTTTGGTGTGTGTCTGAAGGATCCCTTCAAGTTCCAATATGATCCTTCCCTCCTCGTCCAACTCAGGAAGCACTAATTGGGTTGACACCTTTTGCCCAATGACCTTCTTCAAGCAAGAAACATGGAAGACTAGATGTATTTTAGTTCCCTGAGGGAGCTCCAACTTGTATGCCACACTACCAATTTTCTGCAAAACTTGGTAAGGACCATAGTATTTAGGTGCAAGCTTATTATCCTTCTTTTGTTGTTTTAAGGATAACTACTTATATGGCTGCATCATACAAAAACAAAGTCTCCCACTTCAAAGTGTCGCTCACTACGGTGTTGATCAACTTGTTGCTTCATACAGTTTTGTGTCATTGCCAAATTCTCTCTAAGGCTAGAGAGTACCTCATGTTGGTGTTGAATGTGATCTTTGACTGCTCTCACTTTAGGTTTGACCTTCAAGCTAGAGATGAGTGATGGAGGATGGTACCCATATAGTGCCAAAAATGGAGACATTTTGGATGAGTATGAAATGAAGTATTATACCACCATTTGCAAGTGGCAACCATTGCACCCATCATTCTTGTTTATCCATGAAAAACATCGAAGATACCCCTCCAAACATTTGTTTACCACCTCGATGATATCCATGATAAGATGCCCATCGATTGGGGAAGATAAGATGAACTCGGGGTAAGTTTGACTTCATGATTCATTTCACTCATCTTTTCTTCTTCTTTTTTGTTCTAAAACTCATTTTGAGTTGTCCCCTCGCACTTTGTTTATATTGTTTGGGCTGCGTCCCATTGACCTATTTTGGTCGTTGGGTATGATAAGATGAACTCTATCTTTATCTTTATTGGGTACCCAAACAAGAGAACAAATCAGTCCAAAAATTGCTAGTAAATATAGGGTCACGATCACTTACTATAATTTTGGGCGTGCCATGGAGCTTTTGAACTATATCCATAAAAGAGATGGCAACTTGTACTAGTTGTAAAAGGATGAGATAGGGCACAAAAATGAGCATACTTGGTAAGTCTATCCACCACGACCATGATTACACTTTTCCCTTTTGATTTTGGTAATCTTGTGATGAAATCCATAGAGACCTCTTCCCATCTCTAACTAGGAATAGACAAAGGTTGTAGGAGACCCGGTGTCTTAATGGTCTCACCTTATTACGCTGCACACCAAACATTCTGCCACAAATTTTTGAACATCACCTTTCAACCCCTCCCAAAAGAAATCTTGTTTAACTCTATGATAAGTTTTCAAGAACCCAGAATGGCCACCTAGTGGAGAAGAATGAAGCTCTGAAAGAACATGATGTTTAAGTGTAGAGTTCTTGCACAAATACAACTTGTCCTTGTACCACAATGTATCACCCTTCCATATAAATTTTTCAGATATGGTTGGATCCTGCTGGAGATTCTGAATGAGAGTGTGTGTCTCTGCATCTTTTTACCATTCTTCCCTTGCCTTATCTACCCAATCTGCCTTCAATATAGAGATGGCACATAACAATGCTTTTGTGGACTCATCCCTCCTAGATAGTGCATCAACGACCACATTTTCTTTCCCTTTCTTATAAATGATCTCAAAGTCATAACCCAACATCTTTGTGACCCATTTTTGTTGCTCTTAAAAGATATTCGTTGCTCCAAGAAGTATTTGAGACTATCATGATCTATCTTTACCTTGAAGTGTCTACCCATCAAGTATGGTCTCCATTGTTTGACCACATGCAAGATTGCCATCATTTCCTTCTCATAGGTGGGCTTCAACAAATTCTTTCCTTTTAGTTGATGGCTCTCAAATGCTATGGGGTGTCCTTCTTGCATGAGTATTACACCTATCCCTTTCCTAAAGCATCACATTCAACTATGAAGGTCTTGGAGAAATCTGGGGTTGCTAACACCGGGGTGGTGCACATCGCCTCCTTCAATTTTTCAAATGCCCTAGAAGCTTCCTCATTCCAATGAAAGGAGTCTTTCTTCAATAATGTTGTGAGTGGTGTTGCTATATCTGCCATAGTTCTTTACAAATCTGCGATAGTACCTGTGAGCCCTAAGAAACCTCAAATTCTTGAGGGTTCTGGGAACTTCCCATTCCACCATGGCCTTGATCTTGCGAGGGTCCACCTTGACACCTTCATGAGAGACAATATGGCCTAAGTATTCCACTTCCTTTACCCCAAAAGAACACTTTGAAGGCTTTGCATACAGTTGATGTTTCTCCAGCTTCCAAGACCATATTTACATGATGTAAGTGTTCCTCCCATGATTTGTTGTAGATTAGGATATCATCAAAAATACCAAGACAAACTTCCATAGGAATGGTCAAAATACATAATTCATCAAACTCTAAAATGTGGATGGTGCATTAGTAAGGCCAAAAGGCATCACTAGAAATTCATAATGGCCTTGATGAGTTCTGAAGGTTGTCTTATGAATATCCTCTTCCTTTACTCTAATTTGGTGATACCCAAAACAAAGATCTAGTTTTGTAAAATAAATTGCACCATGCAACTCATCTAACAAATCATCAATGACAAGAATAGGAAACTTATCTTTGATAGTGTACTTGTTAAGTTCTTTGTAGTTTGGACACATGCGCCACCTACCATCCTTCCTACACACCATCACCATTGGAGCCGAATAAGCACTCTGACTATGATGGATAATACCCATTTCCAACATTTCCTCTACCATCTTCTCAATCTCACTCTTTTGCACATATGGGTATCTATAAGGCCTAATGTTGGGGTTGGCTTCCTGGAACTAACTAAATGGCATGATCATGATCTCTTTTGGGAGGCAATCCTTTGGGCTCCTCGAAGACAACTGTGTGTTTATCAATAACCTTCTAAAGATCAAGATGTGTGATTATATTTGGTGGTTGAACTTCCATGGAGAACAATCATGCTATGAATCCTTTTGCCCCTTTTTAAGAATCTTTTGCATTTGGTGAGAGCTAACCAATTGTGGAGATTTTTCCTATAGTCCTCAAAGTTCAAATTGTCTTCCTTCGAATGAAAGTGCATGAACAATTCCTGGAAATTCAGCTCTATGGTGCCCAAAGTTGTGAGCCACTAAACACCTAAGACAATATCAGCTCTGCCCATGGGAATAACAAACATAGGGGACTCCATTTTGTAGTCACCCATCATAAGTCTGATTTTATGGCATTTCCTAAACATTGGATTGTGCCACCATCTGCAATCATTACTTGAAATTCAGTGTTGGGTAGATGAAACAATTTAGCCTTGTTGCCAACTTATTATTGATGAAATTATGTGTACTCCCAAAATCAATCAATATTGTCACCTTCTGCTTCTTAAGGTAACCCACCACCTGAAGGGTTTGTGGAGTGCTAATACCAGATAGAGCATGACATGAGATAGTCGGTTGAGGGATCTTCACGTTCTTCCTCTGGTTCTTCCACTTCATCACTTGATGTTTCCTCATCTTCTTCCTCCTCACCGGTCCCTTCAATGTAAAATAATTTCTTCTCTACACATTTATGTCCTTTGCTCCATTTATTATCACAATTGAAACATACACCTTTTTCTCATTTCTCTTCAATTTGTTGAGGAGTCAATCATGTTGGTTGGGGAAATGATGGTGCTAGATTCATGTGTTCCTTGTGATTAGTGAGACCCCTTCATTTTACCATATCTCTTTCCTCCACACGACGAGCAATGATCATGGATTCTGATATGGAACTTGGATTAAGAAGGCGAACATCAAGTTGGATGTTATCCTTGAGTCCACCCAAGAAGAGATCATTTAGATGATCCTTTGAGATGTCATTCACTCGTAATGATAGATTTTGGAACTATTGGATATAATCCTTGACAAACCTATCTTGTTGTAGCTTGGCTATTCTAGCTAAAATAGTTCTCTATAACACTATTACTATAGTGTGTTTGGAGCTCATCAATGAACATAAACTAGGTAACATGAGAGACCCTTCTTTTTATTTTTGCTCACACATCCATCTATACCAAATGAATTGTTTTGGTTCCAGATACAAGGATGCCATTACCACCTTCTATCCACTTGGGACTTGATGCAAATCAAAGAAATTCTCCATTTGGTTGATCTAAGTGATTGGATCATTCCCATTGAACTTGCATTTCCACTTTTGGAATAATGTTATGCCATTGGCTAGAAGATCCACCAATTTGTGCAGAGGATCCTCCTTGGTTGGTGTGATTTGGATCTATGTGTGCATTACTTGAGGAACCCATGTGACTGAATGGGAATTCATGCTAGTATTCATGCTTGAAAGAGCAAGCATCATCTCCTTCCTAATTGATTCAAACCCCATCTTCATTTCACCCTTAAGGCTACCTTCCAGTAGAAGAAGCTCTCCTTTTAGGTTCAACCTTACCATAATATATTATTAACCTTTCTTGAAGTTGGTTGACTTGCCTCCGATACTCCAAACCTAAAGATTCCAAATCCATATCTTCCTTATTTGGAGTCATTCTTGAGTTGTTTGGCCCTTCCCTTGGCCTCAGTTGATCTTTCCGTTCATGATGTAGGGTTTGGGTCTCAAGATACAAGGATTAGGGTAGAAATTTAGGGTTTTGGGGTTTTGTATATTTATTGGCCAAATAGAGAGAAACAGAGAAACAAACCCTAGCTGATTTTTGGCAAGCTTTCCAAAATATAAGAAACTTAGAAAAAATTCCAAAATTGCAACCTAGGTAGCAAAATTATGAAAAACCCTAAAACTGATATAACTTGTGCAAAACAAGTCAAAAAATTTGAAATTTGGAGAGGATATTACTTGACTTAGTTCACAACACCGATAAAAATTGCAGAAAAATTCACTACCGTTTTGGAGATATAGCCAATCTTCACAATTAGGGTTTTGACCCAATTCTGAGCCAAGATCAAGCTCTAATACCACTTGTAATGAAATTACTTAGATAGATCTAAATATCGCAGTAATAGAAACACCAAAGAACACCAAAATATAGAGAAATGATCACAATATGCAAGTAGAATGACTTAGCCACTTCGAGGGGGCAAACCTCCAAACCATATAATAAGACTCAAGTGCTCAATATGATGCTTAACTACTCCTTACTACCTCCTATATATACCCTTCCTATACTATGGCCTGTTGAATATATAATGAACCCATGCGGTTCTAATTTGTTAGGAGGGTGTAAATCAGTTGTAACCGAAGAAACTAATAACTACTTCTCCTAATGATAAATATACCATCCCTATTTCATTCTGGATGGTGCAGTTTTCTATCTCTATCTTCTTGCTCTATTTTTCTTCATGCTTCTAGAGCTAACATTGGTTTCAGAGCTTAGGCATCGGTGAGAGGAGAGGTCGACAAGAGGTACGGGCGACACAGTCATTCGAAGAGAGGAATTGGCATCGCTTTGGAGGAAGTTGGAGTCGTGGTCGCATGTCGTGGTTGCAAGCAAAATCGTGGAACAAATGAGGGCACTGGGGGTGCGTGGGTCATCACAAAAACAAAGAGCTAATTTGAAGTTCGAAGGGCAAAATCGTGGTAGAGGTAATCGTGGGCAAGGGCAGAATCATCGCAAATCCTGGCAAAAACGGCAGAGGCAAATTCGTTTCTTGTTCTTCCCTTTTGAAACATCCATGATTTAATATGCTGAACTAATATTATTTTTCAGCCACAAAGGTATTCACCTTATATTTGCATAAGATACTTTCCCCACAGCCACGTATATTGCTGGAGTAATTCGTTTAATATTATTTTCTGGAAAAGGATACTTTATTAAGTGTGGGGCAAAAATCTTATTTTATTATTTCCGTTATTTTGGAATAGTAAAATGGCGAATATTTCAAGTCTTATTCTGCCTGACTCGTAAAAATTAACGGGCACTAATTTTAATGTATGGAGTCATAAGATTTTAACGGTTGCGGAATTTCGTGACTATGATAAAATAATCAAGGGTGATGAAAATCGACCAGCGACTAACTTCAAGGATTATGACAAACGTCATAAAGAAGCATTATTGCTTCTCAAGTTGTCGGTATCGAATGATATGATACCGAAGTGCGAATGCAAATCCATGGGTTTACATTATGGGCCGCCACCTCAAGGGTAAATATCAGACAACAAAAAGAGTCGGGTTTTATACCTGAAAAATATGCTCTTTTCCGTAAAATTACAAGAAGGTGGATCGCTATCTGAGCACCTACTTTGGATGAAAGATCTCCGAGACCAGTTGTCTTCCATAAATAAAAAGGTGGATGATGATGATATGGTGGCTTTGGTTCTAAATAGCTTGCCTTCTTCGTATGAGTCATTTGTGGAGCACTTCATTTAATGGCGGAGAGTCAAACCCTTACGTTTGACAAGGTGAGTTCCTACCTGTTGCAAAAGGAACGAAGACAGACACAGGTTCAAGAGTCCACTTCTGGACAATCTGAGAGCGCTTTTGTTGCTCAATCTAAAGGAAAGTATAAACGACAGGCTGAGTCATCCTCTTCCTCTCCTAAATATCAAGTGAAATGTTACTATTGTCACAAACTTGGTCATGTAAAGAAAGACTATCGGAAAAGACTCAATGCCCTGAAGAAGCAGAAGGGTAGGCACATGTGGCTACAGTTGAACACGAGTCAGAAGAAGAATATGCTCTCATGGCATCTTGCACGGATAATGGCAATCCCTACTCGATGTTGGTTCTTTGATTCTGGAGCATCACGGCATTTCACATGTCAAAAAGACTAGTATGTCAATTTTAATTCTTGTTCTTTTGATTCAGTTACTTTAGGAGATGGAAGATCACATGTTGTAGAGGGTATTGGGGATGTTCGTATTATGCTAAATAATAATACCAAATTGCTTGTAAAAAATGTTAGATATGTGCCTAACATGAATAAGAACTTGTTATCTATCAGTCAACTAACTGATAATCCCAATATCTCTGTAAACTTTTCTGGTAAACAATGTATTGTGTCTGACATCAAGCAAAACAAGGTTGTTGCTCTGGGGATTGGGCATGGTGGTCTATATAGACTTGTTGATCCTACCACGGTCAACTTGCATGCCTTAGTTGTGGAAGGCAATACCAGTGTTTTATGGCACAAAAGATATGGCCATCTCAACCTTCAATATTTAGCCCGCCTTCATAGAACCAACATGGTTGTTGGTTTGCCTCCTATTCAAGAGAAACAGGATATGTGTGCTGGTTGTTTTGCAGAAAACAAAAGTGGAAGTCTTTTCCCACTAAAGGTGTTTGGCGTGCAAAGGGGCTCTTGGATCTTGTACATGTAGATCTATGTGAGCCATCATGGAAGACTCCCACAATCCTTGGTGCACGTTATTTTCTCTTGTTGGTGGATGATCATTCTCGGAAAATGTGGGTCTATCTTTTGAAAAGAAGTTTGATTGCTTTGCTTCTTTTGTCAAGTTCAAGGCCTTGGTGGAGAATCAAACCAGCCGACGGATCAAGACTTTGAGATCCGATAATGGGGGTGAGTTTACCTCTAAACAATTTGCAGATTTCTGCAGTAAAGAAGGGATTCAACGCCAGTTGACAACCCCTTATACCCCACAACAGAATGGGGTGGTAGAACGGAGGAACAGAACCATCATGGAGATGGCTAGATGCATGATGCACAATCGAGGAGTGCCACTATAAATATTGGGGAGAAGTTGTTAACACAACTATTTATATACTCAATCGGAGTCCTTGCAAAGCCTTGCAGACATCACACCGAAGGAAGCTTGGTCCACCATCAAACCAGAGGTATCAACATTTCGTGTTTTTGGTTCAATTGCTTATACTTTGGTTCCTGAAAATAAGAGTAAATTAGATTCCAAATGTTCTAGATATTTTTTTGCTGGTTATAGTGATCAATCTAAAGCCTATAGGTTGATTGATACTTCCACTAATAAGATCATTATTAGTCGAGATGTTGATGTAAAAGAAACAGAGTCTTTCTTTGGTTGTAATCAGCAAGGGGACCAACCAAGGGGCAGCGATCAGCAAGGTGTCATAAAAGAGTTTGGTACTCTTTCCTTGCCTGATCATGCATCCGGTTCTTCTCATACTCCTCCACAGACTCCAGGATAGTCTGGACAATCTTCCACTGAGATTGTTGAGTCACCAGGAAATCAACTTGTGTTGGTTTCTCCTCCGGAACTTCCGTTGGCTTCTCTTCCAGAAACACAAGCCACCACATCTTCAGTTCAGCGGAGGCCTAAGTGGTTTTATTCCACTATTCAGGATTTGAGGAAAGACAAATTGTCTCCTCTCTTAGATGGAAGGTCTCGACGAACTGGTAAGCAAATTGATTATTCTGAGCAAGCTCAATTTGCTCTTGCTTCTGATCTTCTTCATATTCATGAGCCACAGAAATACTCTGAAGCACGAGGCATACCGGAATGGGAAACTGCCATGCAACTAGAGTATGATGCCTTGATTAAGAATAATACCTGGAAGTTGGTGCCATTACCTCCAGGAAAACACCATTGGCTGTAAATGGGTATATAAAATCAAGTGCAAAGCAGATGGTACTTTGGATAAGTACAAGGCTCAACTCGTTGCGAAAGGATTTTCGCAACAGGAGGGGATAGATTATGAAGAAACATTTGCTCCTACTGCAAAGATGGTCACTTTTCGACTTCTTCTTTCTTTTCAGCTCAATTTGGTTGGAAAGTATATTAGATGGATGTCAAAAGTGCTTTCCTGAATGGGGATTTGGAGGAAGAAGTGTATATGACACAGCCTGAGGGTTTTCGGGCTCGTGGTAGTGAGCATCTGGTATGCAAATTGATTAAGTCCTTGTATGGACTTAAGCAGGCTCCTCGAGCCTGGTACATAAAAATAGATAAACATCTCAAAGATTCAGGCTTCACACGGAGTCATTCTGATCCGAATCTCTATGTCAAAAGCAATGATGATGACATTGTGATTCTTATTGTGTATGTTGATGACCTTGCCATCACTAGCAATCGAAATGCTACAATTCGAAGGTAAAATCCATTGTTACGCTGGGGACGCGTCACTGGCATCATCGGCACGTACGTGACGCGTCTCGGGGACTTAGGGACGGGACGGACGTTTCCTGCCGTCCCCATTTCCAAAAAAAAAAAAAAGGGACGCCTTGTAAACGCACCGGGGCGCCCCGTGCAAATTGCATATGGAGTGCGCCGTTGGGACGCCGTGACGCGTCCCTGTTAGGAAATAAGTGATAAAATATGCGGAATAATCCCTTACAAAATCGCAATAAAGAGAAACTAATATGCAGAAAATATTACGATCTCAAATAAAAGTGCGTAATAAATAACACAACACGAGAGAGACAAGATTTAACGTGGTTCACCCAATTTGGGCTACGTCCACCAAGAATCACTTGCTCAGATTTTATTACAAGCCTCCACTCTCTCAATACAATACCCAGATCCGTTTGGAGCTATGCTCAACAAACTCTATAGAATTCACACCCGAATTCAAAACACATCTGCAATACATTTGTTTGTCTATCTATCATATGCATAAGACCATATAAATAGACAACTTTGCTAAGCAATTTTACAAAACTGTGGGTATCAAACAATGGGCAAAAACAAAATGTCCCCCATAAACCTACGGGTAGCCGAAGAAGCGGTTTTACAAAACAATGGGTACCAAAACCATGGGCCCAAAAACAGCCCATAACAGTTACTTATTACCCATGGGTTAATAAACCACCCATGAAAATTTGCTTCGGGGGCTTCGCCCCAAACCCCCCTGACCCGCTCACCGGCGAGTGGGACCGCCATAAAAATACCCGAGTGTAACACATAGAAGGTGTACCACACTCTAACATGAAAATAGGCTCCACAAACATAACAATCTCCCACTTGGAGACTAATTTCCACTGAGCAAGCTTCTTAACCCTTCACTGTCATCCGCAAGGCCAACCAAAGCCTAACATAGCTTTAGTTTATCCTCAGACCACCTTAGTCATCATGTCCGCAAGATTCGACTAGTATGAATCTTCTCCAACTTCAACTTATCTTCCTCCAAAGTTGTCCTGATGAAGTGATATCTCAATTGTATATGATTCGTCCTGGAGTGGAAAGCAGAGTTCTTAGCTAGGTGTATAGCACTCTGACTATCACTATGCAGCTTACATTCCTCGCTATGCCCCAACTCCTCAAGCAATTGTCAGAACTAAATCATCTCTTTGTTTGCCTCTGTGGCAAAGAACATACTCACCTCCGTGGTTGGCAAAGCCACCAACTTCTCGTAGTCGTGAAATCCACCACCGTTGTCCCACCTACAGTATAAATATAACTTGTCGTGCTCTCTCTCATTGCCTACATCTCCAAACATGTCTCGAATCTACATAACCACGTAAAGTGGTGTCTCGATCCATCAGAGCACAAAATGTCCCCATGGTTCCTCTCAAATACCAAGGATCCACTTTACTACTTGTCAATGCTCTTTACCTAGATCACTCATAAATCTACTCACAGCTCCCACCGCATGGGCAATATCGTGCCTAGTGCACACCATAAAGCATACATCAAACTCGCCAATTGCTATGAGTAAGGTACCTTGACATCTGGTTTCTTTTCAACTGTGTTTTGAGACACTACTCCTTTGATAAATTAAAATGGCCTACGAAAGGAGTCCCAACCGGTTTAGCATCCCGCATGTTAAACCCGCCCAATACCTTCTTAATGTACTCTTCCCCCGAGATAAAGTCAACTTCCATTCCTTCTTATCCCGAGTTATCCTCATACCAAGGATTTGTCTCTGCTGCCCCCAAATCCTTCATATCAAAGGATTCACTTAGTTGTTTCTTGAGTACTTTTATTTCCTGCATGTTTTTACCTACAACCGACATGTCATTAACATACAAACACAAGATAATATAACTTCCATCCTCAAATTTCTTTGTATACACGCAATGGTCGAATGACATCTAATATAACCTTGCTCCATCATAAAGCTATCAAACTTCTTATACCATCGACGTGGAGCTTGTTTCAAGCCATACAAGCTCTTCTTCGCCTTTACACACCATCTCCTTTTTACCTTTGACTTCATAGCCCTCCGGTTCTTTGCATATATAGTTCCTCCTCCAAATCACCATGGAGAAATGCAATCTTTACATCTAATTGTTCTAAGTGCAAGTCTTCTACTGCCACTATTCCAAGAATAGTTCTAATAGAAGTCATTTTTACTACAGGAGAAAATATCTCATCAAAATCTATACCTTGTTTTTGTGTGCAAACCCTCACCACCAACCGGGCCTTATATCTTTTCTTGCCTCCTTTCATCTTTAACTTCAGTACACCCACTTGTTCTCGCAATACTCTTTTGCCTTCCGGTAGCTTCACCAAATCCCAAGTCCTGGTTCTCCATGAGAGACTTATGCTCCTCATCCATGGCTTGATTCTACTTTACTTCAGCATCTACCCGCATTGCTTCATCAAAGCTCTCTGGCTCTCCACTATCAAAGGTGAGTAATAAATAATAAAGAGAAGGAGAAAAACGTTTAGGTTCTTTTCTTACCCTGAAGACCTCCTCACTTTGTAGGAGTTTGGGGTTCCCGCTGAGTAGGTTCTCGAACCGATTCATGGGTCACTTTCCCATCCTAAGATCCTCTACCACTACATATTCTTTCTTAGATTCTTCCCTATTTTCCTACAACTATTGCTTATACATGACTTTCTCATTAAAGACCACATCCCCTGTAGATCCGAATGATTTTCTTGTCCTTAATACTCCAACATTTAAATCCAAAGTCATCACTACCATAACCAATGAAAGTACATTTTTCTCGATTTAGCCTCTAGCTTGGTCCTATCATCCTTGTCTATATGAACAAACACCTCACATCCAAAGACTCTAAGAAATGAATAATCAACTTTCTTACCATACCATGCCTCCTCGTATGCTTCCATCCAAGGCACTTGAGGGTCCTCTGTTATCAAGTACACAAACAGGTTGTCACCGCTTTACGCCCAAAAAGAAAGAGGCAGTCCTGCATGTAACCTCATGCTCCTAAGACGCTCCATTATTGTTCTGTTCATCCTTTCTCGATACCCCATTCTCTGCGAGTTCTGAACCATCTTTTTGCCTACGGATTTCATTCTTAGAACAAGAATCATTAAATTCATTGCTGCGCAATACTCCTCCATTATCCGACCCGAGACATTTTAGCTTAAGACCTGTTTCATTCTCTACCAAGGCTTTCCATTTAACAAAAGTGTCAAATACATCAATTTGTTTCTAATACAATAAACTCAAGCTTTCCTTGTTGCATCATCAATAAAAGTAACATAATAACTCAACCCCAAGAGATGATACACCCGAGCCCCCACACATCGAATGTACCATCTCTAACTTACTCTCTTTCTTCGTAGGTCCAACCTTAAGAAACCTTACTCGCTTCTGCTTTCCCATATATGCAGTTCTCACAGAAATCCAAACTTGTTTCGTATATCCAGACAAATTCTTCTTTATGATGTTCATGCCCGTATGGCTCATATGACCGAGCCTATAGTGCCATAATGTTGTATTCTGCATCTCAAGCCACAAGATTACAATCATTAGTACTATCAAGGGTTAAATATAAGGTTCCAACTTTCTTACCTCTCACCACCACAAGAGCACCCTCGTAACCTTCCAAGAGTTAGTCAAATATCACAAGACAACCATCACTTCCCAATTGCCCCGCCGATATCAAATTTCTCCTTAGTGTAGGCACATGTCTCGACATCCTTCAATAGCCATGTATTCTCATTTTACATCTTAACTCAATGTAACCTTTTCCAACTATACTGCAAGGCTCATCATCACCAAGAAAAACATGCCCAAAATCCTCAACATAATCAACAAAATAATGCCTATGTGGAGTAAAGCATGAAAAGAAGCCCCCGAATCTAAAACCCAAGATTCAAAGAATATTATGCAAAGAAATAATCAAAGCATCCCGACATACATTACCCGATGCCACATTTACCTCCTTGTTTTCTTCCCGTTGTTTCTTCGTCCCGAATCTCCCAACAATCCTTCTTTGCATGCCCAAACTTTCCACAGCTTTCAACATACAATCTTGCTTCTTGATTTTGACCTTGCCCGATCTTTCGATTTTCCACGCTTTCTCTATTCTTCCGTGCTCCCTCTAGTTTCCACTTTGTTAAAGCATTCCAAGTAGAAATTCCCGAGCTTTTTCTTCGCATTTCCTCGCTTAGAATCACCCCTACAACATCCTCAAACTTCAACTTTGAGTTAGGCTGAACCGAACCGAGTTGCTTACCGCCATTACTGCTATTCCAACTTTCGGGTAAAGAACACGAAATTAATAAAGCCCTAACTTCTTCATCAAATTCTATCAGAATCAAGCTAGCATATTCACAAATCCGATTGAAATCATTTAAATGATCTCACATCGAACTATTCTCGACATCTTCATATTAAACAACTTTTTCATTAAAAATATCTTGTTAGAGGCAGAGGGTTTTTCACACAACTTCCCTAATGCATCCATTAGATCTTTTGTAGTCTTTTCCTTTGAAACATTAAATAATACCAAAATGCAAGACACAAATGGATCGCTCCAAGTGCCTTCCGATCCAACAAATCTCATTCCGCATCTGTCATACTTCGAGGGTTTGTTCACTTTCTCGCACAACGGAGTATAAAGATCCTTCTCGATAAAGGTAATCTTCCATCCGCATCTTCCAAAGATCAAATTCTCGCTCGTTGAATTTATCAACCCTAGATCTTCCATCATCTCGCCATAGATTCCACTCAAGCTAAAAATTTCCCCGTGATTCAACACTTCAACAAACCAAACCAGGCTCGATACCAATTGTTAGGAAATAAGTGATAAAATATGCGAATAATCCCTTATAGAATCGCAATGAGAGAAACTAATATGCGTAAAATATTACAATCTCAAATAAAAGTGCGAAATAAATAACACAACACAAAGAGACAAGATTTAAAGTGGTTCACCCAATTTGGGCTACGTCCACCAAGAATCACTTGCTCGATTTTATTACAAGCTCCACTCTCTCAATACAATACCTGATCCGTTTGGAGCTATGCTCAACAAACTCTCTGAAATTCACACCCGAATTCAAAACACATCTCTGCAATACATTTGCTTGTATATCTATCATATGCATAAGACCATATAAATAGACAACTACTTAAGCGCTTTACAAATCGTGGGTATCAAACAATGGGCAAAAACAAAACTGTCCCATAAACCTATGGGTAGCCAAGAGGCGGTTTTACAAAACAATGGGTACTTGAAAACCATGGGCCCAAAAATTTTACAGCCCATAACATTACCCATTACCCATGGGTTAATAAACCACCCATGAAAATTTGCTTTGGGGCTTCGCCCGAACCCCCTAACCCGCTCACCGACGAACGGACCGCCATAAAAATACCCGAGTGTAACACATGAAGGTGTACCACACTCTAACATGAAAATAGGCTCCACAAACATAACACCCGGGACATCGAGGGACATCCCGGGACGCCACGGCGTCCCCAACAAATTTCACGCGCGGCGGCAAAGGCGATTGTGCCTTTTTTAAATCATTTTTATGTTTTTTAAAATATTTTCTTAAACTTTTAATACTTTCTAACTAAAACTAACATGACCTAACCCTAAAAGCAACAAAAAAACTTATAAAAAGAGCATTTCATACTCATTCTAATCACACCAAGCAAGAGCAAAAAAAAGAGGAGCAAGAGTAAAAAAAGAGAAGGCAAGAGCAAGAGCAAGAGCAAGAGGTATGTACATACATTACTAATTTACCACCATTCTTTGTTTTGTTTTTTTAATTTCCAAATGCAAAGTTGAAAGTGAAGGCATTGCATTTGCTTGTATTTTTTTTCCTATTTGATTTCGGTAAGTGATGGAATGAGATAAAGCATAAAGGGAGGGTTTTTTTATTGTTTGTTTTTTTTAATTTTTAAATGTATTCATCGCTGTTTTTTTTTTTTTTTTAAATGTATTCAAAAATTGCATTCATTGTTTTATTGTATTGTATAGTTATATTGTTTTGTATTTTAATTATTGCAGCTTCAAAATGAGTTCCGATAGTGATTATCAAGCTGAATATGAGGTTGAAATGGGTGTGCAAGGAGAAGGAACACAATCAGAAACACCTAATACTACTACTAGTTCATAGGGGAGTGTGGACAAGTTCAGTTGCCCCTCCGAAATGTTGAAAAAGTATGCTAGGGGGCCTTTTGATAAGAAAAAACCTTTGAAACAATTTGGTCAAATTATGCAGGGTCCTAGATCAAACATTTCAGGGGGCACTAAAACATGGAAATGCAACATTTGCTCATTATCTTGGTCAGGCAACATTACTAGATTGAATGCACATTTATTGCACATTGCGGGGAAAGGTGTAGGCATGTGTGGACAGCTATCACTTGAAGAGAGGGCAGAAATGGTGAGGTTGTATAATGGAGATATGGTGGAAAGGGTTCTAGAAGTTCGTGGCCGTCATGTTAGTGGCACTGGCACCCCTTCTAGTGCTGTGAGAATTAATACCGGTAGTGTTACAGGTGCATCTTATGAGGTGTCTGAATTGGATGCTTTTGGTAGTAGTAGGGGGAAGAGGAAGGTTGTGGCCTCCAATCCACTTGTTGATATGTATGATACAAAGGCTAGAGAGGAGGCCGATGATGCCATTGGAAAATTCTTTTTTGCTACTGGCATTCCATTTCATGCTTGCTCGCTCTCCTTATTTCAAGGAGGTTGTGGCTAAGATAGCCAAAGCAGGTGTGAGTTATGTGCCCCCAGGAGACACGAAGTTGAGAACCACAATCTTGGATAAGAACTATTCCAAGGTTAATTTACTGATGGAGGAAATGAGGTGCACATGGGTCTCTCACGGTTGCAGCATCATCATGGATGGGTGGACAGATATCAGACACCACCCACTCATAAATATCATTGTTTCATGCAGAGAGGGTCCTTACTTTTTGAGGGCAATTGATTGTTCAGGAAGAAGAAGGATGCAGAGTTCCAATTCACCATTTTGCGAGATGCTATTGAGGAGGTTGGCCCTGCCAACGTTGTGCAGGTTATTACAGATGCAGCATATGTGTGCAGGGCAGCAGGTAAGCTTGTCGAGGCTCATTACCGACATATATATTGGACCCCATGTTGTGTGCATGCCATGAACAATGCACTAAAAGATATTGGAAAAATTGATTGGGTCAAAAATGTAGTGGTTGATGCTAGAGATGTGCAGATGTTCATCTGCAACCACCATACGTCATTGGCACTCTTCCGTAGCTTTTCAAGGAAGGAATTCCTCAAGCCAATGGACACACGTTTTGCATCATATTTTATTTTGTTGGATAGGATGGCTGAGTTGCAGGAATCATTACAGTGCATGGTCATGACATCAGAGTGGTCTAGGTGGGATGGGTCGAAGACAGAGCAGGGGAAGAAGGTGAAAGCAATTGTGGTGAATGAAACATTTTGGATAGATGTGAGATATATCACATCCATAATATCTCCAGTTTTCAATGTGATAAAATATGGGGATTCTGAGAGCCCTAGCCTTGGTGAGATATACGAATGTATTGATAGTATGCTTGGCCAGATGAAGGTTGTTGTTCGAAACGAGGACCCCACCTTGAGTTCTACCATCAACATATTCAGCCTATCATTGAGCGGAGATGGGAGAAGTTGAACACTCCTTTACACATGGCTGCATATGCACTAAATCCGAAGTGGTATGTTGAGAGGCCTGGCAAAGTTCTCCCAGTAGATGATGAGGAGGTGAGGAAGGGTTTCTTGAAAGCCCTAAAAAAATGTATAATGCAGAGGATGCTTCACGAGTCAGAACTGATTGGCTCAAGTTCGCTTATCTAGATGGCTACAAAAAATCATCAAAGATAGACAGGACCACATTGGCACATGAGAGTCCAGTTAGTTGGTGGCGATTGTATGGACATGCAGATTGCTACATACACTTGCTATTCGTCTTCTTTCTCAGGTTTCTAGTTCCTCTGCTTCTGAGAGGAATTGGTCAACATATGGGTGGATCCACTCTCTTAAGAGGAACAGACTTACCTCTAAGAGAGCAGAGAAACTTGTTGTTGTACATAGTGCCTTGCGTCTCATGGATCGCAAGACACCTACGTACAAGGAGAGCCCAACATTGCGGTGGGATGTGGATCCTAAGGATGCAAGGCAAGTTGATGAAGATCAAGAGCAGCGAGGACTGGTTGATATCTCATGTAGATGACATTGATCTGAGATACTCCTAGTGAGGAAGAGCGGTTTGCAATAGTTCCTTCGGAGGGCTCTGATAGTGATTTTTGAGTTGTACTTGTCACTTGTCATTTTGGTTATGAAATGTCATTTTGGTTATGAGACATGACATAATATTTCGTAGCATATGTAATGTGGGTGTAGTTGTACTCTTCTCATGTTGATTATCGAAGAGTAAGACTAAGACTTGTTTTAAATTTTCAGCTTTACTATTTACTATTTAGTCTTTCATTGTCATGTTGAAGTTTTGAACATTGAATATAATATATATAGCTGTAGCATTTTGGGCCTTGGCTTATGTGATGAATAATTGGATTAATCATTAGTGGTTACTGGTTACAATCTTCAAACTTTCTTGTATTAATCATTAGGTTATTGAATTATTCTTTATTCATGTTATATTTGTAAAATAAATAAAATATATATATTTTTTTATTAGCCGTCCCCTTGCCGTCCCCCCGCCGTCCCGAAATTTTCAAAAAATTTGTCCGTCCCCGGAAACCCCATCCCTACGTCCCACCGTCCCAAGTCTTAGGTAACTATGGTAAAATCAGATTTATGTGCCGCTTTTGACATGACCGATTTAGGCCTCCACTATTTTCTTGGTGTAGAATTTTGGCAACTTGATCACTTGATTTTCATTTCTCAAGTTAAGTATGCCACTAATCTGCTACAAAAATCTCAAATGTATGATTGTAATTCTTCTACACCTATGGAGGTCGGGCTGAAACTTTCAGCTCATGATGATTCACCACCGGTCGATGAATCATTATACAGACAATTGGTGGGTAGTTTGATCTATCTAACAACTACACAACCGGATCTATGTTTTGTTGTCAGTTATCTCTCACGGTTTTTATCTAAACCGAAACTCATTCATTGGGGAGCAGCAAAACGAGTTCTACGATATGTCAAAAGAACTCTTGACTTTGGCATTTTATATCAGAGAGTTGCAAATTTTAGGTTGATTGGCTATACCGACTCTAATTGGGAGGATCTGTAGATACTCGACGATCTACCACAGGATATATCTTCTCTTTTGGTTCAGGAGTTGTTTCTTGGCAAAGTAAACTTCAGCCTACTGTTGCCATCTCTTCTACGGAAGCAGAATACAAGGTTGTTGTTAGTGCCAGTTGCGAAGCAATATGGCTTCGTCGGATTCTGACTAACTTTCAGTTTCCTCAGGCTGCTACAACACCTCTTTCACTCTTTTGTGATAATCAAGGTGTTCTGAAGATGGTGAAGAATCCTATTTATCATGCCCGCACTAAACATATTGAGATTCATCATCATTATATTCGCCAGTTGGTTGATTCTGGTGAAATCTCTCTGCATTTTTGTCCATCTGCAGATCAGCCTGCTGATGTAATGACTAAACCTCTTGGTCCTTTGTTGTTTGTCAAGTTTAGAGATAAACTTGGTGTTGTTTCAAGGTTTGTCATTAAGGGGGGTGTTGAATATATAATGAACCCATGCGGTTCTAATTTGTTAGGAGGGTGTAAATCAGTTGTAACCTGAAGAAACTAATAACTACTTCTCCTAATGATAAATATACCCTGCCTGTTTCATTCTGGACAGTGCAGTTTTCTGTCTCTATCTTCTTGCTCTATTTTTCTTCATGCTTCTAGAGCTAACATGGCCAACAACTAGGCCGGCCTACTAAACATATGAAAGCATAAATGAATGACATATGACAAAAAAGGTATTATGTAAGCTACAAGTCAGCCCTACATATCCAATATAAGGTATAGGACTAAGGGCATAGCATATATTTTTCAAGCAAGGCTACACATTCGTAGTGAAAGGAATTTTAAATGCATCATTAGTGCATTTGACAAATTTATTATTTATTGAGATGTGACATCTGAACATAAAAAGGAAATAGATTAATGGCTAAATTTGGAGAATAATATGAGGACTTCTTTCGATTAGATGAAAATAATTTATTTTGGATTCTCTTTGAAGATTTTGCCATATGCAATGGAAAAATAATTGTCATCATATGTTCTGTAATTTTCCTCCTTTGCATGCTTATTTTGCTAATGTGTATGATGCAAAAGATGTGAATGAAATCCTCAAATTTCTCTCTTTCGAATCACCTCCCCCAAAGTGAATCGAATAAAGAGAGGAATAGGAATGCATTGGAAAAATATGTTAAGGAAGCGACCATTGAGGGTGGTCACAAAAAAAAAGATGCTCTTCGTCTCAAAATTATTCTTTACAGGATGAGAATTGTAATTCAAAAGATGATGATTTGTCTGTTCTTCCATTTTTTATGCACAATTTTCTACAAATGTTATTTTCATCAATACAACTAGCATTGGGCGTGTATGGAGGTGACAGTTTTGATCACATGTTTGTATTTGTTGATATTTCTTTGGTTGAGCACTCTATTGATCCACATGACACCTTTGAGTATTTACATCAACATGATGTGAATGTTTTCATCAAGATAGGCCATTGTCAAAGCTTTTACCCATTCATGTGGTGTCATGTTCTCATATTAAAAAAATGGAAGAAAACATAGACAAAAAGAATATGCATGTTCGAGCTTCGATTTTGTCCTTTCCAAAACTTCCCAAGGGGTAAGGGCATGTTGTGCGTCAAAACACAACCCATTTTTGTCATTATGTTTTATAATGTAAATGAGCTGTTTTTTTACAAAGCTCATATTTTATGTAGTGTTGGATTTGAATAATTAGCTTGCTCCATAAACTACCTAAGTTTAATGTATCTAGACATTGTAGATTCTAGTCGGTAGCTTGCTCCACAAGCTTCCTCGTAGATTGTTCTAGTTAGTGGTAGTAGGTGGAAACCAACCCTTTGTGAAATTGTGGGTGGATTATCACCATGGTTTAGATTATTAAAAGTTACTCATTATATTATAAATTTCAGGTTTACCCTCTCTGTGTAATCAATTTGTTTTCATATCAATATAACCTTATGTAATTATCATGTTTTGATTTGAATAAGTCCTCCATCATTATTATGGATTAGCATGTGCAATCCACTTATTTCGGTGTGCAAGTGCCCCGTACTTTTATATTTGGTGTAACTGTGCCTCTTGTGTTTGCAGTTATGCTATAGTGACAAGGGTATATGTAATGATGAATAAAATTCTTTTGGAATCAATTTAATAAAATAGTTTTTCTCTGACATTTTGGATCTCACTACTGAATCAATCAGTAAGGATGAAAACAATGCTTGAAAGTCGAAACTAACTTAAAACAAAAAATGTGTAATGAACACACAAGGAAATCGGCAGCTCTCCATGGACATTTTATCTTAACTGGAACAATGTTCATGTGCCAGAGCACTTTCCTAGATATGCTTTATTGAAATGGTTAAAGTGAGCTATCCATGTGCATTGGCCACCTCAAATCAGTGTTGTCTAATGGTAATTGCTCTACCTCACAACTATGACCAAGCCTACTGAACTAGTTTGGCCCTGTTTTCTAAACATAGATGAAGTAGAAAATTCCACACACTCATTTAGGATGTAATTTTATTTGGGCACTGCTGAAATGACAATTTGAGTTTTTGGGCACAGCTGAATTGACTATATTTGGCGACTGCGAAAATGACAATTTGTATTTTATTTTTATTTGGGCACTGCTGAAATGACATTTCGTGTTTAAATGATTGCAGGTGCATTTTTGGCGAAGGCAAATTCCACATCGCTGAAAAGATAAAAGAAAAAGAAAAATACCCTCAAACTAGGTTCACATATAAAATATTCATGGCAATAGTTCTTACAGTTAACTGTTGTGTAACGGATGCCTGGAAGTCAGTAACACTGGTGTGCGGGCTGACCAAACCCGGCATGAAAAGGGGTCCTCCCCGAGCACCCAGCATGGAACCCCGCAGCTCTCCTCCTTTGGCTTGCGAATTATGAGACCTGTTTCCGTTCTCCTTAAGTCCAGGTTGAGCTTCTGCTTGTGAACCTGGTGATGGAGCTTCCCCATTATCAGTGTGTTCAGTGTTCATGTAGCTTTGCGCATGTTGTAGTTCACTATTATTGGCCCATTCCTCCATTGAAACACTAATTTATATATGTCCTGCCATATGTTTGCGAGCGAAACGCCAAGATAATGTTAAGCCTGCAAAATCTTTGCCCTGGCAGGCTCCATAGTTGCACTCTCCCTTGTATCGGTCCTTTTAAGTTTCTTATCAGATTAGCGTTGAGGTTAGGGGTTGCATAGTTAAAATTTGTTTACCTGCAAAATCGCATACAACTTTCCTCATACATCCATTCTGGTGTATAATTTTTTATAGTGATATAGGGAAGGGACCCCATACATGAGCACCCTGACTTGGTGGGTGTCCATACTCCCATAGACATCTAATCATGACTTCTAAGGTGCAAGGTGGATAGTTGTCAAGTTATGTGGGGAACATTGTAGGGAAAGAAGTATAATTCAGAGGAATTTAACTTTACATGTGATCATCAACAAAAAGCTTTTATAGGGGCTAAATTCTCGTGGAAAGCAAAGATTTTCATAGCTCAATTGAGAACTAATTCACATCGTCTTCGGTGTGAAACAAGAAGATGGAAAAGACCTAAAGAGACATGGGAAGAGAGAATCTATGTCTTTTGCGCGTCTGGTGTTGTGGAGTCGAGAAACATTTCATGTTGGAGTGTAATGCTTATAAGGACGTTAGGGCCCAATTTGTTAGCATAGTGGCTACTGCATCCTTTCAAGAGATTTTCAATGAGAATATGGTAGAAAAAACAGGGAGTTGATTATCAAGCTCACCTACGTAAGATCTAAATGTCGAAATATCTATAACAAGATCTTTGTCCCTTAGGTTGTCTTTGGTAGCCTCATGGATGTTAAAATTCCTCCTCCTTCTTCTTCTTCTTTGTTTAACCCATATGTTATATGCCACCTCTAAAGCTTGTTCTATAGAATATTACAAATTAGTCAATATAAATACAAGACCTATAAGTGATAATTTTAAAATCTAATGGTCTATATTTATTTAATCTTTCAATACGTATTTGAACGGAACAAAGTCGTGCATTGCATTATTTACAACCACTAACATTGAGTTCATAAATGTATGGGAAGTGGTAGTCATTTACAACGTTGGTTATTAAAATGTTAACATGTGGGGTAATATCTCCATCGACTCTTCTTTATTTAACATTGTCGTCTCCATAAATGTGCATTAAACTCATCACATGTACATTCAAGCACCGAAAAATACAATACAAAGAATTCAAACATTTGCCCCGTATTTTTCTCTATACTTAATTCTCTATGGTGGCGATGGATTATAATTTCTATTCTAAATTCTCTATGGCAAAGATGAATTATAATTTGTAAATTAAGTTCCATTACAATTCTTTCCTAGTGAGCTAAACTTGACTCTTTAAGAATTTCCTAATTATCTCTCTAAATTCAATAGAAATTTAGCTAGCTAAATTATCCTCGTTTTTCTACTTGGAAAAGTTAAATTTTTAGCTCTAAAAGCTATAAGTTCATTAATGTAATTCTTGTTGCAGAAATTTGAAAGAAGGAAAGAAGAAGAAGGGTGTTGGTGGTTAGTGGATGGGGACGAACAATATGAAATGAATTGCAAGTAAGGTCATTTCATGACTTTGCTAAGGCAATGATATATTTATCTTAATCCAAGTTGAATTGTCTACACTAAGTAGATGATTAAGATTACAATCTAGTTTTATATAGTATAGTTTAATTGTATACCTTGGTTATATTTACAAATGTTGGAAAGAACACAAAAATGTGAGACACGTAGAAATCAAAAAAGTAGATAGTCCTTAATTCACATACCATAAAACATAGATTATTTTATATTCCTTTGGGTAGTCTTCAAAAACTTACAAGAAATCCAACTTCCAAAGGATTAAATACATATATAATTTTTATCAAAATCAAATAAACCATATTACTAAACCAAATTTGACAAAATATGTGCCTAAGGCCCATTTCGAGGAATTATATCATGCATTTTACATATTCAAGATGATAAGCCAAGGCACATCGCACTTAGGAATTATATTACAAATTTGAAAAAATACATTAAAGCTTACTACATATGCATTTTAAAAAAAAATCCATCTAATATTGGACAAAATTTGTAAAGGCTTCACTTAACAGCTTGACCAAAATCTTGGAAATGGTCAAGGCTACTCTTTTGCATGACTCTATGATGTGCTAACATTCATAGATTGGAGTACATGAGTTAGCATAGTAGGAGGTTTACCCGAACATTTTTCATGGTTTTGAAACTTGGCCAATCTAACCAAGCAATACTTGATCTAAAAATACGTTAAAGCTTACTACATATGCATTTAAAAAAAAATCCATCTAATATTGGACAAAATTTGTAAAGGCTTCACTTAACAACTTGACCAAAATCTTGGAAATGGTCGAGGCTACTCTTCCGCATGACTCTTTGATGTGCTAACATTCATAGATTGGAGTACATGAGTTAGCATAGTAGGAGGTTTACCCGGAACATTTTCATGGTTTTTAAAACTTGGCCAATCTAACCAAGCAATACTTGATCTAAAATTCCGAATATGTGCCTTTGTTTAAGGAAAAGATGGGAAACTAGATTGGTTATTGATAATGGAACAAAAATCGTGGCATGAATGTGTTATACATGCTCAACATAATGTGATGTTGATCAGGAAGTGGATTAGAAGGACTACTCAAACGTTTATTCCATTGATCAAGCTCCTTTTATGCTTGTTGTCATTCCTTCATCCTTTTATCATGTTCTTTTGACACTCTGGCCTTCTACTTTTTCAACTCATTCCTTTTTTTTCGCTACAACTTTTCCTCTTCTTTTTTCTTCCTTTTCAATTTTCTTTCAATTTTGAGTTACCCCTTCTTTTCTTTTTCTACTAGCCTGTGTGCTTTTATTTCTTCTACCTACTCCATTTTCTTTGCCTTCAAATCTTCAATTTCTCTTTTTCTTACTTCTTGGTCTTGAAGTAAATGCAAGTAATCATTAGAGGTAAATATTTGGGATTTTCTACAAGTTCTAATTGTATCATCACTTAATTGCACAGGGTTGTTGTGAACCCTTTCAATTGGAAACTTTAAGAATTTACTTAGATTGGTTGTCATCTTGGGTGTAGGTCACCTCTCCATTGTCTTGTGTAGCTATGAAATCAGAATCTTTGAAGTTTCCTTTATCTAAATCATGTATGGCCAAATTTGGGGCATCTAACTGGGAAGCATCATATGCCTCCCACTCCAAAGTATCAACATAATAGTGCATCACCTCACTGGAAGAGGTAGGGGAGAGAGATGGCATGGAAAAAGAAACCTCCCAATTGTTGAAATCAATTTACATGTTGAGGTTAATTTCCCCTTCTTTAACCCATTGAGGTAGGCTGAGTTGTGTTGGAAAACTCAAGCTATCATCAACATCTGCATATTCATGTGTTTGGCTCACATGATTTGTCAAACTAAGGTGATCATCTTCTTCATTGATTGTTTGTGGTTGATTTAAATCTCTAGTCATGCCAAAACATGTTGACTCAACATTCACTTCCTTTGTTTTTTTGTGTTTCCTCATTATATGACACATTTTTCCCCATTTCTTCTAAACGTCATTGTACATATTCATCTTCCATCCTTTCCATCCTCAATATGTTTTTAACAGCTCCCACCTCATCTTCTTCAACACCAAAGGCCTCACTTGGCCTCATATCGTTAGAAACAACATTCTATCAAGTGTTCATATACTTTTCCTCTGAAAACATGCCTTGATGTTTTTAGGTGTAAGTACGAGTTGGAAAGTTTGACTACTAAGGTTTATCAATTTTGTCCTCCCGATTTCAAGACATGAGTTCTTTCTCATCCATTTAGACCTCACTTTTTTAATGTAGTTCTTGAGTGGAGAGAAAACACTAACATCTAATGGTTGAAGTTTGTGGTTGGTATGAACTAGTAAAGTCACAAGGTTAATTCCTAAATTTATAGCTTCTTGGATTATGTCAAAGCTACGTGGCTTCCATGACCATCAAATATTAGAAGATGTATGTTTATTGGTGAAACTCCATTGGGTACAAATCTTGAAAATGATGCAACCAGCTTTATAAACAACTCCTTTGTCATCCACGCATGTGGTTAGGCCACCATGCATGCCCCGGTTCACATCCAGCTATATAGTTTTTAAGTTGTCTCTTTGCCTTGAAAAGATAAAATCTAGGAATGTTTTTTCCTAATGCATTAACATAACATAATATGGTAATCCATTTTCTACTTCTTGACATAATGTGTGGAACACTTCTATAGCCTTATTTAGAAATGAAACACATGCCATTATTCCTTCCTGCTAGTACACCATTTCATCATAGTGCATATATTTTTGGGCCCATATTAATTTTTAGTATACATTTTTTGCAAGTTATCATGAAATGCAACAAAAATTCTTGGTCGTAACATAATTGTTCTATCTCATTAAAGGCCCCCATAATTTTCATTGTCAAATCAGGATGGCACCTACAAAATCCATACCACCATGATCTTGTTGGTAGGCCATCATTGAATGGATGTGGTCTACATTGATGATGTGAGCTATATAGACCTTTAGGTGAATGACTTCAATACCATGGCCAAGTTCAGCCATATCTTTGCACCATGTAACAATTTATTGCTCTTCATTGTTTATCAAAACTATTAGAGGTCCCTTCCTCTTAGTGGTTCTTTTTCCATACAACCAATCACACATTTGTGGCAAGGATACCCCACTTGGTCATTGTTTTTCTTATGGGCATTCCATTATCCTCCACATCCCTCATGGCATGACAGCCTTCATGTTCACTTATGTCTATTGTCCTCTTATGTATAGTTCCTTTGTTATAGTAGACCCTCCAGTTACTTCAAAATTTGGGTTCATAGTAGCGTTGAATTCAAGTTCATGGGTAGTTGTGATATTCTCATCAACAAATTGTTCTTTACCTCTTGATGGATGCCTCCTTTGAGTGGAAGATGTATTATTCGATGTTGTATTTGAGCAACATTATCCATGTCAAATTATTGTGCTTTGGCTCTTGAAGGAGACTTCCTTCTATTGGAAGTGGTGGTTTTCTGAGGTTATATCTCAACTATTTTATCCTCATCAGAAGAGAGATTTGTAAACCTTACCCCTCTTTGCAAGTTACTCCTCATCCTTCTCACCGGTCTTTTGGTTGCCTTCTTTGCACGTGTCATTAGAAAATTCAAGAAAATTTGTATTATGAATTAGTCCTTTGTTAGCATATTTGGATGCACTATTTATATGGAGGTAAATTTAGCACTATATGAATGCATAAATCTAATACTATGCATATAGAATTTCATGAAATGCTTGTAACATTCAAGAGATTGCCGAAAAAAAGTATTGGCTACTTCTAACACCTAATAAAAACAAATATTTTTTATTTTGAATATTGAAAAAGAAAAAGAAATGAAATCATTACTTCTATTTTAATGGTTTAAAATTCTCAAAAGCAATCAAATTACTATGCATTTCATAAAATGTGTTAAACATTTCATTTCCAACAAACTTAAAGGATTGTGATTTATTTATCACAACAAATCATACTGGAGGAGGAGTGAGTCAACTTTAAATTAGTTATGCACAACAATGAGTTTATATTTGAAGATAGAGTATAAACAACATGAATTTGCAACAATGAAGTGGTTCATTGTTGCAAATTTAATGTTGTTCATAAACTATCTACATGTTTAGACTTGTTATTGTTCATAACAATTTTAATGGTTAATTGTGAGATCTAAAAACATTTAGGGAAAACATAAAAGAAACAATTTTAAAATATAATGGTGAATACAATAAGTAAGCAAATATCGATTGCACTAACACTTTCGAAATATTTTGTTGGAAATATTTTACTATTTTGTATTTGTGCAACAAGAAAATCATTGATATATCTGCAAGTTTTTCTATGATTTGATAGAAATAGTTATTTATGAATGGAAAAGATGTAAATGACTCATCTTTCCAATTTATAGATTTTACTCCTATGTTTTTGTCCTTGTCATATCCATGGGATTGAATTCTATTGGCAAGAGAGGTTGGCATGGATTGATTGAGAAATAAAGAAATTTAATTGGTTGGATTTGAAACTTTTGTTGATCCACGAACTTGAATTCTAGTGGGTGAGAGAGAGTTTGGTGGAGATTGGGAGGGAAATACATCATTTTGATTACCCAATTTTGAACTACATGTGTTCTATTAAATGTTGTTTTTTTTTGAAATCTGCTACAAATATGTATTAATTGTGACTTTTTCTTGTAAATGGTGAGCCTTATAAGGCCTTTTCTTTTGGTAAGTACATATATTAATACAACAAATGGCAATGGAGGTTGGATTATTTTGGATGAATAAAGTTTGCATAGGGATATGAATTTAACAAAATTAGTATAGGAAGTTACACGATTATAAACCCTTTATGCTTATGTCTATGAAAAATGTATAAACTTAGAAATATAATAACATGTAAGGTAATGAATTTAATATTGATAGGAAACCATATATAGTTGTGCACAAAAAATATAGCATTGTACATGTTGAAGCAGATAAAAATATAAATGGCACTAGAAATATTACTCGAGAGAATATTTTTATATTCACATGGGATTTCATATTTTTCAAATGTGAACCTAATTTTATGGGAAATGCCACTATTTATGTTTATAGATTGAAATAATTACACATGTTAAAGTTGGTAAAAGGTAGGGAAATATTGTACATGTTTATATGATTTTTCATTTAAACATTTGAGAAACTATGTCTTGTTGTCATGTGTTTTTTCAAGGGTAAAATTCAAAGTTGAAAACATGACAACTATACCCTAGTGTC
Organism: Taxus wallichiana var. yunnanensis; assembly: GCA_018340775.1. NCBI lineage: Eukaryota > Viridiplantae > Streptophyta > Pinopsida > Cupressales > Taxaceae > Taxus > Taxus wallichiana. Next base: position 767,305,444 of record CM031243.1, read on the forward strand.
AAAAAAATTCTCAAAAACCCTCCTAAGCCCTCTCCGGATCAGTTTGTCCTTCATGTCATGCCTATTTTGATCCTTGAAATTCCTCATATGTGTTTTATATACTTTCCACAATGTTTTAAATGATGAAATAAGATGATTCATTCCATTCAGTGCAACGCTTTCTAAAGGAGAATTCTTCAATAGGCCTAGAAAGGCTATTTTTGGTCTTTTAAGACAAGTGTGCATCCTCCAGGATAGAGTTGAAGGTTCAAATTCCTTGGGAAGTAGTTTTTAAGGTCCTAGAACATGTTTCAAGTGATTTAGGAAATTTTAGGAAATTTTGAAGGTTTAGGAACAACTAAAGTGAAAGTGGGGTTTTGAAGGTGAAGGAGCTCGCAATTCAAAATAGTGTCTGAGCTTCGACAAATGATTTTGGGAGATCCAAAAGGATTTAGGAGGCAAACAAGATATCATTAGAAACATAATTAAATTCTATAAATTATGGTACTTTCATATTTTTCACAAGACCCGTGCACTTCTTTCCACGTCTCATTTTCAAAGAGACATACCATGTTATCTCAAGAAAGAAGAAATTTTTGAAGGGGTTTCAGGTAGAATTGGATATTTATACCCATCCATTATCTTCATAAGGCTTTTTGGGAGTAAAAATAATATATGGTTTCATCAAAAATGACCTCCTGAGCTCCACCGTAACTCTCTCTCTCTCTCTCTCTCTCTCTCTCTTCTCTCTCTCTCTCTCTCTCTCTCTCTCTCTCTCTCTCTCTCTCTCATCCCCTATTTTGGAAATACAGAAAAAATGTGCCCAAACATAATTATTCCATTTGGTTCATCACATGACCTTGTTGAAGCTCCATGGTGCATTTTAAGCCCTTTTCACCTCATTATTAGCCCTTTTCGTTGACCACGTAGTTGTGTCACTTGTCAACCTAGGGAGGGAGAATTTTTATGTTTCTCCTATCCCTAACCCTTTGGAAAAAGGGGATAAGAAAATTTTCCCCATCCTTTCCTTGGCTATTGGTTTCTCGTGTGATTTGATTGAAGCTCCGCAATGCAATTTTAAACCCTTTCTTGCTTCCCCCGCTCTGAATCATTGACTACCACTTGTCACCTCCACATCAGGGTGCATTTTTTTCCCCCTCCTATCCCTATCCCATGGGGATATAAGGAAAAATAAAATTTTCCCCATCCCTATTCATGTCATGGTTCTTTATGTGACCCGGTCTCAGCCCCCAAGTGTTAAGTGTTAGTTTTGCCTCTTCCCCCATCAAGCAATCAAACCCCACCACTTGTCATGCTCACATCAAGGTGCATTTTTCTACCCCTTCTATCCCTGTCCCATGGGGATACTAGGGACACAACAATGTTCCCAAGCCATGAAGGATGAAAACCTAAGAAATTAACTAAGTGTTTTAACTCATTTCTTCTCACTTCTTTGCCCGTGAATGAAAAGTGTTGCTTAAAGTTCTAAAACACAAAATAAATTATTTCCCCCTCATTATTTCTCCATGAATCTATGATTTCTGATCCATAACACTCAAGAATCCTAAAATTTTTCTAAACACTCGCCCAAATTTCTCCGTTTGACGCACATATGCTCCAAAACATGAAAAAAATCATATCTCTCAAACAGTAAACGAATCAAACAAAATTTTCATGGTTGCTCCTCATCTCAAGCACCTACAAGAAGAATCTAACAATAAACCAGATGGTGCTCTAATTTTTAATGGCATCAAACCCTTGTTTTGTTCCATAGCTTTTTCTTTTTCGCCTTTCCAGCATTCCTGACGGATCAAGGTGAAATTTGGAGCACAGAGTCCCAAAAGCGAGCCTAATCCAAATGACGACATTTTTGTTGCAATATGAGGTGGGGAAGTGATATTTATAAAAATAGTAAGTATCTGATATCTTCACTTACCAAAAATAACAATTTATCCAAAATAAAAATTCCTCTCATAATAGTACACTCTAAAGAATAATGAAGATGAAAAGCTAGGCAATTTTGAGCAAAAGAAAAATAATAAAGCAGTAAAAAAGCAAAAGGTAACTGTCTAAAAATAGAAAGTTTCCAAAAATAGAAAAATATTGTCAACAGAGTTGAACTAAGTATGTCGATGATCAAGAAGTTCATATTCAAGCAAAATAGGTGGAATTTCCCAAAATAGAAAGTCCTCGTTCTACCTGCTAAAAATATAAAGTCTCCATTTTGGGTGTAAAAAGTTATAAATGGCTCCATTTTCATTCATCTCTGTCTTATTTTTGACATATTCATAGGGTTGTAAGGTGGTTTCATAGCTCAAACAAGGTAATCTATCCTTCAAGAGGATCCCGAGGCATCATTCTGGTCACATTTGTGCACGAGAGTAAGGCGAATACATTGCATGGCACATCATTTGAAAGCAAAAGACATTATGCATTCTGATAAGATATTAAAAAAGAGTCAAAATATCTGCAACAATTAGGTTAGAGTGATCCACACCTCTCGGTGAGTTGGTTGATTGAGCATAGTGAGTTTCAAGGTGAGCTAAGCTAGTTTGAGCTCAATGAGCTGAAAGAGTTGGCTAGGTTAGTTGAGGGAGTTGGTTGGTACCGAGCTAAGTGAAGGCAATCAATATTTATTCATAGCAACATATTTATCTTCAAGGGCACCTAGGTATGTCTTCCTTAATGGTAAATCTTCCCCACGGTGATCAATAGTTGATTCCACAACAAGCTCCTAAAAGTGCTTTGGTGACCAGACATCATGTGTCAACTCCTGAAGAGCCATTTTTATGAGTTCAAGAAATTCTCAACAAAGTGAGCCAAGGACAACACAACTTGCTTGCTATCATTCCTAGTTTTGAAACAATCTTAGGAACCTTGAATTCGAAGAAAAGAAAGAAGGCCCAAACAACATCTCGCTTCTTTAGTGGCGTCTCGTAATCAGATATATTGAAGTTGTTAGGCCTAGGAGTGAAAATCCTATCGAGGAAATGACACCATCAGATTATGATTTGAATCACATCTCATTGGGTCAAGATTCATACAAGGGTGACTCTCATCTATTCAAGGAATTTTTTCCCTCCTCCTCACTCATAACGAAGAATACAAGCAAGCAATTGTATAGTTGGAGAAATAGGTGAAGGCTCTTAGTGCTTATATTCAACATTTGTTGGGACCCAAATCAATATATTCTCTTCCAAAGAAGACATTCCTTTGATCAACAATGTTGATCTAGAGGCAAAAGAAAGCACAAAGTTACATAATGTAGGAGAAATCCAATGAGAAGTGGATTGAGAAAATCATTGAGCAAGGCAAGGCATTATTTCCAGATATCATTTCTCTCATCAAGTACATTCTTGCAGTATTGTTGGTAAAATTAAAGAAAGCAAAGGGGGAGTTTGAAAAGAGGTAATTCACTTAGATGAGGTGTTCCCAATAGTGTCAGAGATGATTTCCTTCGACTCTCATGCTCTTGTGAGTAAGAACGTGTTCACATCTGTTGCAGAGAACTTGTCTCAAGTCTAGATCCACATCATGAATATGAAATATGGAATACTCAAAATGCAATCTCTAAGTTAGACTCTTATGGATAACATGCTTTCAAGATCTTGAATGAGGTCTATAATTATGTTCAAAAACTTGAGTTCCCTCCACTCACCAAAGATTCTTCATCAGATGAACTCATTGCTTCATTCCAGGAGTTGGTCAAGAAAGAGGCAGTGACTTTCTTTCCTTCAATGAAGATAACTTAGAGTCCCTAACCAACATCAAAAGTTACATTGTTGCAATTGTAATGGATCATGAAGGATGGCTCAGTCAATGTAAGAAAATTAGTGAATTCCTGGGGACATGGATCAAGGTGTTGGGCTACCTTTGCATTCCAAAGGAGGATAATTTGCATCTGCAGTGGCTCAATTCAGTAAGGAATTCAAAGAACAGGAACCCGCTCTAGAAAATCTTCATCAAGAAGCATGAATTGGAAAATTTCTTCATCACAAGGAGCTTCTTCATCAGATATGGAAATTTCCTTCCTCCTTCTCTCTTTCCTCCTTTTCTTCTTTCCCCTCTCTAATTCTTCATTGTATGTAATCATGATATTTCGTCTCATTCACTTAAGTAACTTTCTAATGTTGAATTGTAAAATTCCCTTTGGTTTATAAAAAGGGAACTTGTTTTTCACTCCCCAGGAAGATGTGAAGTCACAAGTGGATTGAGATCATGAAAAATCATGTGGGGGTAACTAAAAGGTTAATTCACATTGTTATAAATTGAAATGAATTTTCCATTTCAAGGGATCCTTAATTTTAATTCTTGGTAGCAAATGTGGATTGTGATTTGGGTGTTGAGATTTGTATCACCAACACAAGAAATAAAAGTTACATTTCTTCCATTTCCCTTTCTCATGTGTTCTTCTATTTCTCTCTTTTATGCACTTTGCAAGCATAGTGATCAAGAAGGAACTTTTCATCCTTGATAAATGAATCTAAAGAGTTGTATGTCTGGGTTTGTTAGTCTCACTAGATTCTTCATTGTGCTTTCATCTAAATGAATGTTGAACTACGCTGATTATTGGGTGTGAAATCTGTAATTACCTACCGTGCATAATAACCCTACCCCTAATTTCTCTCCTTCACCCCACGTCACAAGTAAATTCCTCCCTTGTACCTTATACAAGCACTATGCTTTAAGTTTAGTGAAGTGTGCCTTTTGGATCCCTAGCCTATTTTTCCACCCCACATCATTTAGATAGGAGTAGATTAGTTTACATTTAATAATGGGAGCCTCCCCATACACAAGAAGGAGGGGCGTAGCCTCGTGAGTATTGGTGGAAATATCCAATTTTTCATACGAAAAATTATTTCACCAACATGTCTTAACAATGATATTAAATTATGCCAAAACATTCTCAGTCAAAGGCCGCTACTCAGGTATGGGGTCCCTTCCCATAATAATAAATTGAGAGAAACACTAAAAGGTTATGCATCATCTTATATCTTTTTAAGGTAGTGACATTATTTTAAAATTCTCTTATATTCGATAAGAATTGGGTCTATTAATGAAGTAGATTGGTTCCCATGCACCTTACTAAGATCAATTATTATCTAATGTGAAGTATCTGACACCAAAATAAAATGAGGTTGGGATCATTAATTTAATAATCACTAAAGTCTGAAGCATCATACTAGGTCAAGAAGTCAAGGTATCTCATTTGCAAGCACTCAAGTATCCCTTCTCCAAGTATTTTAGCAAGAGCCAAACACAACTCAAGTATTATCAAAGAGGTTCTAATTTCCAAACCATATTTTCATTCATTCATATATCTCGATAGGTGGATAACAACATGTAGCTTAAGTCCTATTTAGAGTAGTGACAATGTCGATGGGGCATGGGGGTGCTATAACCCAACTAATGTTTATTTTACAGGGTCTCCCACCCATGGCTAGGGTTTCAAATCTTACTTAAAATGTTTAGAAGGCCTTACAAAATGACCGACAATTAGGATTTCACAATGACATACATTTCTAAAAAGGAGACAATACCAAAAAGTTACAAAGCTAGATTCAAAGCAAGCTCAAAACCGTATAGTATGTGCAAAACCATATGAATGATACCAACAAAGTTGTACGGTCATGCACCAACTTGATTTCTAGATATAGTTTTAGTGTCGAGGCATTATTAGGTCCACATTCCCTAGCTCTATTAGTTTGCACATCCCAAAATTCTTAGATTCATCTATAATCAGCTAAGTGCACTCATTCTCTTGCATTTTTGAGCTTGAGCATATCATATACATAGTTGTATTTATTAATGCATTTTCTCGATATCATATAATTAGAGTTGGAAATTAATTAATTAGAATAACCTCTTGTATCCCCTTTACATCCTTTTAGTGTACTTAACTCACTAAATCTAGATGTTAAATCTAATAAGGGTGTAAATATATTAGTGAACCCTTTTTATTATTGATTATAATAAGATGAGTGAATTAAATACACTAAGGATCTAAAGGGTAGATATAAGGGGTTATTATGATTAATTAACTTCCAACATTAATCATATAATATTAGAACAACACATTCATGCTTAAAACTATGTATATAATATGCTACAACCTCAAAAACACAAGAGAATAAGTGCACTTTGTTAAATACGAGATGATTGTGGGAAGCTTTAGATTTGTAGATCATTGGATCTCGAGAAATCTAGACTTGATAATACATCGACACTAAAATTATAGTTGGAAACTAAGTGTAGGATTATTTGACTCTATCAATACCATTTGTATGAATTTGCATATGCTTTATGCATCTCCGTAACTTTTTGGGAGTGTCACCTACTTGGAAATGTTTTTCATTATTAAACCCTAATTTCCATGTCATGTTGTGAAGCCTTCTCGAAAATTTTGAATAAGATATCAAACTCTATCCATGGGTAGGAAATCATGTAAAATAAACATTAGTTGGGTTATGGGCACCCCGTGCACCACCGATGTTGGCACTAATCTAAAGAGGCCTTAAATTGCATGTTATTCTCCACCTAACATGTGATATTTGAATGAATGCAACTATGGTTTGGCAATTGGAACCTCTTTGACAATGCTTGAATTGAGTTTGGCTCTTACTAAAATACTTGGAGAAGGGATGTTTGAGTGTTTACAAATGAGATAACCTAACTTATTGACCATGTAGGATGTTTTATATCTATAGTGATTATTACCGTAATGAATGAAAACAAGCTTTTGTGAGATTTTTGGAGTCTTGGGTGCCTTTTGTGAGTGTGTCAATGTCAATGTAGTGCCATATGATTTCCAAGTTCAAATGAGAGAGTTTATACTTGCTTATATAGGGTTCTGAAGGTAAATTATCGAAGAAAATCCTACCTAAAGGGAGTAAAGGGCCCATTGAATAATATGAAACTGAAAAATTAAGATTGAGGATATGTTAGTTCAAAACTATATAGGTTGGCTTGGACCAGCTTAGCAACTCCTTACCAAACTAGGTTATGTTTTACACATGGATGAGAAACATGAAAAATAAAGTTTACATCTTGTCAATTGGAGTTTATTTATGAATTTTATACATTTAAATATCACAATCTATTGACATATCAATGTGTATGACTAAGCAAGATGGACAAGAGGACTCGAGATGTACTAAGCAGGGATATAGAGCAAGTGTTTATCTTAGCAAGAGTACATTGCTAAAACCAATATCATCAAAGGGTAAATTTCTAAAATTGAGTGTCTACATTTCCTCCCTTTTAAATATGTAATAAAAATTACATGCTTAAAGGAAAAGATACTTGAGTGTGAAGACAATTTTTTTCTTTTCTCATAGTTTATTTTGCGATCGTCTCATTGTGTTTGGTGTTGGCATGATCCATAATGAAACTTGCAACACAAAGTGTAGTCAATGTCCATAATAGAAAACTAAACTTTAAATCAAATGTAAAATATAATATGTAAAAATATCATTTGTATAAAGTGAAAATAGAGAGATAGTAAAACATGGAAGAATACACATGTTTGTTTTGCGAGAGGAAGAAGCTCTCTTGATTTACTTGCACGTGGAGATTTGGATTGTTGAATTTACTAAATAATTGAGGGTGACTAGTCCCCAATTATCCCAAGGAGAAAGTAGCTTATTGGGTGATGCAACCCAACATAGAAAATGAGGTACTAAAGCACCCCACGAAAGAAGAAGACCGTGTATCAAAGTCATTTAAGAACTATGATATCTCCCCTTTAAATATAAGAGGTCTAGTCACTAAATCATGCACTTACTATATACATCTATCCTTTAAATAATTCATTTATGCGTATGATTCCCAAGCAAGAGAACTACTCATTAACACCTCTTTACGTCACTTTAACATTGATTTTATCCTTTTAATCTTTATTGCTTGTTTCTAATTGACAACTTACAGTTTTGTACATTGGCTGACATCTCACTCAGCTCTGATTTCACTGTCTGAACCTTTTGAGCACCATGTACAAGACCATCCATTAGGGACAGGAGTGCTTGGGTGCTACTGTCCCCTTTAGGCACATGTTTCCTCTTTACCTCTTTTTCTAATCTTTTGAATGTTACTTCTTTCTTGTCTTCTTTTATCACTCTTGGTCATCCTTTCACTTGTTAATGATGAAACTTAAGCAAGGGAATCATATATATACATGTATTATTTAACCTCATTGGGGGGAAGCATTCAAGAGACATATACATCTACAATGAGCTAATATTTTCTATCTACTACATCAAGGACTACATTTCAAATTGCATACTTTATTACATAGGAGGTTTTTATTCTGAATTCTATACCACACATTTACATTTAGGAAAAAGTAGTTATATCCCCATATCACTTTGTGCAACTGACACTAGGGAATCCTAAGTCAAGGGACACTATTTCAATCACACACACATAAGAATTACATAGAGTCTGAAATGTAGTGCAACGCTCGATGACAATCACATTGGGGTGAAACGCCAAGAGTCAATTCGACTTAAGAATATGTGTTATTTTATTCATATAATGTGTGCTTGAGTATTGTGTAGGTATCTAGGGTTTATTTTGTAGGTTACAAGTGCATCACAATGAATTTGAGGTGACAAACAATGAATAAGGTACAACACTAAGTGACATAGAAAGAACTTGATTCTAAGCTATTTTACAAAACCAACACCTAGAACGAATGCTAGTGCAGGTGGCCCCATCCCCTTTCGGGCACTCCTATCCTTGAGATCGTCACTTTTCAGAATCAGACATAGAGCTAATATAGTTTAGAATCTACCTTTCCGACCTTTCATCAATCCATAATCGTAGTTCGGACCTATAAATACAAGCTAAGTCATTCTCCAGATCCTATCTATCACTCTTGCTTGTATTTCCTTTTCTTGATCTTGCTTAAATATTGTTATATCATTTATCCAAGTGGTTGTGTCCTTATCTTAGATTTAAATTTTATTAAATCATTTGATGAACCCGTCCCTTACATGTTATTTATCGATCTATCTATTCTACTCAACACCAAAACCTTAGTTTCATTAGGGTTCATATTTGCATATTATCTTACAATCCAAACCTAATTTTCATCTCTCCTTCTATAAATTAGACATGCAATTTTTTTCCTAGAGTTTCATGTTTGATCATATCCTTTGGGTCACTTTCTAGGGCTCCCAATTTTTGAATCACCTTTTCTTTCATATCTCAAGCATAATGACTTTATTTTCAAATTCCTTTGAGGTTATTTTTCATTTTTCCATATTTAATGAAAACCTCTTTTTATTTGCCCTAATTTTTAGCACAATTTTCAAAAAATTCAAAATTATACTTTTTACTAATTAAGACCTAATTTGAAAAATATACACTTTTGGCCAAATCCTTGGAGGTTTTTCTTTCAATTTATAACATTCAAAAATCCTCTTTTTGTTTTAACAAAATTCAAATTCCATTTTAAGATATGGTCATTTTATTAATTTGATGACAATTACTTTTTGATCAACATCACTTTCCATACAAATTTATTTGTTTGATTGGATTGCTTGTGTAAAATTCTTTTATGGCTAACATATACTTAATGAAAATTCTTCCCCATTCTATATTCAATTTCAAATTCATAATGTGTTTGTTAAGCGTGTCCTAGTTGATCTTGGATCTAGTCTTAATATATGTAATCTTTCCTTTCTCCATCAAATAGGACTTTCTGCTACTCATCTCACTCCATCTACTCTATGTATTTGTGGCTTTGATAACACCCTAAGCAAGTGTTGGGAGAAATCAATCTACCCATTATTGTAGGCCCTTACACTCTTGATGTTCTATTTCATGTTATGCCTCATAATCTCAATTATAATATCCTTCTAGGCCATCCTTGGTTACATACTATGCATGCAACTCTTTCTACCCATGTCATAACACACAATGCCCTTTCGCCATTTTCATGGATCATGCTATGATAAATTCCACACCTCATATTGCTACTCCTTGTGATATCCCTCTCATACATGATACTAAAGTTACTACTTATATTGCACATCATTCTTCTCCTCTGATGGACTATAATGCTACTGATTTACATGATACACTTTCTATCAACACCCATGATATTCCTCCCAGTATGTCTCACTCTTGATGTACTTTTATTGATCATATGCTTATTGATTCCAATGTTACATCTCTCTCACACCTTCCTCATCACAAGTTAGAGCACCATATGTTGATTTTACAATGATTCTTAATGCTCTCACTTTCCAAGATCCTATGCATGATTCATTTACTATGGTTACACCTTATCTTGTTACATTCATGCAGGGTATCCATTCCCCTCTTTCTACATTTTTTCCTATGATCATAAGGGCTAGTTCATACTACTTTATTACTTATAATATTCTCAAATTACACCTATTTCTTGCCATTGCTATTGATAAGCCTCCTAGCATTACATATGTTACACATATTTTGACTCACATATTGATCCTTATGTTTGCACTTACTCCTTCCACTATTGCCAACAAGCCCAAAGTTACATCTATTCTATTTTCTCCTAATGGAAACACTCTTATTTCTTATACACTTCCTACTCATGCCATTGGGATCTTAGACTCTATAGGTTTTCCCCTCATATGTTTCATCATTCTCTGGTATCTCTTCTGCTTCTCAATGTTACACTTATTCTAGTTTCTCTACATGCATGACTCCACTTTCACGTGACACTAGGTCCTTGCCTCATGTTCACATGTGTTCATATTTTTACCTTTGCAGATCATGGAAACCTTTATCCTTGGCTCCTCTAGCCATCCTATATTCATTTTCCCATATTCCTAGTGCATCTTCTCTTATTCATGATGGCTCCTTATCCTTGACACCTCATATCGTATCTAGAGCCCTTACTCCTCTTCTGACACCTTTTACACATCCATCTAAGTTTCCTTCACACATGGCTACTACTCACAGGCCTTGTTGCATGTATAGATCCCATAGCCTACCTCATAAAGGTATCTCATATGCTTCACATGATCCATCTAGACATATTTCGTGCTCTATTTCTCAAAGATTCTTGATCTATACCTATCTTATATACTTGGCCTCATGTACTCTCATGTGACCATCGAAACCTAGATCATATTCACATGTGTATTTCTTTTACGTCAAATAATTAATGGACCCTTTCCTAGTTCTCTCTCATTGCATAGATCCTTTTGGCATTCACATTTGGGGGCATCCTAATTCCCCCACACTACTTGATGACACACTCTTGTTCATGGTTCATATTTGACTGTTGAGGGTTTCTTTATATGGACCTCACTTTGCACACACCACACCAAGGGGCATCCTTATTCCTCCCTTATAGTTGTTCTCTTTCACATATATGCATTTAAAAATCCAAAAACATGTTTTCTTAGATCTTGATTGGATGTACTCTTGCTTCCTTATACTACTATATGTTGCATCATTGCTTATCATGTTACTACGGATCCTAGTATACTTTATCATTTTTCATACACACATGCATGTTCAAATGGTATCTTGAGGTGAATGAAGGTCACTTATTGGTTGTTACACGACATATAATGTTTGGTCCCATCTAGTACCAATCCCACGAAGCTCATGGGGGCATTTACATTTTTCCTACTTCTATCAAGTTCTATTGTTGCAATATTCCACATTTTCATTCCTATATTTAGATATTATGCTATGCATACTATTTATATTTAATAACATGTTAACAAGTGTCCTCATGTGTAGCATTTACGTTTTAGGATTCTTTCCAATCATAGTTATGTGATTTGTTTGTACCTTGTTTGTCATTGTTTGCGGGCTATGCCCTATATTTCCATGATTTACTTTTTTTTACACAAGTCATGATGGCTCGATTATCTTGTGACATCCTAAGTGGTGTCCCATATATGTAACTAGATACTCATTGAGTCCTTGTTTGTTTTTTTATTATATGCCTTTACTAGTTGTTATTTCAGTGTGCATTATTTGTTTGTCATTAACCCTCATATGCTAGCATTTTCCCCAGTATTGCTTGCACCATGGTAAATACCATGTGTAATACCTATTCCCCTTGCAAGATTCCTATATCAGATGTGCACATCAATTTTAGCCTTCCTTGTTTGGGCTCCATTTACATTTGTTCATCTCACGCACCCCAAATGAGTGGGGAAAATATCGGGTGAACCTTTTCACCCTCCCAAAAGTCATAGAACATACTTACGAAACATAGACACCAAGAAAAACAAAAATAAGTTACAGAACAAGGCCAACAACAAAGTTGGTAACAAAACTCATCATGGACACAAATGCCTAGAATAGACAAGAATTCTTGGGCATTAGTGTCCCACATGAGTGCTCATGTCTTGGGGAAAAATAGTTACAAAGTAGTTTCAATAGTTGCACAATAACAATTTTCTCCAATTTCAACACTTACACAACCAATTTTAGATTGTAATCAGTCATTAACATGAACCAAATACTAATCTAGAAATCAAATTAGGAACTAAAGCATGAACTAAATAAGGAATGACACCTATGACATATGCAGGACAACGATATGCCTAATACTTTGTGTCACCTAAGGAAAGTTACAAATCAGGTTTGTGATCATCTGTAGTGACACTTATCTATAGGGAAGTGTAACGGTTGGAGGGAAAAATAAACCGCTCTCCCAATACACTTTCCCTTAATGGCGTGACAGGATGCCTAAATATGAAGTTTAACGTCTGGGACACTCAAATCCCTAGTTTGGTGACATGACACCCAAATCCTTAGTATGATCAAATCAGGTCAATAATTGATCACTCTTGACTCTTATAACCAACTCTTAAGCATCGGGTCTATAAGCATGAACAAATTTATCCCTTTCTCTTTAAACACTCCATGTGTACTCTAACCCCTTGTTTTAGCTTTTCTAATGCATTTTTTTACATATTTTATAAGTTAAATTTCAATTGCATTTACCTAGAGCATTAAATACACTTGTTTTCTTTAGCGGTATTAACCTATCCCAATGAAGGCAAACCATACAAACAACCATGAAGAAAATATCAAACACGCTTTGGCAAAGGTGATATTCCAAGGAACTACACACGCATACCATTATCACTTTAGGTATGAAAAGGTCACCCCTAAGATCCTTATCCTTCCCTCTCCTTATAATTTCATAGTACACATCTTGCACTATTCCATTCGATACGCTACAACACTCATTTGACATGTTATTGGGTACAATCTTCATTCAACTCTCCAAGGTACACTTTTATGTTCTACTTTATGCTACTGAATCCTTATTCACCAACATAAAGTGGGAGAAAATGTAGTGACTAAATCAGACACTTACTATGGACATCCAACCTCTAAATACTTCATTTATATGCATGATTCCTAAGTAAGAGAACTACTCATTAATAACTCTTTACTTTGCTTTGACATTGCTTTTATCCTTTTCATATTTATTGCTTGTTGTTTCTAATTAACAACTTATAGTTTTGTACACTAGCCGACATCTTACTCAACTTTGGTTTCACTATCTGACCTTTCGAGCACCTTGTACATGATCGTTTATTAGGGACGGGAGCACTTATGCGTAACTATCCCCTCTCGGGTGTATGTGTCCTCTTTACCTCTTTTTATGATATTTCAAATGTTACTTCTTTCTTGTCTTCTTTTATCACTCTTGGTCAACCTTTCACTTGTTAATGATAAAACTTAAGTAAGGGAATCATATATATAAATGTATTATTTAACCTCATTGGGGGGGAGCATTCAAGAGACACACACATCTACATGAGCTAATATTTTCTATCTACTACATCAAGGACTACATACTTCACTGCATAGGATGGTTTAATTCTAAATTCCATACCACACATTTGTATTTGGGACAAAGTAGTTGTATCTTGCTATCTCTTTGTGTGACTGGAACTAGGGCATCTTATCTTAAGGGACATTATTTCAATCTCTCTCACACACATAAGAACTACATAAAGTATAAAATGTAGTGCAATGCTTGTAACAATCACATTAGTGTGAATATATATATATATATATATATATATATATATATATATATATATATATATATATATATATATATATATATATATATATATGTTCATCTAATGTGTGCTTGAGTATTGTGTAGGTATCTGGGGTTTATTTTGTAGGTTATAGGTGTATTTTAATGAATCTAACGTGACAAACAACAAATAAAGAATGAAAAAAACGATTCGAGCTATTCTCAGGACAACAACGTCGAAAATAGATGTTAGTGCACTGGGCAGCCCTATCCCCTACTATGAACTCTTATCCTTGAGATTATCACTTTATAGAATAAAACAAAGAGCTAATACGATTTAGAATCTACCATTCCAAATTATTCATCGGTCTGAATCAGCCTTCGGACCTACGAGATGTAAGGCGAGTTATTCTCTAAACCCTATCATCAATATTCCTTGTATTTCCTTTATTTGATCTTGCTTGAATACTATTAAATTTATCTTATTAGTAGTGTCATTATCTTAGAATTAAATTTTATTAAATCGGAACCAAGGAAAGACTTCCTACGAAGAACTCAACTACTTCGATACTTTCCATAGCCCCACGGACCATACCACTACGGATGGATCTAGGCCCAATTTCTTAAATATAGACACATAATAGAAAAGAGAATATGTGCCCCCATGCCCTTCCCATATGTCACACAATTGTATAGAAGTTATAATATATTGAAATGTAAATGGAGAAAGGAGCCCCATGACCTCAAGATCCTTGAAACTACAACCGAAAATAAGTGTCGTGTTGAAGGAGTGAAGTATTTCATGCCCTTTGTACTAATCAATTAAGTAAAATGAATATTAAACCATGCCAAGAAATAATTCATAAATGTGAAAATCTAAATTTCTTAAGAAAGCTGGTGTAACTACCCCTTGGGTAGAATCATTTTAAATGGTCAAAACTATTCATATGGTCTTGACCAAGTTATACATTTTGACCTTACACAATATTTAATGCATTTATGTGTTTGATCCTATTTTTGAGTACCTTTAACACGTAGATACCTATGTATAAACCTATAAATCTTCATGTTTCTATTTTATGTGTAGAATATACTCGGATGAATGCCCCTTATTTTGAGGCATGTGTGATTTTTTTGAGTGTGAGGCTTACAAGATCATATGTGTAGCCATGTCTCATATAAGTCGATGATCTATGTAGGAACACATAAAAGGTGTGTAATGGTGGCCACGATGATGGCATGATGGGATCCCAAATTTTTCAAAGGGGATGTGCATGGAGGAAACCATATCACATAACAAGAGCAACATTAGTAATAAGACATTCATAAGAAAAAAAGTGCAAAGATAGAGAACTAGTGCAATCAAAATGCAATAGTATGAAATAAATTTCACAAAAAGGCATAGAACTACAAACATGGGACATTCATGGTGTCACAAGATAATCAAGGCCTTTAGGCTCGTAAACATTGTCACACAAAATAGGCATAGAGCCACAAACAAAGGTGGGCACCCATCGTGTCATAAGAAAAGTAAAGCACTCGAAGCCACAAACAAGGAGAAAAACTAGTAGTAATATACACAACTAGCAATCTTTATGAAAAACAAGTGTATCGAATGTGATGAAAGAAGATGACAAAAAAATGTGAAGCAAGAGGTGACAACGTTGCACAAGACACATGTGTTAGTCATGTTAGTTAAAAATATAACAAGTACGTATTGTATATAACAAACATAATGGGGAAGTAAAAAGGAACTATAATGAAATAATAACACTTGTGTAATGTGGAGGTATGCCCCAAGATAAGAATGTAACGAACCATAGAAGCTCCTATTAGCATGTATTGATCTATGTATCTTGTATCGAGCTTAATATACCACATGAATGCATGTGTGTAAAGAGTGAAGAGATATGTTATCTATCAAACTAACGTGGCAAACAACATGTGTAATGTAAAGTGATGAAAACACAAGCTAAGTGTATATGTCATGTTTTTCTATTTTGGAAATATTTGAATGTTTTTATATTTTGTGTGTGCATGTGTTGTTTTTAAACTAATGCTAATATGAGTAAAAGACTAACACCTAAATAGCCTTAATTAACAAGAGTTAAACAAACTACTTAGCACCATCATGATAAGAATTAAACAAGGGTTAGATGCTAAACATTCATTAATAAAACTTTGAAACTAACAATGTTAAAACATCTAAAATCCTCTATTCTCTAACAACAAATAAATGAATGGACCTAAGTAGGCTCCATGGCAATAAAAATGGTTGTCTTTGGTATTCCAAGAACCTAGGAATGAGGGCTTGTCAAAGTTGGGCTACAAGACCCTTTTGACACCTCCCATATGACCTAAGCACTTAGGAAAGAGGCTTAAACTCTTCAAGATGATGAACTCTCAAGAAAACAAAGGAAAGCTTTTAGTCTATTTTGCTATATGCTTTGCATTTGTCTTCTCAAGAAGTTTAGGTGTGTGTATAAAGGTAGAAGGAGGGCTCCTTATATAGCCCAATGAATAAAGGAAACACTTCATCCCTTTGCATGTGAGATAAAGGTAAAACATTATTAAGAATGGATAAGGTTGTTTTATAAAAGGTAACCTTATTTTAGAAGGGTTTAATTTATGCTTAGCAAGTCATGGGAGTTGGGGGGTGTTTTAATTAATCAAAGGTGATTAACTAATAGGTAGATGTAAGCTTATAAAAGCTAATTAGAGGAATATTAGTATGATTTAGGCTATTAGAAGGGGATTAAATCAATTAAATATTGATTTATTGGTTAAATGGAAGGGAAAACTAATTAATTAATAATAATTAATTAGTCTAGGTAGAAGGGGTGATTTATTAACGAAAGGTCGTTAATTAGGGTATTTGTTGGATAGGCGACTTAATTAATTAGCTTAGTGTAATTAATTAATGATGATATGAGGGAAAATGAGCGTTATTGACAATATGTCGTCAATTTGCTAGAAGATAGATAATTAGTGCAATTTAAGTATTTAAATTACTTGGGCGTAATTATGGGTGTCTACATTTTGCAATTATGTCAATGTTTTTTTTGGATTTTGAAATGTTTGGCTATGTACAAAGAAAGCATTAGGGTGGAGATTAAATTTAATATGAGTGTAAGCACATGATATTCAAAGCATTATTGATTAGTTCACCTTCAAGTGTAGCCAAACAATAGACACAAGGACAACCTCGTTTAATAATAGTATAAGGACCTAACTAATTGGGTTTAAACTTTCCTTTTAATGATTTTTCTAAGGACATTGTTAATTTTATTGCTCAACCCAATAAACTACAATTATAACCCACACCATGGTAATTTACATTCTTACCTTGTTCTCCAAACATTATATTGAAATAATTACTCAAGTGTAATTTTGTATCTCTTCGTCCACCATTTGAAGTTGATATCAATTTTGATTCTTGCTTACTATAATTATCATAGATATAATGGTCACTCCATTGATCGGTGCTTCAAGTTACTTTATGTTATCCAAGATCGTATTGTCTCCAATACATTGAAATAGATGCACCCACTAAATTAGCTAAGCTAACCAATGATAATCCTAAATTGAAAATATTCAACAATCCACTTCCTAAGTATAACAATTAAACATCTACTTCTAAGTTGCATAAACTCATCGTGTGGTACCACTAAGCACCCTCTTATAATCAACCTTTAGATAAAATGATTGGTTGGGTTACTCACATGCCATCTCCTACACTTTGATAATCAATTTTGATGATTCTAATATAGATGACATGTTCATCTTAGATGCTATGTATATTCACATCTCTATTCATCAAGTACCTATACATAGTGTGTATGTTCATCTACATAACAATTATATTGTCTAATATTTTCCATTACTCCACGTTCTTGCAATTTATACAAGAAATTTTACATTGATTATGATCCTCGCTACTACGCATTGCTCTACCTATTATAGTTGGTTGTCTTACTATGCCAATCTCATTATTGGTTGTTGTTACTCTTAGATCTAGTGCATTACATTTAGGAATTCATTGGCTAAGTGTTCATAGGGCTATTCCATTGATCATTCACCAATAGTCAAGTTTATTCATAATAGGTAGGTTATCACCATTCAAGGTATTCCTTTTATAGATCCTCCTAGATTTCCTAGTCATTCTTCTACAGTTTCTATCCATATTCATAGTGCATCTACGGATTGGCATTTGGATTTACATAATATCTCTATTGGCTCTACCCCTCTTAGGTCTCTGTTAGGCCATTGGTTATCCACACTATCTCTAGTGGCTTTATCCTTCCTAGGTCTCTTAATATGCATTTGGTTGCACACACTATCTATGGCCACTCTAGCCCTCCTAGGTCTCCCGATAGGCCTTTTATCGTAGACACTATCCCTAACGGCTCTAGCCCTCCTAGGTCTCATCATAGACCTTTGGTTGAACACATTATCTCTAGCGGATCTAGCCATCCTAAGTATCCTAATAAGCCTTTAGTTTCACATACTATCTCTAGCATTTTTATCCCTCCTAGGTCACCTAACGAGGCCTTTTGTCGTGCACGCTATCTTTAGTGGTTGTAACCCACCAAGATCTCCTAATAATCCTTTGATTCCACACATTGTCTATATGTGGATTTCATTCTCATAGGATACCTCATAGGTCCTCTTGTGCACATGATCTCTTTATAGTTCCTCATAGATCTTCTAATGCACATGGTATGTTTAGGATTACTTACTCTTCTAGTCCTCAATGTAGATCTACTTCACACACTATTCGTAGAGCTACTTCACCTAGTTCTTCTCTCAAGCCTTTTGTGGTACATATAATTACTACAATACCACTTGCATTCGCATCACATTCTTTAGCACAATTGAGGGCCATTCCTTTATTCTCTTCGATGGTTGTTTAGGCTCTTTATAAGGTTCTCCTTAGGTAGACCTTATAATATCCTCTTTCTTTGTACATAACTAAACATTTCAAAATCCAAAACCACTAACATAGTTGCAAAACATAAAAACATTCATATATTTATAGAAATATAAAATTAGAACCCGTACACTTGGCTTGTGTTGTTAGCAATTTACATTATACATGTTATTTTGACTTTAGTTTGATAGGTAGTATATCTCTTTTTACTCTTTACACACATATATTCATGAGGTATATTAAGCTTGATGCATGATACATATATTGATACATCTACATATATTGATACATGTTAATAAGAACTACCATAGTTCCTTATAATCTTATCTTAGGGGTGTACCTCCACATTGTATAGGTGTTATTATATCATTGTAGTTCCTTTTTACTTCCTCGTTATGCTTGATTACATACATTTTGTACTTGTTATTTTTCAAACTAACAAGACTAACATGTGTCTTGTGCAATGTTGACACCTCTTGCTTCACATGTTTTTTGTCATCTTATTTCATCACATTTTAATACTCTTGTTTGTCATACATGCTTGTTTGTTGCATGTGTTACTACTTGTTCGCCTCATTTCTTGTGGCCTAAGTGCCTTTCTTCTTATGACACCATGTGATCCAAAATAGGATTTCTAAAATTATATTTTTATAAAGTCCTCGAAAATCTATTTTTAGTAGTTTTCAACAACTTTTAGTGTTTTGCATTTTGGGGTTCTTGAGTATTTTTGGCTTCATATTGTACATTAATAGCCAAAATGCTATTATTATAGGGATTTTTTCAAGCTCATTATTTTACCTTTCTAATGTATCTTCAGTTCTTCAAACGGGTCAATGGGTTAGGAGATATGACTCCAAAATGTAGCCATAAATAAAATAATAGTATAATATGATAGATTTCGATTTTTTTCAACTTATATATTTTCAAATCCATCCTAAGGTGGATAAAAATGGTCTCCATGTAGGATAACCTTTTGGTTCCCCTCTGAAACCCTTCATATTCTATTTTTAATAATTTTTCATATTCCTCATTATATAGCTATAAAGTAGCTTTGTTTTAAATAAAGATATAGATCTCCTGACATACACCCAATCAATGCTCTGATGGAGTTTTCCAATTTGTATACATTTTTAATTACAATAGAATTAGTTTGTGTTTACAACTCTGTCATTGTGAATTGATTGTTATAACACATTAAGAACCATCATTAGTGTGTTGTCCACCAAGTTGTACCTCAATCTAGATCGGTGGTATCATAGCTGATTTCTTTCCACTCTTGCATGTTAGATTGCACAAGGTCAGTATACAAAAAGCACGATGTCCAAACCCATGATCTTTCAAATTACTTTCCTTGTCACTTCAAATGATCTCAAACAATCCAATAGGAAATGGGAGACCCCTTTAAAGAAATGCTCGATGAAGCTTTTGAGAAGTAGAGGAAGGAGATGATGGTAGATTTCATTGATTTCCTCTCTCGAGTTATCCCTACAACTGATCCCATCTCCACAAGTGTAACCACATCAAGTAGACCTTTTAGGGGCTTGACACACCATTCAAGGTACAAGTAAATTTTGACATACCATGGTTTGAAGGAAAAATTGATGTCGATGAATTGGATAAATGGATCAATCAACTAGAATCGTATTTCTTTGTCCATAATTTTTCGATGCTAAAAAGATAAAAAATTTACTTCTAAAATCATCTCTTCATGTCAAAAAATGGTGACAATTATACTCCCTAAATGAGGATGATAATGATTATGTAACAATCAATATAAAACCTCTAAAAACATGGGATGGTTTTATAGAGCCCATCGAGAGAGAAAATCATTCAATGAAGACCTACAAGGACCAGTTTAAGAAATTGCACCGGTTGCATTAAGGTTGTGATCATATAGTGCATGACTATACCGATGAGTTTCATACCCTATCAATAAAATTGGGTGCACGGGACACTGAGAAACATCAAATTCTCAAAAATTGCACTTGGTTGTTATATTACATCTAGGAAGAGATGGAGTTTGTAGAGATTAAAACTCTCTCGGGAAGCCTATCGATATGCAATTAAGATTGAAGAAAGGTAGAAATATAGGGAAATAGAGATACTTCATATTTCAAAAAGAGAAAGCTAACACTAAGTAAAAAAGGTATGCATTGTTATAGATGTAGGATAAGAAGCAGATATGGAAAGAAAAACCACTAAAATATACAAGGATATGGTGTGAAAATCACAAGATCAGGTATGATGACATGAAGGATTGTTGAGTGTCAACAAAACTTTGCTAATAGAGTCATGGGAACCAGATGTAGGAGAAGCCTCCACAGAGAACCGAGGTATACATGAAGAAGAGGATTTGATTATGTGTAAAGATCCATATACCATCGGTACCACCACATGAATAATATCCACACCAAAAGAGGATATAAAACATATATTCCACTCGTAACTGTAGGTAAATGGTACAAATCTTCACTTTATTCTAGATAATAGTAGTATTTTTTTTATATTTATAGAAATATTAAAGAGGTTAAATTTGGTAACCACTCTTCATCCATAACCATACTTTATTGGTTTGGTCAGTCGAGAAGAGATGTATATGTAAATCGATAGTGTCGCACTTCTATTTAATCAAATTGTTAAAATATGTGGTTCTATGTGATGTTGTACTATTAGATGTCCTGTGATGTACTCTTTAGATAACCATACATGTGGGATCATCATGGTGTCTACAAAGTAAGGACTAGGAGTTCCATCATTGCTTTAGGTGATAAGTGCTACCACATTCTTAAGGTAGCTCTTACTAAATCAGAGCCCATGATCAATGCAAAATAATGTTGGAAATTGATCACTCAAATTAGGACCTTTTTCCTACTCGTGATTTGGCCTAAGGACAAGTAAAAATCTGCAACGACCACATGAGTGATCCCACTAAGACAAATTGTGCAATGAAATCAAATGGTTTAGATGATATCGACATATGTTGATTTATTCATAGCTCTAATTGGTGTACCTTTACATTATTAAGTGAAGCACAAAACCGACTTGGTACCTAGAACACCACTCCCGAATGGGCCCCTCGTATAGGCGCTCAATACTTGAGAATGAAGAGATCAAACATCATATTCGGAGCTAATTCGTAAGGGGCACATTTGACCAAGGACATCACCTTGTGGGTCAAATTATTCTTGTGTGAAAGAAATATGAAATATAGTAGCTTTGAGCCTTGAAAAAATCATATCAAAGAACCAATACCTGCTTCCTTGAATTGATGACCTCCTGGACTAACTCAAGTGAGCCAATTTATTCAATAAGATAGATACAAAGTCAAGGTGTGAACAAGTTCCATCGACCCCATTAATGTTTGGAAAACGCATTCAATCTAAGGAGGGCTTGTTCAATTGGTTGGTCATGCCTTTTGGGCTCATAAATACACTTATAACATTCATGAGGAT
Organism: Taxus wallichiana var. yunnanensis; assembly: GCA_018340775.1. Taxonomy (NCBI): domain Eukaryota; kingdom Viridiplantae; phylum Streptophyta; class Pinopsida; order Cupressales; family Taxaceae; genus Taxus; species Taxus wallichiana. The sequence goes on from CM031243.1 coordinate 767,327,825, forward strand.
GTTGAATGATATCCTGTGACCATTCATTGATTCGTTTGTGGTTGTGTACCTAGATGACATTTTGGTCTTTAGTAAGACATGTGAAGAGCACATTTAACATGTCCAAAAGGTTCTTTAGATCCTCCATGAGCACAAGATCTATACCAATATAGAGAATTACTCCTTTAGTATGGTGAGTATCTAGTACTTATGATACATCATTGACAAGGATGGTGAACGTGTGGATGTAAAAAAGATCCAAGTCATGCGAGACTAGCCAACACCAAATACCGTCGTTGAACTTTGAAGTTTCTTAGGACTATACAACTTCTATTACAGGTTTGTACTTGGTTTTTCTCACATTGCATGGCCTTTGAAATAGGTAAAACAAGGAGGAGTGAACATAAATTTCATATGGATAGAGGCACAACAAAAATTCATTTACACAAATGAAGGAGATACTCCACTCTATACCAGTTTTGGTATTGTCATATCTACAAAAGTCATTTGAGATAGAAACATATGTTTCAAAACACACATTTAGAACACTCCTCACACAACATGGGCATTCAATGGCATACCATAGATAAATTCTCGACACAAAGTGTGTAGGTACTCGAACATAGGACAAGGTGTTATACACCATTATGCAAGCTTCAGTAAATAGTGGAAGTACTACATTCTAGGAAAAGAACTATCACACACACAAATCATAAACCTTTGTAATCCATATAGACCCAAGGCCGGTTGCAAAATTATTATCATCGAGGTGGTCCACCTATCTACAACATTTCCACCTCAACATTTGACACAAAAAGGGGAGTGCCAACCGTGTTTTTGATTATTTGTGTTGGCCCCCAATCACCTCTTTGACAATAATCCTTGACTCATCCAAAGCAGAGACATCAAAGTGGCGTCAAATGTATGTACATGACCCCAAGCATTCAAATATCTATCAAACTATAAAGGATCAAAAATATGTTCCAGATGTCATTTATAGGAAGGGTTTTATGCCACATGGGACACCTTTATGTTTCTACAGGGAGTGTCATAAATTGATCTAGGAGGCTCACTATAGTTGAGTTCGAGGTCACTATAGAGTAGAAAAATAATGGAATTCTTATAGAAGTATTTATAATGGCTAAAAATTTCTCATGATGTTACCAGATACATTAGTCCCATCTACCTGTATGATTGCCAAACCAACTAATTGAAAACAAGGCCTTTATAACCCTCAACCAAATTTAAAAACACTATGGGAGTTTGTTTCGAGTGATTTCATGTTAGGTATCCCTTCATCTAAGCATGGCCATGACCATGTCTTTGCGGTGGTTGAAAGGTTCTCCAAAAATATAATCACGACACCTTGTAAGAAGACAATATCAGTAGAGGAGGTAAGAAAGATGTTCTTTGAGCTCGTTTGGGTTCATTTTGGCCTTCCAAAAATGTATTGTATCATATTGAGATTCTAGGTTTGTGGGGGTATTGTTGTTTGCACTATGGTCCATGATGGACATAAAAGTGAACACGTCCATTGCATTCCAACCTCAAATTGATGGGAAAATAGAGATAGTGAATTGTATGATTATGCATCTTCTTTGGATGTATCACTTCAAACATCCATAAACATGGGATGAAAGTCTTGTGCATGTCTAACATAGATACAACCAAGCTCTGCATAGCTCCACGAGATATAGCCCATTTCAAGTATGTCTTTGATTCTAGCCATTGGATCCCATTGATGTGACATTGCCCTTTATGTTAGAGGAAGAATATGCCCATATGCAAGAATAAGTGGATAAGGCAACAATTTTTTTAGAATGAATTCAAAAATTTAAGAACGAGTTCATGAGATCTTGGAACAAACCAACAAGAAATATCATAATTCCTAGTGGGTTCCCCATCAATTCCAAGAGGGGATAAGGTCCGGTACATCTCCGAGAGAGTGACTTGTGGGTGCATATAAGAAATTAATACCTCTACGATATGGGCCATGCACAATAACATAATTTTTGTGAGAATGCTTTTGAGCTCAATCTTCCATCCTACCTTGGATTACATCCAATTTTCAATGTTGAGTAGCTCAACCCATACTTTCCTTTTCTCTTGGATACATTAGACATTGGTGATCAATTCAAGAGTATAGAGCCAAACCTATATTGTGTGACACTAATGAAAATTGATCAAATCATTGACAAGGTGGTCAAGGACATGAAGCATCAACAAATCACACTCTATTACATGGTGAAAGTAGGGCAGATGACACACGAAGGGAAATAATTCACCAAGATTCATATTGAGAAAGAATTCCCACACTTGGTCAAAAAAATCTAGAGCAATATGACCCATCATTACTATTACTTTATTTACTACTACATGTTGGGGTCATATCTCCAGCCCGCTGAACCGCTTTGATAAACCATAAGATTCGTTGAATGGTGATGGAATGATATTGAAAAACATTATTACGATGATAGAACTTTGATATAGTTGTACAATCTTGTGCAAACTCAATTTCCAAGTATAGCTTCAATGTCAAGGCATTATTAGGTCCATATTTCCCATATCCAATGGTTTTCATAGCCATAACATCCTAGAATCATTTGTAATTAGCTAAGTGTATTCATTATTTTGTGTTTTTGAGGTTGTAGCATATTATATACATAGTTGTAAGAATTAATGTTGTTTACGCCCTTTTTAGATTTAACATCTAGATTTAGTGAGTTAGGTCCACTAAAAGGATGTAAAGGGGAGCTACATGAGGTTATTCTAATTAATTAACTTCCAAAATTAATTATGCGATATTAGAACAATGCATTTGTAGATATTTAAAATTGGCAATTCACTTTTTGACACTATTGGTTTTTAACAATGCACTCTTGCTAAGACAAACACACCCTTTCTATCCCCACTTAGTACATCCCGAGGTCTCTTGTCTAAATTTTTAGTCATACACTTTGATATGTTGTCAACTTATGAGAAATAAATGCATAAAATCCATTGATAAAGTCAACTTAACATGATGTAAACCTTGATTTTCATAATTTTCATCCCTATACAAAACCATATAGTTTGGTCACTTGTGATTTGTGGTCCCGGCCAACTTTTACATTTTTAAATAGACATATCCTCCATCTTTGCTTTTAATTTCATATTCTTCATTGGGTCATTTACTCTCTCTAGGTCAGCCTTACCATAACATTTTACCTCAAAACCCTATATAAGCAAGTTAACACTACCTCATTTGCTAACCTATAAATCATATGACACCATATTGTTAGACTCACTTCCTACACAAGAAAAAGGCACAAAAAGCTCTCTAAATCTCACCAAAGATCATACACATTCATAAGGGAAATAATCTCAACATTTTTCAAGCATCCTACTAGGTCAAGGGAATCATCTCTCTCATTTTCAAGCACTCAAACATCCCCATTCCAAGTATTAGCAAGATCCAAACTCAACTCAAGAATTTTCAAGGAGTTCTCAATTTCCAAATCTAGTTGCATTCATTCAGATATCACATGTTAGGTGGAGAAAACATGTGGTTTGAGGCCTCTTTGGAGTAGTATCAATGTCGATGGTGCACGAGGGTGCCCACAACCAAAGTAACATTTATTTTTTAGGGTCTCCAACCCATGTTTAGAATTTAATACCTCATTCAAAATGTTTAGAGAGCTTCACAACATGATAAACAATTAGGGTTTGGTAACAATAAACATTTGTAGGTAGACAATAGTCGCAGAAAGTTACAGATCCATATTCTAAGCAAGTCCAAAACCATACAATAGTGTTAAGTGTAGTGCCCACCAATTTCACTCCCTTTGATGACATTATCTCCCTATGACATTCTTGTATGGGACCCTGGAATTTGATATTATTATAGCTCTATGATTTATTATTATTATGATTCTATTGTAATGTTAACACTTAATTGCTAACTTGTTTTTAGCAAAATGTTGTATGAGGTATGTAATGCCACTTTACTACTGTTATCATTATTATTGGGACTAGCTATGATGTTATGAATATTAATAATCTTAGATTTACATGGATGATATATTTGGATATAATATGTGGCCAAAATGATTATTGATCTCATTGATGGATGGTTACAATGTAATCGATTTGGATGGTTTAGTGTATGAACTTTGATGGAATTATAGAGTGACATGCATCTAGTAACAAATTGTGAATAATGTCATGGTCGAGTTGTCATGACTTCTAACTTCTTGTATATACTGTATTTAATGAATCAACTATTTGATTTTTGTATGTGTATGGCATAATTACTTGAGATGTGTATGATTAGTTCATTTAGCATATTTTATCAAGCATGTATGATGTTTACAATCGAGTGTGCAGATGATACAAGTACATGCCACACAAGAATGTGGGACTCAAAGTTTTCACCTCTAAGATTACACAATTGGTCATATTTGCTGAAATCTCACCTCCCCTTGTTGATCAGTTTTGTTCTTGTTTGTTCTTGGTTTTGAATAGATATGAGCAAACTACTCTCCTTATGTATGTGTCATAATTATTTTGAGTATATTTGGTTGTTTCCTCCTTGGACTCATTTTTGTGTTAGTTAATTTAACCCTTGTTCAAGTCATTTTAGGGGACTAATGGTCCCCACTCATGTTAATGGTGTTTTTATATATTTAACCATGTTTAAGGAAGTGTGGGACCACCTAAGAAAGGGTTAGGTGGGCCCCACCTCTCAAAATGGTCCACTTTTTCCAAGCCCGAAATTGGGCTAAAAAGGGAAATTATAAAGGGTGCTTTACCATAGGGGGTCTCATTTACATTAAAATGGACCTCTTGGACTCTACCTATGGGTAGGGGGACCTTTTCCAATTTTCAAATGGGCTTTTCCCTCTCATTTGAGCCTCTCTTGTCCATATCTTCTTAATTAACTTGTTTTGTGTGCCCTCTTAGGATTTTAGGATAAATATATTTTTGATTTTGTTAGATTTTTTTAGAGATTCCCCTCATTAAGACCCTTGTCTTATGCATGATGGAGACCTAAGGGAATATTAGGTTTGAGAGGGAGAAGGGTGACACATGTCACCCTCTCATTGGTGAGGATCCTTGAGATTCCTCTTCTTATTCCTCCACTTTGAGGGGGTAAGTACTTCTAGGCTTAATTTTACACTTGGGAGTTTGGAGGAGAGCTTGGAAAATAATTGGAGCTTAGAGAGCTTGGGAGTTGGCTTGTTTGGTTGAGAGGTAGGACTCTCACCCTCTTATTTTATGTTTTGCATTATGTAAACATGTATAGAATGGATTTCTTGTTTGGTTGTGAAATTGTGTTGAATGCTTAGTGTATTATATGTGGTTACTTTTATTTTGGTTTCCATCCATCTCACTTGAGATGGACTTGAAATGTTGGGGAAGAGGGTGTAAACCCCTTTTGCACCCACATGGCTTGATGGGAAAGCCATGATGGGATTTATATTTTATTTTCTTCCTCCCTCATATGGTGATGAGGGAGATGATATTTCATATGGGTTGAAAACTCATCTCCCTTCCTTGCTAAGGAAATCTTCCAAGGTTTGAAAAACCTTGGCAAGGAGGAGGCTTAGAGTTGGGATTTGGAGGTTATGTGAATTTTGGAGTATGGTGTTCTTGTTGGAAAAATGTAAGATATGGATTTTCAAATGTTGGAAATGGGCATTCTTGCCCCTCTTCCCCCGTAAGAAATTTGGAGTTTATTCATTGTGTTTGGTTTTTTATTAGTGGAAGTTTGAATTTGTGAATGTGTGTGTTTGAACCTTGTGTTCTTCCCTTCTTGTGCATCTTGGAGCATGCAACCTCTCTCCCCCATTGGATTGGAGGGAGGATAGCATGTCCTCCACTTGTAGAGATGACATGTAATGATTCCATTTGGTTGTGTGGACAACTTAACCATTTCTCTTGCAATTTGGAGTTCCACTCTTATCGATGGAGCATGTTTCTTAGAGACTTGTTTGGAGTATTCATTATTTAGAGAATAGAAAATTTAGTAAAAGATTTCGTATGTTGTTTCCACCTTCAGAAGCTTATCCTATCAGTATCTTATAATGAATTATTTTGTGTTTTGTAAATAAGGAAAAATAATATTTATGTGATATTGGAATGGAAATAATATTGTAATTACACTTGATGCTCTTGTGAAGGAAAGCATTGTTAATTTTAATACGAGTTGGAATCTATAGTTTTATAACTATATTGTAATGGGTGGTAAAGGACTTGTATATTAAGTGCTTTGTAAAATGACAACTTCAAGAGAAGGAAAGAGTTCATTTGAATAGCTAGTGTTTGGAAATCATTTTGAAACATTATATGAAATTGGAATATTGGAAGAAAAAAATTGTACATGGTGCATTGTGAAAGTTCATAAATCATTTATTGTTTTCAAAGAAATACAAACTTTGATCGAAAGCAAAACTTTGTCCTAGTTGAGCCTAATAAAGCAAAGTACACATATGAGGTTTCCATTGATTTGGATTGTTCAAAACATGGTAGGGGCTTGGGTGAATATGTAAATCACTATTAAACTAGGGAGTATGTCACTACATGTTAAATGATGTCAATAAAAGTGGAGGAATGATATTTTTTCAAATTTATATTTTCCTTTTTTATTCTCATGGAAAAATAACGAATGCAATATAAATAAACTACTTGCTCTACCTATAATCTCTTGAATTTACATAAATTATTTCGCTCTCCTAATTAAAACATGAGTGGAGAATTTACTTGAATTAACCGATTATTCTCAATTAATTTTATTTACATTATTGATACTCGAATATAAGTAAATGATTCTTTAAAAAAGTGGGCTAGTAAAATATTTATATATATGGTTACATTTTATAAAAACGTTGATTTGGTATATTGTTTCAAAAAGGAAATGATAATTTTTATTCAAGGGGTAGTATAAGTGAGAAAGACCCACCCAAAACTCGACAAAGGTAAGTATAAATATCCATGGATTTTTTTTTCTCGTACATGAACGTCGATTTCAATTGTGGTCGTTTATTTATAGCTAATTTCTCATAAACGTGCCTCCAAATCCTACCTAGCTAACTTAGTAGGGGAATTTCAAAACCTCCGCCTCTCGCCAATCCCAAAGCCTCTACTACAAAAATAGTTTAACTATCTCCAAAATATACGCCAGTAAGGCATTATATGGTAATCGAAAAATATCCAAGGATTTGAAGTAGACCAGTAGGAACTCAAGGCTTGCACGGAATGTACATAGAAATGTTGTAGCTCTCACGAAAAGGAAATAATAATAATGGTTCCCCTTCTCCCTTCTTCAAAGTTTTGCTTAGCGATTTCGCTAATGCTTTGGTAAGATTTTATGCGTTATTTGATTTATGTCGGTCTGCAAATGATTTATGGAAAAAATAAATGCTCTATTTTATTAAAAAAACCTAGTTGTGGATTTTGAATGGGTTTATAATTAACTAAAATTAAACTAAACTATATGAAAGTCTAATAATACTTAATCTAATATAGGAGGACTAAAACATCAGAAATTGTTCTAAAACAATATGGAATGATTTTAAATAATTATATCAAATGAAATAAAACCCTAAGTATGTAAAGATGTAAAAGGAAAGGACTTAGCTGATTGTCGAAGACTGCGTGCAAGGTGTCAGCAGTCCGATTGTGATCCCAAAGCAGAAAGACTATCACTCGAACTTCCTAAAGGTCAAGATCTAGGATCTCGAAGGACCGTAGCACCCGTGAATGGAGTGGAGTGCCCCGACCGCTCCAAATTCTACTGGGCTATGTAGTCCTCATATACTTTTAGGATTTTATTTTTTTTTCGGGTCGGAAGAGTGTCTAAATATTCTCCTTTTGTCACACTTCAAAGTCACACTAAGATCAATGGATTTGATGAAAAATACAATGAAGAAAACACAAAGAAACATCAAAACCCTAAAAAAAAAGAGTGCAAATGAATGGGTCAAATGACCTTAGCTACCACAACAATGGGCTTACTAAATTGAGCATTGCACTACATTTTAGACCCAAATGTAGTTTTAGTGTGTGTGTGCATGTCATGCCCTATAGGTGCTCTTGTGCTAGTTGTAATTTGTGAAGTAATAAACAATAATAACTATAAAAATGTAATAGCATGTGTGCATGGAATAAAATAGAATCCCTCCCCTATGTTATGTGTGTTAATGCAGATCTCCTAGCCTTGATGCATGACACTATGTGGATGTAAGTGATGTAATGGATGTAACTCTAGATGGAGTGATAGTAGTATGTGATGTTAGGACCCTCATTATGGTCTCATAACTTTATATTTATAGGGTTCTCTTGCTCTAATTTTATAATTAACCCCAACATGGCCGACTAGGAAAAATATAAGGATGAAAAATGGATAAAAGAGGCCAAAAAGAGGTGGGAAAGAAGAACATGGATCGGGGTGCCCTGTGAGACCACCAGGCGCCTCTGGGCGCCTCAAGACAGCCTGAGGCTTGGTGCCCTGTTTAGGCTAAAATGATGGGAAAGTTACGAAATAGGTGGGCATGCATAGGAAAATATGTGGGAATGACGAAATAAAAGATAAAAATAAGATGGCCAAAAGGTGGGATTAATTAGTACTTTATTCACTTGAGAACCTTCTAAATAATAGTATAAGATTGAGCTAAATAATGCCTAAAGTGCATGATTTTGTGTCTACATTTTCCCCCACTTTATGTTGGTGAGCGAAATGCTCAGTAACATAAAGTAGATAGAGATGTGTACCTGATATCCATGTAGAGTGTAGAGAGAAGACATGCCTTGATGGACTAGAATCAAGCGTGGAATGACAAAAAAAAAAAATGTGGAGATGCGTGGATTCTAAAGATGAAAAATGTGCATAAAAAGTGATGAGAGTGAACCTAGGGTGAAACACATGTGTAGTTACTTACGGTGTGTAGTGTACCTACATGGTTAGTAAAGGCAAGTGTCATCCTGGTGTGTTGTCATTACATCATCATCGTCATCATTGTTGTTGCCCCTAATTTGACTACTTGTTTCTCATACAACTGGACTTGAAAGGAGAAAATGATCAAGTAGTCAAATATGTATGTATGTAAAAACACTATGTAAAGTACGCATGTGTAAAATACGCAAATGTAAAATATGTGAAAAGGAAAGTGTAAATGGAACATGTGCACTTGATCCATGTCAAGAAAAAGGTAGAAGGATATCCTCTACTGTCATGAGTTTTTTGGGCAATCTCACGCCACCCTGGCTGAAGAAGTATAGGAGGAAATGCTCTATATCCTCCAACCTTTAACTACTTTTGCTGAAATGTGTGAAGAGATATTTGTAGCGTCCTAGTTTTTAGGCGATCCGACGCCAACTAGGAAAAGTAGTGTAGAGAGGCACACCCATTGTAACCCCTAAGCCTATAACTACTTCCCAAAAATGCCAAAGGACACCATGTCCTGTAGAGGCCACTTGTGTATGGAGTTTGTAGACTGGTCTGAACTCACTCATTGTATGTAAACCCACAATGCTAAGGGCGGAAAGTGCACTATATTGAACCGGTGTAAATATGTTGTGTTAGTATGTGAAACCCTCAATGATTCCCCCTCTTTTTGGGGGCACATGCGACATTGTTGAAAGGAGAATGCAGCCCCAAAAGAGGACCTACCGCACTCTGACATGTAGAACTCTACCCTATAGGGGAAAGGGAAAATGCTTGGTAGAAACCAAGGTGCATACAAAAGGGGATGGCTAGCCAAAATAAGTGTTAGTCTAAAAACACATGCATGTAATAAGACAAGTGTAAAATATGTAGACAATGTAGTAACTACCAAACAAAGTAGTGTAAACACGCAAGAAAACAAGTAGACCACACAAAGTGGGTTGCAAACATGGGACATCACTCACGATGTCACAAGACACACAAGGCTGTCATGGCCACAAACAACAAACAAGTGTGCACACAAGAAAAGGGCAAAGCCCGCATACAATGGCAAATAATGTAGACAAGTAGAAAAAAGTAAACAAGTAGTCATGGAAACATGTAATCCTATGTAAAACAAGTGTTGCACATGGAACACCCATTAGCATGTTAGAGCAATAACCAATATGTCAAAGTGTGTATGATCAAGTAATATAAGATGCTAAGTACAAAATGAAACAATAACACCTGGATGAGATGAATGTGGATGCCCCCAACGACCAAGTATAGGAAGGGTAGAAGGTGAGCATCCGTATGTGTGTAAGAGTCATGTATCTGTGATCACACTAAACAAAGGCATGAACGCGCATGTGTGGATGATATAGATAATGACATATAAGAAATTAATCTAACATGTGTAGTAAAGTGATCATGCAAAACACTAGTAAAGCAAAAGTAAATGCCCCAAGACAATGTAGTATGTTGTGGATGGATGGAATGGAATGCAAGATGGAATGATAGAGCCACGTGCCCCTGAGTGAATGGAAGTGTATGAAATGAGGCTCATTTTGTTTTCCCCTAGCAGTCAAGAATGAACCGTAAACGAGAGTGCGTCATCGGGAAATGGTCAAGTAGTGTTGTTGTTGTGTCTAGCACGTTGTGATGAGTGTGTATATGTAATGGTGATGAAATGTGACATGTGGAGAGATGTGTGTGAACCCTATAGCCAAAGCGTATATCACAACTTGTTGAATGAATGAGTGATGATTTATCCCTAAGCGTATATCACTAGATGATGAAAGGATGAGTGATGATTTAGCACTAAGCATATATCACTACATGGTGATAGAAATAGGTGACGATTTAGCCTAAAGCGTATGTCACTACAAGATGAAAAGAGGGAGTGGTGATGTAACCTAAGGTGTATACCACTACAAGATGATAGTATAGGTGATAATTTAACCTAAGGTGTATATCACTAATGCTGGAAATGTCACATGAGAAATGTCACATGGTGAGTGTAAGGTCCATTTTATTGGTAAACCCTCGACATTCAAGTATGGACTGAGGAACTAAAGTGCGTCATCGAGTGGTGAGTACAACACAAAAAAAGGTAATATATACATGACCAAGTGATGAATATGGTAGGTAAATGCGTGGTATGGGAAACACAATATAGGATGTGTAGGGTATATAGGATATGTAATATGTAAGATGCAATGATAAGTGTAGATAGAAATAGAATATGTAATGATAAAATGTAAAGCTAGACCCATATATAATGGAACCTAGCATAGTATGTAGAATGTATGTGGAAATGCGTAGTATGACTATGTATAGGTTATGCGAGGATAGCCTAATAATGTATGTGGTGTGTAGGGTAAGGACTAGTAAAATGTAGAATGTAGGGATGAAATGTAAAACTAGACTCATAGGTAATGATGACTAGTATAATATATATAAAACATATGCGGTGAAGATGTGCAATGTATAATGTGACTAAGTGCATAGATACCATCATAGATGTAATGCGTAGATGAGGACTAACATAATGTAGAAATAAGTAGAATGAATGGTGTATGACATGCAATGTCTAATGCCTAAGGTGTAGTGTGTGGGGTTCAATGTAATGGTAATCACTCCACAAATAGATGGCCTAGTAGGAGTGGTTTGTGAACTAATTTTGATAGGGGGTTGAATTTTTTGACTTGGGGATACCATAGGTGATTGCTTAGGTGACACTTGACTAACCAAAGAAGGTGTATGAGAAGTGGTATAGTGATGCTCAATAAGTGGAGAAGAAGCAACATCAGAAATAGGAGATCCATGGGATGGAACAATGGTATTTGTCTGACTAGGAGAAGAATCAGTATGCTCATGTGAGTGATTATCAACATCAAACATGTAATGAATGAGAGGAGTATCTAAAACCTCCTTAGAAAGAGTAGAGGGAGGCTCACTAGTAGCCGTAGGTGTTTTCTTAGATGGAGCTTGACTAATCAAGGAAGGAATAGACTTAGGAGTCCATGTGGGTGTGACCTTTGGAAGGGGATGTTGTGTACTGAATGAAATAAGACCTTGACGTGTAAGACTTTGGATTAGGCAACATAGAGTGTGGCAATCATTTACATTATGTCCATTGATTCGATGATAATTGCAATATGGATGACTTGAATATTTTGCTAATCAACAAGGCAAATAGTAATGAGTAGGTGGTAGAGTGATCAACTGACGACTAAGGAGTTGAGTAAGGATTGCATGGTGTGGTATTATGCTCAAATATGAGAGGCTCAGGAAATGACATGTCTTGAGGTTCAGCTAGATGACATGTAGTGGACATAGATTACATATAAGATGTAGAAGGAGCACAAACATGCGATTGAGAAGCATCCTTAAGTTGTTGGATTTCAGATCTAAGAGATGTGATCGTTGATTCTATAGATTACATAGAGGATGTATGTGATTGAGAAACATCCTTAAGTTGTTGGATTTCATATCTAAGAGATGTGATCATTGATTCCATAGATTGCATAGAGGATGTATGTGATTGAGAAACATCCTTAAGTTGTTGGATTTCAAATCTAAGAGATGTGATCATTGATTCCATAGATTGCATAGAGGATGTATGCAATTGAGAAGCATCCTTAAGTTGTTGGATTTCAGATCTAAGAGATGTGATTATTGATTCCATAGATTGCATAGAGGATGTATGCATGATTGAGAAACATCCTTAGACTGTTGACCTTCAGATCTAAGAGATGTGATTGTGGATTCCATGACAAAATTTTTTTACATGTAAGGCCTGAATCGAGTCTAAGATGGGTTGGTTAGATGGAGGGTTAGTCAAGGTTAGGGTCAACAAAGAAACAATGAAGCATAACACTTAATTCATGTGGAGGAATATTGTCATCATAATACTTGGTGTCTAAGGCACTTTGGAAAATAGTCTTGACAAGTGGGATGTTTCTTAAGTAAATCAGATAAGGGGACTTGATGACCCATGATAGGGAAAATGAGGATCCTAAGCATGAATTATGTTGGTTGGGTTCACCAAAATGATTAACTAAAATTTAAACTAAACTATAAGAAAGTATAATAATAGTTAATCTAATATAGAGGACTAAAATGTTGTAAACTATGCTAAAATAGTATGGAATGATTTTAAATAATTATATCAAATGAAATAAAACCCTAAGTATGTAAAGATGCAAAAGGAAAGGACTTAGTTGATTGTCAAAGAATGTCACGAGTGTGTCGCAGGTTTGATCGTGGATTCCGTGAAGTAAGAACGAACGACACTCGTAAGTCCCGTAAAGGTCGGATCTGGAAGGATATAAAGCACCGGGAAAGGACTGAGGCACCCCGAGGTACCAGGGTGCCTCCAGTCCTACTCTAGACTTTGTAGTCCTCGCAGATTTTTAGGATCTGAATTTTTCTAGGTCAAAAGAGTGTCACAAATATTCCCCTTTTGTTTGATCTGTTCAAAGTCAGCACCAAGATCAATGGATTCATGCCAAAACCCTACAATGAAGAAAACACAAAGCCAAGCATCAAAACCCTAAAAAAATAAAGATACAAATGAATGGGTTGGACTGACCTCAGCTGCCACAACAATGGGCTTACTAAATTAAGTGATGCACTACATTTCAGACCCAAATGTAGTTCTGGTGTGTGTGTGTGCATGTGTTGTGCCCTAGGTGCTCTTGTGCTAGTCGCACTTTGTGAAGTAACGAGTAATAATAACTATAGAAAATGTAATAGCATGTGTGCATGGAATAAAATAGAATCCCTCCCCTATGTTGTGTGTGTTGATGCATATCTCCTAGCCTTGATGCATGACACTATGTGGATGCAAGTGATGCAATGGATGTAACTCTAGATGGAGTGATAGTAGTATGTGATGCTAGGACCCTCATTATGGTCTCATAACTTTATATTTATAGGGTTCTCTTGCTCTAATTTTGTAATTAACCTCAACATGGTTGACTAGGAAAAAGATAAGGATGAAAAATGACTAAAAGAGGCCCAAAAAGAGGCAAAGAAGAACATGGATCGGGCACCCCAGTGAGACCAATGTCCTAGGGTGCCCTAAGATACGAGGCATGGGCACCCCGGTTTAGGCTAAAATGTCGGGACAATTATGAAATAGGTGGGAATGCATAGGAAAATATGTGGGAATGATGAAATAAAAGATAAAAATAAGATGGCCAAAGGTGGGATTAATTAGTACTTTCTTCACTTGAGAACCTTCTAAATAGTAATATAAGACTAGGATAAATAATGCCTAAAGTGCATGATTTTGTGTCTACAGATTTATAACATAACATGAATGCCTAATCAGATTTCTAGAAGGCCCGAGAAGATGGATATAAAGTTTTTAATTGACACTTGCAATTCTTATTTGGGAATTGAGAAGAATATTTGTTCAATAATATTTTGTAGGGGTCTCATATAGTTCGAAAGAATCTTTGCTTTTAATATGGGCATTTATTAGTCATTCCATTATATGATTAGTAAGTATGTTTGTGTATTATATTGGGTTATAAAGTGTGTTGTGGAATATTAATTATAAAATTCAAACACTTTCTTTTAAAAATATTATTTAGATTACAATAAAATCATCTCTTCTTTATGTATTTGTTGAGTGTTGCTTGAAATGAGACTCCACGAAAAATTTCATGGCACATTGTTGTTTATGAAGGGTTTTTATCCACCTCGGAAGCTCTTTTGGTGCTGCAATTCCACCCGGGAACATTGAATTCACTCTAAATGACATGGTTGTCCACCTTGCCAACTTTGACAATGCACATAAATCCGGATGTGTAGAAGAAATCTATAACATAATCTTAGGCATTTTTTAGATTTTAAAATATATTTCATTGTTTTTGATAGCATCCTCCTAGCACATGTTGACGTGGAATTATTCACAGAAGCCTTCATTTATTTTAAGCATTGTATGTATTATAAATATTAGTAAAAAAAAACAACGGCTTGTTATATTTATTGGGCTGGATTCTCTTATGATTTTATGGTACATAATTATTTTATGCTAAGTTCATATTTATTAGTGATTCTCCCAATCGAGCTGAGATTTGATGCCCATCTCGAACATTTTGTACATGTTTTATCCATATTTTATTCTTTGCAAAATAGTCTACCCGTCCCTATTTGATGTGAAGCAATTTGGAAAAACGTCATAATCACCATGAAAACATTCGATATAAATATAAGTGCATCATTATATAGATATTTAAATAACATATTTTTCTGAAAATATATTTATATCAAGCATATAATACCTAAAACATACCCGACCCTCATAAATACAACTAAAAACAATGTATTTTTAAATTATTTAATAAAGAAAAATTTGACAGAGATGGATGGGCTATTTAACACCATTTAACGTTATAAAAAATTGGTTTGATAGGTGGGTTCAACCACAAATCTCATCCATGCTCCTAATGATTCTACCAAGCTCCATTTAGGTAGAGTTTTAACTTTCACAAATTTTTACGCTAAGTTCATATTTATTAGTGATTCTCCCAATCAGAGCTGAGATTTGACGCACGTTTGTATGTTTTTTACATGTTTCAACCGTATTTTACACTTTGCAAAATAATCTACCCGTCCCTATTTGACGTGAAGGAATTTGTCAAAACCGTCATTATTACCATGAACACATTCAATATAAATATAAGTGCAACATTACATAGATATTTAAATAACATATTTTGCTAAAAATATATTTATATCGAGCATATAATACCTGAAACATACCCGACCCTCATAAATACAACTAAAAACAATGTATTTTTTAAATTATTTAATAAAGAAAAATATTTGACAGAGATGGACGAGTTTTTTAACACCCTTTAACATCATAAAAATTAGTTTGACAGTGTAATGGCTTTGTATTTATATAGTTTTGCCTTGTTTGAAATTTGTAATTAATCACTAAAAGGCCAACCCATAAGAAAATAAGATGCCCAACTAGAAAAGACCCCGTGGGGTCAATCGTCAAATCTCATCCTTGCTCCTATGTGATCTACCAAACTCCATTTAGGTAGAGTTTTAAACTTTCACAAATATTTAAAAATTAAAAATGGCGGTCATTGAAAATTTGTAGATGCAGGGGTTAAATTTGATGGCCACCTATGTCTGTCAAACAATTTTTAGGTGACAATAAATTTTGAATGTTGCCCATCAAAAATACAAAATAATGTTATTTATACATTACTTATAAAATTTATAAATGACTACTCCATATTTATTTAACTATGTTTAATATATACTAATATAATTTACACACACACACACACACACACACACACACACACACACACACACACACACACACACACAAATAAATGATGGTCACATTTTAAATATACAAGTCACACATGACAGTTGTATAAAATATTTGAAAGTATTTTACGTCCAAAATCATGAAAAAAATCTAAACGACTGTCAAATTTAACCGTTATGTAGATGTCCTTGAAAATCTCATTGACAGTTGGCCTTGATCGTCAAATCTCATCCCTGATACCATTCACATGTCCGCATCTATTTGGTCAATGTGCATTCAACAGTGTTAGCTTACACCTTTTGTGCACACCTGAGCTCCAGAATTCAATTCATAAAGCATTCCAGATAGTCTTTCCTAGGCATTTAGTTGGGCTCTTTTTGGACTGACGCAAAAAGGGATTCATCATCTTTGGCTACAAAAAAAATATTGCCAGATGCTTTCTAAAATAATGCCAACGTTGTGTTGTGCAAGTTCAAACATCACCTCTCTACTCTAAAATATTGCAAAGAATGGACCCACTATAGTGTATTGATCTTTACGTTGACGTACACACCCTAAAGCCTTTGCTAAAAAAAAAAATTCCTTGCGTTCAATATTATGTTTCAATTAAAAATGATGCTTGATGATGTTTTAAGTTCACTCAAAGTATGATTTCATACTAGGCATACATGTTCAACTCCAATGTACCATGATCGAAAATGTAAGGATAATTATTCATTGAATTAAAATTGTACCTAGGTGGTGCACCAAAGATGTTGATAGGGATGCGTTGAAGAAGTTAAAGTTGAAGGATTGAAGGTGGGGCATTGGGACACCAAATTAAAATCCTACTTTTTATTGGATTTGCAACTTTTAAGGATTATTGCAATCACATTGTTATGTTTTTACTAACATAAGCGTGAAAGAAAAACAAAAAACTTGTAAACAAAAGAAAAAAGGGTATATGCTTCTCACAAGAGTATTGATTCATGTACATCTAGACAAAAACAACTCCAACGACAACAATTTTTTTGATGCTATATTGTTTGTTAATAAAGAGGATACCTTTAAATATGAGAATGGGATGAAGGTCATGATGGGAAAAGGAAGAAGCCTCTCGACTCAAATATACACAACTTTCCTTTCTTGTAAGTAGTGGTGAAGGAGACTCTACAAAGCCTCCAAAGCCAGGGAGAATGTGGATGTCAGGTTCAATGGCCCAAGGATTATCCCCTTAGGCATGACTCATCATGGAACAAACCCACAATTCAATAATCCTCTATTCTTTTGAAAAAATAAAGATTGAAAAAGTAGATACGTCAACACTAATTTATACACCAAAAAGATAGGGCAGTAAGGAATTATCCACAAACATTTTTGCATCATAGCAATTGTTGGATTTGTAATGTTAACAAGTAATTAAGTATTTGTCAACCATGTCTTGCTTTTTAAGATATCTCCATAGTACGTTTCCTCAATGACCTACACACCCCACCCCCTTTGTACCATCAAACAATTGATAAAAATGGCGCTTGGTTAACATGTCCTTGATCAAATTAAAAATATTTTTATGAGATTTTGTGTTAGTTCCCCTATGATTTTTGTCTCCCCTTGAATTCTCCGCCCTCAATCCATTTCTTGATCACCCTCAATGTCCTTCTATATTTCATTCCCTCCAATTTAACTTCTTTGATGTATTACCTTCATTGTTTCCATTGCAGAATTCAAGTGCGATTGCTAGTTAAAATAAAATTGAACTAAACTCTATCTTAACATAAAAACAAAACGATTATATATATATTATATATGTATATATGTGTGTGTGTGTGTGTACATATAACTTAAGCTTAATCTAACCCTCTTAAAATCATATTTCCTAGTATATATATACCCTTGGTTTGCCTTTTGACAAATGATATATTTATATAAATTTAAAATTATTTTGTTTTTATGTTAAGATAGAGTTTAGTTCAATTTTATTTTAACTAGCAATCGCACGTGAATTCTCAGTAATGGAAACGATGAAGGTGATACATCAAAGAAGTTAAATTGGAGGGAATGAAATATAGAAGGACATTGAGGGGTGATCAAGAAATGGATTGAGGGCGGAGAATTCAAGGGGAGACAAAAATCGTAGGGGAACTAACACAAAATCTCATAAAAATATTTTTAATTTGATCAAGGACATGTTAACCAAGCGCCATTTTTATCAATTGTTTGATGGTACAAAGGGGGTGGGGTGTGTAGGTCATTGAGGAAACGTACTATGGAGATATCTCGAAAAGCAAGACATGGTTGACAAATACTTAATTACTTGTTAACATTACAAATCCAACAATTGGTATGATGCAGAAATGTTTGTGGATAATTCCTTACTGCCCTATCTTTTTGGTGTACAAATTAGTGTTGACGTATCTACTTTTTCAAAAGAATAGAGGAGTATTGAATTGTGGGTTTGTTCCATGATGATTCATTCCTAAGAGGATAAAATTCGTGCGATTCTAGTTAAAATAAAATTGAACTAAACTCTATCTTTGATGTATCACCTTCGTCGTTTCCATTACTGAAATTCACGTGTGATTGCTAGTTAAAATAAAATTGAACTAAACTCTATCTTAACATAAAAAGAAAATGATTTTAAATTTCTATAAATATATCATTTGTCAAAAGGCAAACCAAGGCTATATATATACTAGGAAATATGATTTTAAGAGGGTTAGATTAAGTTTAAGTTATATGTACACACACACACACATATATATACATATATACATATATAAATATATACATATACATATACATACATACATACATACACACACACACACACACACACACACATACATATATAATAATAACACAATTATGAAAACATACGTTTAAAAACATAGAGAAAAAATTAGAGGGGTTGTGACTTGGCCGTGATCCCTTCCCCAAACCCTATACATTTGATTATATTTGGGGCTCGACCCCATATTAGTTTTTTTTCCCTTCCCCACTCTTTCACGCCTTACTCCCGGTATATACTCCCATTAGGTGGGGTGTGACCCTAAAAATTTGCAATACCTCTTTTCCTATGCATTTTAGCCATACAACCTCTTACTTACCACTAATCTTGTAATGGGCACAACCCTACTTGTGGAATAGACCCCTTCCACCTTTAATGTATGGCTTTCTAACATGTATCAAACTACACACACACACAAGCGCATATAAGAGAAAGAACAATAAATTATATGATTTTGTGAATTTCCAAAAGTAGGATAATGGTAAATACATATAAATGTATACACACATATACATAGATCTCTGCTCCAAACCCTAATGAGGGTATGCAATGGGATCAAAGGAGAAATAAATAAGTTTCTTGTGCCTTCTTGAATACCTTCCTCAACTCCTGCAATAAAAGCATGAAGAAATGTATGCTAAATGTTAAAATGAAATGATAATGGGATATCTTAGAGGAGAATAAGGATTTTAGGAATCCCTAGGATGAATGGTGTACATAATTTTTATCCAAGGTCTCAAAACTAATCTTAGGATTTGCCACTTGCTTAGGGAGCTTATAAACTTGAATTTCTTTTAATTTAAGCAAGAGGGATCCTTTATTTTGGACTTGAAAGATATTTTTTTGTAATTAAATTAATTTATTTTTAGTAAAAAGGGACATGGGTCCATTTGAATGGGCCAAATGGGAACCATGCCCAATTCTATTATCCTAAGCTATATTTAATTAAGTTCTCCTTCTTGATAAAATAGTTCATTGGAGGAGAAAACAAAATAAATCAGTAATGCTTAAATAAACCTTAGTGGCCCATTCTTGTGTAATGAGGGGATTGATCCATAGGGATCCAAAAAAACACACCATTCCATCAGATCCATCAACACCAAGAAGGAAAAATGAAGAAAAATGAGGAAAAAGGAGGTTTTGTCTACAAATCAACAAAACCACAGACTCTATGTAGAGCGACGGTTACAGAACCATCACCTAGACATGGCGATGGTCTTATAACCACCACCCAGTTGAGACGATAGTCCCATCTATTTGGTGATTGCCGGTTTGCGCGGGGTGGTGGTCTTGACACTTTTGACGGAAAAATAAAATCAAGGAACAAATAGTTCTAGAATTCAAACCAATGGCTATGTCTTCCCTTCCATGCCCTTTCACATCCTCCAATGCACGAGAGGACATGAGAAGGCCTATAAATGCATGAAAGGAAGAGGAGAACGAACATTCGGAAGATCCAAAGAGATCAAGAGCAAAGTTTGAGTCATGAGAGCTAGTGAATAGAGATTATTCAGTGTTGGGGTGGAATTGGAGGAGCAAGGTGTAAGAAACAGAGCAAGCAAGTAACTAGAGGGGAATTTTACATTGTTGTTGTTCTCTACGCTTATCGTATTCTATAATTGTTTTAAAGTTGGCCAATAAAAGTGGGAAGAAAGAGTGTTTTCCCTTCCCGACTGGTTTTCCTCCATTGGAGGTTTCCAGGATAAAATTGTTGGTGTTTGGAGTTTGAATTCATTTCACTTATATGGAATTTCTTTTCTAAGCACTAGATAATTAGTCACTAAGGCTCTAATCTTTGCCAAATCAGTCATTTTCCAAAGAGAAAGTAGAACAAAAAATTATTGTGATTTTTGTGAATTTCCAAAGTAGAAGTTTACAGATCATTTTGGTATCAAAGATGATTATATATCTAGGACTATGGGTATTTGATTTGTTCTTTTGATTTATATGATAATGAAAAGGTCCAAAGGCGAATAAGTTTTACCTTACGAACTAGATATTTATATGAAGAAGTGGAAACAAAGAATTTGAGCTCAAATGGAGGAAGAGAACTTGGTCCGTAGAGTCGAGATGCTAGAGACCATGATGGATAGGTTGCATAGAAAACAACAAGAACTTTCAGATCTGCAAAAGATGACTTTAGTTAAGCAAGATTCCATGGACTTAGTGGTTTGAGCACTGGCCAAAAAATTTGGTATTGGAGGGAGCCACGATGAGGAATATTTGGAAGGGCATGAAGAAGAGGCTACAACTATTGTAAGCGAGAAGGTAAAATCTGCTCATACTCCTTTTAAAGTCAAAACGAAAGTTGAAATAAAGAATTTTGAAGGAAAAGTAGATGTAGAATTACTTGGATAAATGGATAAAATAGTTGGAAGTTTATTTTAGTGTGCATAATGTCATTGAGGCACAAAGGATCACCTTTGCATGTCTCAAAATGGAAGGTCATGCTTTGGTTTGGTGGGAAACCCATCTAGCCACTTGTGAAAAGAAGAAACATCCTATTGTTAGTACTTGGAAGGGTTTTAAAGAGTTGCTTAGAGCTAATTTCTATCCTATCGGCCATAAGACTGACCAAATGATTAAGTGGCAATACTTTAGGTAGGGCAAAATGGTCAAAGCAGTGTAGGACTATACTATGGAGTTTTGAGACAAGCCATGTTGCTTAATATGGACTTGGAGGATGAGGACATTCGACCAAATATTTGGGAGGAATTCACACTCACCTTCAAAGGAAGGTAATCTCCACGAAGCCCAAGGATCTCAATGAAGCTTGCATGCAAGCATACTATATTGATGATGAGAAAAAACAAGGAGAAGCAGAGCCAAAGGAAGACCAGTCAACAAATCAACAACAAAAGGAGCAGGATCAACAAGTTACAAAGGTAAATGGAAAGGTAAACAGGCTGCCATTGCTTTGCATACTTGTAAAGATCCTAAAAAATTTTGTAAGAATTGTGATATAAATGGACATACTGACGCCACATGTTGGAAGTTGCATCTGGAATTGCACCCAAAGCACCAAACCAAGGATTCCAAGAAATCCATGGCCACTTTGTGAAAACAAAGAAGAGGTGGAGATTGAGGATGATTTGGATGTAGATGAGAGGCTAGGATGCATGGCCACTAACATGTACGAGGGAGAAGAAGAAGAATAAGAGATGAGTAAGCTATTTCAAATCAGAATCCAAATCAAGAAGACTAAGGTAAACACTTTAGTAGATTCTGGTTCTTAGTCAAATTTGATTTCTGATACGGTTGTAAAAGAGCTTGGTCTAGAAACTTACGAGCATCCACGTCCATACCCATTGGGATGGGTAAATAAGGGTGTAGAAATCCAAGTAACAAGAAAGTGTAAGTTCAGATTTGGGATAAATTCCCAATACATAGATGTATTAGAGGCTGATATCATTCCACTTGATGCATTTGATGTTGTCTTTGGAAGTCCTTACTTGTATGCCAGGATGCTATATTCACAAGGAGGAGAACCGGTACAGATGGGTCAAGGACAAGAGTCAGTTTTAACATCTGGGCACACTAGAGCAAATCAAAGAAGGCTATGGTAAGTGCCAACCAAGCACAAAGACTTATTCAGGAAAATCATCAGTTTTGTTTACTTTCATTGGAAGAAAAGTAAAATGGAGTAGAGAGCACAAATGTTTCTAACCAAAGGATGGAGAATTTGGATAGCACTTGTCAATTTTTATAGAAGAAGCCACCACAAGAATTTCTCATTCAAGGAGCAATACAAAATTTCATTATGCGAGTCACTTTATCTACTTGATTCACTTTGGACATGATAGTAGGGTAGTAGAAAGAGGAGTAGATGTGAGGAAAATGGTGACTATAACAATAAAACACATGGAGAAGATATGACAAATCCATCTCAAGAGACAAAGTTTGTCACACTTCATGTGGATGCACTCGGTAGCAAGTTGTAAGAGCTTGCACCTATTAGGGTCATCTATGCATGATAAAGAAAACATACAAAATCTTCCTTCAAAGAGGATTGTACTCGAGACAACTCGAAGGAGGATGTAGCACTGGAGAAGAAAACCAAAGATCCACGAGAGTCTTGGTAGGTTAGATGAGAATAGAAGATGCCAAGGGAAACCCGATGGTACTCAAAAGAAAAAGAGAGGGAGTTGATTCCTCTACCACTCCCCCAATAATATTTTATGGGACCAAAAGCCTCCTAAATAGGGGAGGTATGATCCATAGGGATCCAGAAAAACACACCATTCCATCAGATCCATCAGCACCAAGAAGGAAAAATGAAGAAAAATGAGGAAAAATGAGGTTCTGTCTACAAATCAACAGAACCACCACTATGTGTAGTGCAGTGGTTACAAAACCACTTTGCCCAGAGATAGGGCGGAAATCCTATAACCACCGCCCATCTAAGGTGGTGGTTCTTTGATTTCCGGTCTGCAACAGAGTGGCAATCCCGACACTTTTGATGAGAAAAATAAAATCAAGGAACGAATAGTTCTAGAATTCGAAGAGATGGTTGTGTCTCTTCCTTTCATGCCCTTTCACATCCTCCAATGCACGAGAGGACATGGGAAGGCCTATAAATGCATGAAAGGAAGAGGAGAATGGACATTCAAAAGATCCAAAGAGATCAAGAGAAAAGTTTGAGTCATGAGAGCTAGTGAACAAAGATTCTTTAGTGTTGGAGTGGAATTGTAGGAGCAAGGTGTAAGAAATAGAGAAAGTAAGTAACTAGAGGGGAAGTTTACATTGTTGTTCTTCTCTACGCTTATTGTAATTTGTAATTGTTTTAAAATTGGCCAATAAAAGTGGGAAGAAAGATTGTTTTTCCCTTCCCGATTGGTTTTCCTCCATTGGAGGTTTCTAGGATAAAATTGTTGGTGTTTGGAGTTTGAATTCATTTCACTTATATGAAATTTCCTTTCTAAGCACTAGATAATCAGTCACTAAGGCTCTATTCTTTATCAAATCTGTCATTTTCCAAAGAGAAAGTAAAACAACAAATTATTGTGATTTTTGTGAGTTTCAAAAGTAGAAATTTACGATCAATGTAATGAGGCAATGGTGATATAAAAACACCTTGAATTAATGTGAATAATATTAATATTGAACTTAATTAGAATTTTGTGTAAACAATAGCTTTATTTTTGGCTCTAATCCCCTTGGTCAAGTTAACATCATGATTTTTTACCCCAACTAAATCATCGACTTCAAATAATTATATAGCATGAATAGAAACCTAGTTGGCATAATATGTCACGAAGGTGCTTGATATATCCTCTTGGAACAATAACACGATGAGACTTAGTGTCTTAAGTTGTGTAGATATAAGTTTACAAATCAAAATGAAAATTAAATTTAAACCTTTTTTGAGTATGATTAAAACCTTTAGTGGAAGGGGTAAGAGCTATAACTTAAGTGACGACAATGGCAATTCCAATGTTATGGTTGAATGGTGTATCCCTAGTTAGCAAGTTTCACACATAGGTTAGTATGGGATATCTTAACCATCAATATGGAGTTAATGGTTGGGAGTATGAAGGCTAAATTAGTCTTGAAGAACATTATTGCAAGAATAAGTTTGCAATTATTGTCACTTTTTTTGTAACCAAGCTTATAAGACTTGGAGTTGCTAATCGTAAGTCATTTGAGCACCTTGCACAATTGGAACCAAGATTATATCTCCTACCATATTTAAATGGTTTGGAAAGATGGATTAGTAAGGTCTTAATCATTCAATAATTAATTAGTGTTTTAAACAAAAAAATTATCCCAAATTTTTACTAGTCTTTTGGTTGGATATTTTGGGTCATGAAATCATGGGCACAACATCTGGTATCAAAACTTGGTTTGAACACCAGGAACACTAGGAATGATTGAGTAATAGATTAATAAGTTTGGATTGGTTTATTTGACCATTCAGCAAAAAACATTTATGTTAAACTTATTCGCTTCCTTCCTACTTTAGTCGAATGTCGTACACAGGCGCTCAACGCCGCACCAATAAAGTGACTATTTTCTAAAGTGGATAGTTCTCATGAGATGTGTTATGAGACTAATTATGAAATTATCTAAGTAATCCATTGGTGGTGATTGGAATGCAAGTTCTATTCAAATTTCTCTATTTTAAAACACCTTACAAAAGTTAGGAAAAGTCATTGAAAATCAATGTGTAAAATGTCTCCCAGACTCTCATGCAGAGATATTGTTTATGTTGATCACGTTCTTGGTGACCTGACATGTCAAAATAACCTATGAACCAAATTTATAACATCATTCAATCATTTAGTTGAGGGAATTATGAGGCTAGCTAGTCATTTTGTTGTATGGGGCAGTTGCTGAAAACTAGGGAATTCATTTTGAATTGGGCCCATGGTTTAGGGATATGTGGTTACAAACTGTAATATAACACTTCAAACCTCTAGTATTTCACCATGTCAATTAATTTCAACCATTGGTTTTGAGAAATATACTTTGGGAGCTAGTTTTTGAGTGTGTTTTGTAGGCCTCTGGTCATTTTGCAACAAAAACAAACTAGCCCAATCACGATAATCAACTTTGGAAAGAAGGTCACAGTTTGAGCCTTGGTTATCAAAAAAGTCTTATGGCAATTGAATTAGATTATATATATATAGGAGAGTAGATGTCATTTGATAGAATGAGTTTTCAATTCATGGGTGTTTGTTTACAAACCCCATTTCGTAGCCACTTTGGCTAGAATTGTTGAAATGTAATAACAAAATTTTAATAATTATCCCCGGAGAGAGGTGCTTCTAGTTTGAGGGACATCTCATTGGACTCTATGTGTAGATGTAAAAAAGTGATTAGATATGTATGCAATCTAGAAACCAAAACCAAATTGATTTCCTAAATCTAATCCTCTTAAACACTACCTCAGATTGAGAAAAGATGAAAGGGAGATATAAGCAATGCCTATAACTTACCGACAAACAACCTCCCTTAATGTTGTAGTTGTGTTTAAGATGATTGGATGGAATTTTTTGCTTCAAATTTTTTAGAAGTAAATAGACAACACTTCCCCTTTATGGATTGAAGATTGTGTATGGATGCTAGATAAATATGCAATTGGATGTTAGAGAGCTTTGTAGGAATTTTGGCATTACTTTGTTATGATTTCGAATGATTGGCTTCCATTGAGGGTGGCATGCCAATTTATATTTTTTTGATCTAGTGGATAATTTAGAGGACAAAAGTTCCCTAAATATCTTGGGAACATCATAATGTGGAAGTAGACTCCATGAGCTTTACGTCGACTACAAGAATGCATAATTTGGAGCCTATATGATAAAGTTGTGGTTGGTATAAGATTTGTCAACTCTTGGATGAGATAGGGTCAATTGGCAAGTCACATTATGATGCGGAAAAAGTAAAAATTGAGTGTAGGTGATAAGTTTGGGTTTTTGTTTTTGACCTCTAGTATTTGACACTCGATATCAACATTACGCCAACACAATGCAAAAAAATTGCCAACGTGGTGGATCCTCAAGCCACCACGTGGCTTGCCACCACACCGGTTTATATTGCCACATCAGACCAAGCTATTGCATTTCATTAGACAAGTTAGGAAAGTTACAATGACGAGATATGCATGACAAGCTGTCAACTTGATGAACTAATAATCTATGTCAACAAGAAAAAATAGTTAAAATGTGGCCGCATCCACACACTAAGTGGTCGGGAAAAGCCTAAAAAAGGATTATATAATTCTTATTCCCACTTATGTGGGATAATCCATGAAAATGTGGATAAGTGGTTGAAGGTGGAACATTTCCCAACCACCAAATAGACTACGTAGAGGGCACGATAGTCAATGTGGAGCGACGTGGTAGTAATAGAGTGGTCGAAGACGATAGAATACGTGGCACAAACCCAAAGTGACACTTTAAACAAAATGGAGGGTGGGGAGTCAATCCCATGACCTACCCCCACAATGCATACCAACCCAACCAACCCGGCCAATGAGTTGGTTGGGATATGGATTGATGATAAGCCATACAAACAAAAACTTTGGGTTCACTAGGCCTATAAAAGGCTTTCTCTCCCTCCACACAAAAACAAGCTCCTCATTCCAAATAAAACTCGAGGGGCTTAAGAGGAGAATGAAGAATATGTATAGGAGTCTTAGGAAATGGATAAGGCCGTATTTGCATATTGAAGGCCCATATGATTATTTATAGGCAATATTTTGGAGAGAGATAAGTCCTATATTGTTATAGGCACATGATGAATAATTATTGTATTATTTGTTATAGGAATGATGAAATTAAGTCATATTATTTAAGAGGCACATTGTAAAAGAATTCGGGGTTATTTTTTTTTATTAAAGGTGAAAAAGGGTTAAGGGGACCCTACCCCGTATAATAGGAGGAGAAAAAGATGAAACAATGAAGACCAAATGAAGCTGCCTCTACTAGCGGCAAAAAGATAAACCAACAACAAAACCACAAAAAACTAACAACAAAAACATAAAAACCAGCAACTATCTCAAACTTTTAACCCCTTCCCTTTGGATCTTAACTGCATCTTGAGGGGAGAGATAGCCCCTTTCTTCTTCCTGCTCACAACAGTCCAATCCTCAGATGTATTTGGATTTACATTTTCAATATGGGTTGGAATCAAAACATCAATCTGTTCCTTGAGATTTTGAGGCTCAGTTAAAGCATCCTCCTTTTCTGGATCAGTCAAAATCTTAGGTTCGGAATCCGAGTCACCATCTGAAGGATCATTCACCACTAAATGTCTAGGATTAAAATTCTTCCACCATGAGCTTTTCCTTTTAGCATGTTTCCTTATCAAGTGACAATTTGAAGCTAGATGGCCAAGAGAAAAGCAATTTCTACACCTAAAGGGAAACCCTTCATAGTCTAGATTTTGTAACCAAGTTCGATCCTCCACTTTGAGTTCAATAGCGGTAGGGAAATCAATAGAAGTATCCATATCAACCAAGATTCTAGCATACGTTGTGTGCTCAAAATCATCAGTTTTTTGATCAATAGATAAACATTTCCCTAAAGTATTGCCAATAGTGGTTAAACAACTTTCCAACCAAAATTGGAGAGGTAGATATGAAAGATGAATCCACACAGGTTTAACATGGAAGGAATCTGAGACTGGGTTAAATAAAGGAAACCATGGTTTCATCGAAGCATATGGGATTCAAAATCCCAGACTTTCCCAAAAATAAGATCTCTATCTGTAGCCAAAGCAAAAGCAACAATAAAAACCCCGAGCACTGGGAAAAATATCCAACCTACCTTCCAAAAAGGGGGCCCATTGCCTCAAAATCCATGCATGAAGTGTTGGAAGACTAGGAAGAAGTTGAGAAATCTACATATCAGTCCATTCCTTTCGAAAGATGCTTCAGATTGAACCACCTCATCACCAAAACAAACTGATGGGGTTGATTTTGCATAAGCCATTGGCCTATTACATTTGACATCCATTAAAACCCTATCTCCATTATGAGATCACTGCAGTGCATCCTTGAAAGATGCTTGAATAGGGGAATGATTCAAATTAGTATTTTCACTCCCAAAATGTTGCTTGGATAGGTTCTATTTGACAACAACAGGGGCAACAACATCTCCACCCAACTGTGGATCCCCAAGCACCATATTCACCACACTTATTCCCCAACATTAAGGAGATTCAAAATTGTCCCATGTAGTAGTGCGTAGACCATGAAAGAGCCGCGCACAGGAGCTCCATTGACCTGAACCAGGGATCTCGGTGTAGAGAGGAAGGGTTTAGAGGTGCTTCCCGGCAAAGATCCAATATTAGCAAAGTCGATGGGGGATTTACCAGACATGGGTTGCTTCTGGATCAAAACCCCCAAAACCTCGAGTCTTGGGTCGTGCCCTCCGCATCCTAAAAAAAACTGACTTAGAATCAAAGCCACTTTACGAGATCTAGCTCTGATACGCCATTGCAGCCATCGGGAAGCAACCACTGTTTCTTTTAATAGAATTTGTAGGGGTAATGAAACAAGACCGATAAAGTGTTCCCATGCCTCCCTTACATAGCCGCTCACGTCCATGACCAAAGCAAAACACAGAGCAGTCGTGGCCACCTCCATCGCTAGGGTTTTTGACCATTATATATATATATATGCGTAGTTATTATTTGTTAACTTATTGAATATTGTAAAGGCTGAATTGAGGTCGATTATTCTCATGTTGGAGCCGGAGATTTCGTGAAGCCGAGGGACACGACGAAGCATCGGAGAAGCATTACTCATCCCACAGTCGATCATTAGTACGTTGGAAGTATCACCAAGATCGTTTGCTATGGAGGATGGTTATCATCACTATGGAGCTTGTTGGCGACACCGGACCAATTTGAATTTACGAATAGGATTATTTCTATTGTGCAACAAATTGAAGGAGGTCATCATCAACAACAAACATCAGATCAGTCATAGCTCTACATAGAGGCTTATTCTTGCCATGCAGCAAAAGTGAAGAAGGATAATTGTCTACATGATATCTGGAGACTTAACACCATGTAACAGTTAGTTTGCCATGCAATGGAGGAATTGAGGTATTCTTAGGGTATCAATTTAGGGAAGCAATGTGAAATAACATAGTTTTTTAAGGACCATTTGGATTTTGCGAGAGTCAACTCGACTCGGGGCTGGAGAGCTGTGTTGTAGCACTATACTTTCCAAGAATACTTGATTGAGAGAATTAATTGGCACATTGGGTTCATTATTGCTTCATTTGTGAGTTTGTATTATATTTACAAATCAGAAGTTTTTTTAATGAATCATTTCAATATTTGAACCTGGAGATGTAGACAATCTGTCGAACTCTGTTATCAACCCTTGTGTAGTTTGATTCTTATTTTGCATTCCATTCTTTTAAAGTTGATTATAATGTGGTGAATTTGGTAAAATAATTAATTGCCTATAAGGGTCCGTGGCGAATAATTTTTTTGGTGGTTTACGATCATTTTGGAAGAAGAAATGGAGGGCTAGGATCTTGCCAAGTAGATGGAAGATAAATGGTTAGTATTGAATGAGAAGATAAAGAGTATAGATAATTCTAGAATTAGAAAATTCTAGAATTATGGAGAAATATCCATTGAATTTAAAATTCAATGGAGAAGAGTAGAAAGTTAGAGAGGCTTCTAGAATTAGAAGCCTCTAGAAATAGAGGAGGTGGGATTAAATTAGTTTAGGTTTAATTAGGAGTTAATGATGTGATTACATGGAGAGGATAGTTATAGGGTAAGTGTGTAGATTAGGTGGGTAGGTAGATAGGAATTTTAAATTCCTAGAAATGTTAAATGAGGTTAGTGGGAAGTTAGGAAAGGGGTTAGTAATAATTAATCTTGTGATTAATTATTATAGGGTCAAGATGGGAATTGTGGAATGATGAATTAGTAATAGGGAGGGAAATATATGTTAGGAATTAATAATGTTTAATAGGGATTTTATTTATTTATTAATTATGTCGACATTTCCCCCTCTTTTTTCCCCTCTTTGAAGGGTTATTGCGAAGCAATGACCTTTCAAAGAAAGAGAGATTGCTAGGATAGCGAGGGTGATGCCCCCTCGAGAGGTCGGTGGGAGGAAACGAGTCGGGTGACCACTTGAAATGAAGAGAAGGTCATGTTAGTAGAAGCATACAAGAAGTGTTGAGATCAGGAGAGATTGTTGAGTGATAGGATGCCCCAACCAAGGTGGCCAAATGATAGGATGCCTTGGTGAAGGGGGTTAGATTGATTGATTAGATGCCCAAGCCAAGAGGATGAGTTTGGATGGATGGATTGATTGATTGATTTGGATTAATAGGATGCCCTAACCAAGAAGATCAAGTTGGATGAATTTGATTGGATGCCCCAGTCAACGATATATGAAAGGGGTGTGTGTATATTGGTTGTTTGATTGATAGATATGATTGTATTGAGTAGATTCCCCAGGAAATGATAGATGAAAGGGGTTAGGATTTGTTAATTAAAGGATTTGATGTTTGACTAGTCGGGAATACCTCCCAAGCGCAGACAAATTTGTTGATGTGATCTTGGTTCGGCTAATAATTGATTTGATTGGATTTTGGTGCCATCACACCACGTGCCTCTTGCACTCTTGGTTTGGATTTTAAAGATCAATTGGATGTTGGCTAGGGTGGTTAATTGTTTGGATGGGGCTAAGAATATTTAGAGTGATAAATGTGGATGAATAGATGATCAAATGAGAGGAGGATGACGTTAGACAATTAGTAGTGGATGATGATTAAAGGGGATGGGTATTGTCATGAACTGTCCACATTTTCATCATTAGCAATGTTATTGATGTGGCATAGAGAAAAATGACACCAAGGTATAAAGACCATGATGATTGAATTGCCAAATGCCCTTGTCCTCATATCATTGGATAAATTAATACAAAAATATGGTCCTCATATCATTGGACCATGCAAAAGAAAAAGAAACAAAAGGGGCCTCATATCATTAGCTGAAAAATAAAAGATGCAAGAAATAAAGTAAACATTCACATTCACACATGTAGAAAAAGGAAAAAGTGAGTGAATGAGGTCGGGTAGATTTATTGGATTGTGATGATGGGGTGGATAGTTTGACCAAGTGAATGAGGTTTGACGATTTTTTGAAAATTTTACAATGTTATGATTTTTTGAAGAATTTATGATTTTGTGATTTTTTGAAAGTTTTACGATTTTTCGAGAGTTTTACATTTTTTAAAATTTTGTAATTTTTTTTAATTTTTTTTTGTGATTTTTTGATGAAATTTTTATGATTTTTGATTTTTGAATTTTTGAAAATATTACAATTTTTTGATTTTATTGAAAGTTTTATGATTTTTTGATTTTGAAAATTTTATGATTTGTTGATTTTTGAATTTTTGAAAATTTTACAATTTTTTGGTTTTTGAAAGTTTTACAATTTTTATTTTTGAAATTTTTATGATACTTCGAGGATACTACATATTTGCACAAACCACCAAAGAGATTGATGATTGGGGTGTTTCGATTCTAACGGAGGTGGCTAGAGCTAGCTTCAACGACGCAATGTCTGATTGATCGAGGAGGGCTTTTCCGATGTGGCGATTTTAGGGATCGAGCAAGGTAATGAGGAGTGGTGGTGGGAGATTAGGGTCTATTGAGGTGACATGGTCATTAGGAAGGATGCATTTTGTTCATGGGAGGAGATAGGTGTATAGGAGGGGACCACATGTATAAACACGAGTATTGGATGCATTGCGGGATGGGTAGGATGAGAAGGAGGAGCAAGAGTTACCTCGAGTATTATCCGGTGTTATCATATTGGGTGGTCCTTGTTGATAGGTAGAACTAGTACCACAAGCACCTAGTAGGGAGGACTAGATCAAAGTCCGATAGGTAGGATTATATGATGGATATTGATTCTAAGAGGCCACTATAAACTATTGTTGCATCATAGAAAGATATAGGAGGACCATTCGGTACATGTTTTACAAGTGCATGTCCTTCGAGGTTAGATTTACATGAGCTCAGTTGATAGGTTAGAGACCAAGGGTCATGCAAGAGTAGGAGATAAAAGGCGGCTTGAGGGAGAGAGGTATGTCATGCCTTGGAGAGAGATATGAGATTTGAGGCGGATAACAAGAACTTTTTCAATTTTGGAGGGCCGGATGATATTGTGATGGTGATGATAGGGAAAATGATATTCAAGCAGAGATGTTGAGCTATCCCGATTATAGGGATAGGTGGATCAAAGAGATGCAGAGATAGGTCACCTACGGGAGGAGAGCTAGACAAGATTCAATAGGACATTGATGGTTTGAGACAACTACATGTGATAGGGGTGGAGATGGAGCCATATTTACGAAGAGGGTTGGGAGACTAAGGGCTTTCCCAGAGAGTTAGTGGTGAGAGAAGGATGAGGCCATTGGGAGACTCTCACTAGTTTGGGTAATACTATTTTATATGTGATGCAAGCTTCGGGAGACCCGAGTACTTTAAGATGCTATATAGAGAGGTAGTTCCAACTAATTAGAGAGCACCATCGTTTATAGAGAGTGAGAGGCCATCCGTATTCGATGACCTAGTGGTACAACATAAACATAGGGCTCGAAGCGAGATGATGTGATATGATCTCAATGGACCACCCAGTCACAAAGATCCCCTTCCCAACAGATGATGCATCTAAGCGGCATCTTGTCGGATGGAGGAGATGAGCCAAGAGAGAGGTGATGCAGTAGCTCGATACGAGGGATGAATGATGGTTTGGGATTTATATGTATTAGAGATGTACATACTTGGCCCATATGGGCTTCCATTCTTTATTCTTTTGTATTATGTTGTATGTTAGTGGATGTCGATGATGAACATGATGGTCACAATTTTAATGTATATATATATGTATGAGACAAATGTATGATTTTGATGTTGTGATGCCATTTGGTTAGTTTGATGACATGTAATATTTTTGATGGGTGAGACATTCGATGTGATTATTTTGATGATATTGATGAGATACTTTGTTTTGATGTTTTTGATGTATAGATGATGACGCATATGATGGTCTTATGATGATGTATTTGTGATGATTATTTGATGTTTTGATGAGTTTGAGGTATATACATGGTGATGATGTTTATATGATTTTAGATGTTTAGAGACATTTATTGTTTATGAGGTTAGATGGTGATTTGATGTAGTTTCATTGTGATGTGATGATGTTAGATGATTAGATTATATGTGATGATGAAATGATTTTGATGTGTTGATGTTGATGAGATGTAGAGATGTATGAATAATGCCAATTTTAATTAATTTGGATGTAAAATGAATGGATATTTATGATGAGGATGTTAGGTGTAGATGGATTGTAATGATGATTATTTATTGCTATGGTTATGTGGTTAGTTGTTGTATTTTGATGTTTAGATGGATGATATTGATGATGAGATGTTTTTCATGGTTTATTATTTAGTTTGTGAATGGATTATGAGATGTAGAAATGGTTATGTAATGTTATTATGGATAACAATGTGTAGTGTTTAGTGTGGTGTTTAATGTTGATGTGGATAGTGTAGATTAAGTATGGATGTGATGATTTACATATCAAGTGGGTATATACATATGGTAAATGTTATGGAATTTTTACAATGCCATTATACAAAGTAAATGTAAAAATTAATCTAATTTTATAAATATTTAAAATGTAACCATTCTACTAAATGAAGTGGAATAGTAGAGAGAAAAGGAAAGTGATTGAAAAGAGGATATGATGATGATAGGTGGATGGGGGGATGAAAAGGAATGAAATCCTCAAGATCTTACAAGGGTTACATTTCTTAGCATTGATGTAGAGGCTTGAATCTTCTCAATGTTGTAGTACCAAATTTTTGTTGTAGACAATGCGACCTTTGCGAGGATCAAGATAACGTTCCCGGTCATGATAGAACTGTTACTTCTAGTCAGGACCAAAATAAGTCTATATTAGGATAGTAGGAGAGGAGTGTGGATAGGGATGGAAAATATGGGTATGGATAAAGAAGCTTGCCCCTAGTGTGCTATCACGTAAGCGAGGTACTAGTGGACGTAGGATCTAGCTTACCATAGTGTTGGAAACTGGTTTTCACCATGGTACTTGCCTAAGGCGCCACCAAAGTGGTTTTCACCATTGGACAATTTTTTTTGAATAATTGGATGTTTGATAGTGGGAACTTAAGCATAGAAGCATTTAAGATGCATGATGTTCATGGGCTCATCCAACTCATACCCATCCTGGGTAGTAAGCTTATAAGCACCAGAGCTAAACTTTGCTATGATGACATAAGGTCCGAGCCAATTTGGTTCAAACTTTCCTTTCTTTTCACGATCTGCATTAGTGTTGTGTTGGTTTTCTTTAAGGACCAAGTTACCAACTTCAAATTCATGGGTTTTGATGCATTTTCCATATTATCTGTGAAGGTGATTTTGGTAAGCTTTGAGATGGTCCAAGGCTTGGAGGTGTTTCTCATCCAACAACTTGAGTTCTTGAAGGCGGTGTACATGATAGTCTTCATCTTTGATAAGGTTTTGGAGAGAAATGTGGAGGGAAGGAAGCTTGATCTCAATGGGAAGGATAACTTTGGTGTTGAAGATAAGGGAATATGGAGTGGAGCTAGTGGGGGTGTAGATGGATGTATGGTAGGCCCACAAGGTAGGATAGATTTGTGTATGCCAATTACATCTTGCTTGATTGATAATTTTTTCGAGGATGCGTTTGAGCATTTTGTTGGATGCTTCAGATTGGCCATTGCCTTATGGGTAGTATGGGGTGGAGAACTTAAGCTTGATGTGGAAGTGATCACAAAGTTCATGGACGTCATGATTTTTGAAGGATTTACCATTATCCGTGATAATGGCAGATGGAATACCATAACGAAAAATGATATGATTAAGGATGAATTTTGATATTTTTTTTCTTGGTGACATAGGTGAGCGGAATGGCTTCACCCATTTGGTAAAGTATTCCATAGCAATAATGATGAATTTGTGACCATCAGATGAGGTAGGATTAAGCTTTCCCATGAGATCGAGACCCCAGGTAGAAAATGGCCATAGAGTAGTGATGGGTTGCAAAATCTTGAGAAGGTGCATGGATGAGGTCAACATGTTTTTGGCATGGGACACATTTATGGACATATGAGCATGCATATTTTTCCATGGTAGGCCAATAGTAGCCAGTGCACGAAGTTTCTTAGCAAGTACCACACCATTGGTGTGAGCACCATAGATTCCATCATAAACTTCCTTGATTACTAATTCAGCCTCTTGTGAGTTAAGGCATCATAACAAGGTTTTGTCATATCCTCTATGGTAGAGGGTGTCACCAAGGATGGTGAATCTAGATGCATGTTGGATGAAATATTTACGATGGTTGTGAGGAAGGTTGGGTGGAAGGATATGGTCATGGAGATAAGTATAGATGTCGTGGTACCATGGGGAGTTGGGACCAACAATCTCACATACCATTTTAGATTCAGGGACATCATATGCTGGAACCATGAGTTGTTCAACCAAGAATTGTGAGTTATGGGCATTTGAAGGCATGTTCAAGAGAGAACCAATGGTAGCCATTACATCTACTGATTTGTTATTTATTTGTGGAACTACTCGAATTGAATACACCAAAAGTAAAGTTTGAAGTTGTCCACCATTCACTTGTATGGAACAAGTTTTTCATCTTTGGTTGAGTATTCATCATTAACCTACTTGATTATGAGTTGCATGAGTCACCAAAGACATTAAGATTTTGATATTCCACTGATAGCCATTTTGAGTCCAACTATAAGTGCCTCATATTCAACTATATTGTTAGTATAGGGGAAAGCAAGCCAAAAGGCCTTAGGGATGAAATATCCTTGAGGTGTGATGAATATGATTCCTGCTCTTGAGCCATGATTTGTGAAGGAGCCATCAAAGTATAATGTCCAACTATCTGATTTTTGATAGTGAATATTGATTCATCTAGGAACCATGTATTGAGTGGTGTGGAATGAAACTAGAGCTTCTACTAATTGATCTACTAAAAATTGTCCTTTGATAGCTTTTTTATTAACATATTCAATTTCAAATTCACTCAAGAGCATGATCCATTTAGCCATTTGTCTTGTCAAATCCAATTTTGAGAGTATATATTTGAGTGGATCTACTTTAGCAATGAGATTTATTGTATTGTTGAGCATATAATGTCACAACTTTTGAGAGGCAAAGACAACAAAAAGACATGCTTTTTCAATAGGAGTGTAGTTGAGCTCATAAGCAATTAATGTTTAGCTTAGGTAATAGATGGCTTGTTCTTTTCCATTGACATCATGTTGTGTAAGGAGAGCTCCCAAGGTGTCTTTGAGTAGCTGAAATATAGAGGAGAAGAGGAATTCCTAGAGTGGGAGGCACTAAGACTAGAGGATGTAGTAGATATTCTTTGAGTTTATCAAAATATGCTTGACATTCTTCATTCCAATGGAAAATTGTTCCCTTTTTAGAAAATGATGGAATGGATGACACTTATTAGCAAGTTGCACTATGAACCTTCTAATGGCTTGAATTTTTCCCTGTAGACTTATAAGTTACTTTAGATTGGTAGGTGGAGGAATTTCAACAAATTTGAATTTATGTGGATCAATTTCTATGGTGTGACGTGAGACAATGAAGCCAAGTAGTTTTCCTGATGTGACATTGAAAACACATTTCTTAGGGTTGAGTTAGACTTTGTATTCTTGGAGTCTTTCAAAATATGGCAAAGAACCATAGGATGTTCTTATCTGGTTTTGGATTTTCCAAGAATTTCATCGACATAATATTCAACAATGTCATGCATCATATCATGAAAGATGATAGTCATGGCACGTTGATATGTGGCTCCAACATTTTGAGACCAAAGGGCATGACTTGATAGAAAAATGTACCCCATGGTGTAGTGAAAGTGGTTTTGTGTTGATCTTCTTTATGCTATTTTGATTTGATTATAGTCAAAAATCCATCCATGAGAGATAAAATTTTGTGCCCAGCTATAGAATCCACGATCATGTCAATATTTGGTAATGGAAATTCATTTTAGGGAAAGATTTATTAATATCATGAAAATTTATACAAATGTAAATGCCCCGGTCTTTTTACCTACTAGGACGATGTTGGAAATCCATTCCTAGTAGTCAATAGGCCAGATGAAACCAACATCCATAAAATTTTGGAGTTCTTCTTTGATGAGTAAGGCTACCTTTGGATGCATTTTATATAGCTTCTGTTTGACTGGTTTTACATCTTTATGTACTACTAGATTATGAACCACCAGGGATGGATCAAGTCTAGGCATATCCGCATAGGACCATGTGAATATGTCCAAGAATTCTTTAAGGAGTGTTGTAAATATGACTTATTCTTATGTAGATAAAGATGCCCCTAGTTTGAGAATCTTAGGGTCCTCTTCAGTGCTGATATTAATATCAATGGTTTCTTCAATTAGTGATGTTGAACCGTCTTGTAGCGTTTTAGGAGCTAGAAGGAGTTGATCCATAGCTATTGGTCGTGATATGGATGTGAGGGATTTTTGAAAAATTTAGCAAGGGATCCTCCTCATCTAGATGGAAAGAGGAGTAAGGATGGGGATGTTGGATTGGGATTAGATAGGTAGGATAGGCTCTTGCATTCACCAAAATAGGCATCAACATTTAGACATACTTCAAAACCCTTTTTAAGGTCAATAAATGGTATATTATCCCAATTTCCCATGAACTCAATAATTGTTTCATCATTTTGAAATGTGTCGAGAGGGATATGTTCATACTATTGGTTCCACTGGATGAGTTGGGGATAGGTGAGAGAAACATCGATGGCGAGGATGGTGGTGTCATGGAAGAGGTTTATGGTGGCAAGCTCTTCATATTGGCTATAAACGAATCTTGTTTCAATGACATCTATGGCCTCCTTAGCTATCTTGGTTGTGTCACTTAGATCATTACGGATACCCTCATCAGGTGGTTGGTACCCTAATCCATGGCCATCAAGATTGGGGATGAAAATAAGGGGTTCAGGGATGCCTTGTTCATTGCAACCTAGTCCTTGACTAGAGTAACCCATGTGAGTCATTATGCACTTGGGGATTGGATATTCATTACTTAGGTAGCATGACGAATAGGAATCATCTATGAGCCATGTAGTATTAGATGGCTCTAGGTACTCATCGTGAGATACCCAAGCGTATAAAAGTTGAAGATCCCAATGAATATGTTTGCTTATTAGCTTAACACATGTCAAGCTTGCCATGTTGTTTAGGTGAAAGTGGGAGTTTCTCAATACTAAAAGTTTGGTATTCTACACACCCTATGGATTTGAATTTTGAGAGGTGGAGTGGGTAAGATATGAGCGGATGATGATGAATCATTATGTTAAGTGGATGGAAGATTTTCAAGTAAATCATATGAAGTGGTGGATGTTGTGGATGATGGAGATGGAAATTGTGAAGTGACAGTTTTAGTAATGGGACAATACGGTTCCTTATAAGCTTGTGCTTCAAGCGCTTGGAAAATTGAAAGGGTTAAGGGTCACCATGGATGGTGAACTCCACATTGGCATGCTCGAAATTAAGGCATTGATGTAATGTGGATGGGACAATATGCATTTCATGGATCCAAGGGTGACCAAACAGTAAATTGTAGGGGCCGAATGTCCACAACATGTACTGCAGGGCGGGCGGTGTGTGAGTCCCACCTTAATAGGGAGGTATAAGGTTCCCACATTTTTTTTTCAGTGTTATAATATGCTTTGATAGTGATTATCTCTTGTCTTAAATCTAATTCATTATACCCTAGGCATTGAATGAGAGATAGAGTAAAAGTTTGACACCAAACCCATTGTCCACTAGTACTCGCTTGATGTGAGTATTTTCTATATGAACCTCAATGTAAAGAGGAAGATTGTGGGTTGGGCCATGTAGTGGAAATTCTTACTAGGTAACATTATGTGGGAGTGTATACCAAGCCATCTTAACATGTGGGTACATTTTATTCAAAGGTCATAGGATGCTATTAACAAAATGTTGCATCCAGCGGCCTTACATTGACTCAAATCAAGTTGTTAACACGTTGCTTTCGTTGGGACAATGAGAAAACTAAATTAACTTGGGGAAAAACATGATAGGGTTTTTAGAGGGTCTCAACACAAAGGTGTAGGTTAGGATGAGACCTTTCAAGGTTCCATGAAAACTAAGAAATCATCTATTGAAGTTATATCCTATTTTACTCTTAGAGCTCTTAAGGGACTATGCTTGACCGATGTAGTGGGAAGGACTATGATCATTGGGAACTAAAAAAAGCCTCGTATATTGTATACTAGGACACCTTTATGTGTGGGGATAGTTCATTTGGTGCCACAAGCTTCCATTTACAAAATATCACATTTTTAGCCTTATACTGACTCAATCTGAAGTTTTTGACATCGTTGCATTTTTTGGGACAATGAAAAAACCAAATTTACTTGGGGAAAACCATGATAGGATTTTCTAGAGGGTCTTAATGCTTTGAGGTGTAGGTCCGGATGATACCTTTCAAGGTACCATAAAGACCGAGAAATCACCCATCGAAGTTATAACCTATTTTCTCTTAGGGATCTTAAAGGAATATGCACTGACAAATGTAACCGGAAGGATGAGATCATGGGACACTAAAAATAAGCCTCACATAGTGTATACTAGGCCACTGCAATGTGTGGACACAATATTTTTAGTGATATGTGATTTTGCTTGTAAAATATCGCATTTGACAACCTTACGCTTACTCTAACTCAAGTTTTGGCATAATTACATTTGTCGAGACATCGAAAATTTAATTGACTTGGGAAAACCATGACAAGATTACGTAGAGCATCTCAATGCCAAGGTGTAGGTCTAGACGAGATGATATAAAAACATCGAAATTTACTTTACTTCAACTTTGTAAATATTATAGTTTGTACTTGTTCATGATGTAAGAGAGTCTTAGGAGTCCTTAAGAAGTGTTA
Source organism: Taxus wallichiana var. yunnanensis (assembly GCA_018340775.1). Classification (NCBI taxonomy): domain Eukaryota; kingdom Viridiplantae; phylum Streptophyta; class Pinopsida; order Cupressales; family Taxaceae; genus Taxus; species Taxus wallichiana. The sequence goes on from CM031243.1 coordinate 767,368,285, forward strand.
TTTGGCCTTTAGGTGTGCTCTAGAAGTCACTTAGTAATAATATTGAGTTTCCCTCCAAAAGTGGAAAATTGAAATTAGGTTATCTAGTAAGCTTTGTGAAGGGTTTATAACCATTTGTGAAGAGTGTGAATCTCATGGAAGGGTCTTAAGAGGTTTTAATGATATATTGTAAATTTAAACATCAAAATGAAAGGTAAAATACACCTCATATCATCTAGAAAGAGATTAATACGTTGGAAAAGAGAAAAAGGAGGAATGTTGGTTGAGAACAAGAGATAAGAGAGATATTTTTGGATTAGAACCAAACAAGACCTATTCTTATGAAGAGATGAGCTGGAAAACAAAAGAATATGATCTAAAAAATTCAATAAATAAGTATGAGGTTGAATTAGGAGATATAATTGAGTGTGAAGGGTTGAAGAAGGCATTTTAGGCTTGTGTTTGTAAGTAGGATTGTGTAGGAGAGGAATAAAGTTAAGCATTTGATGAAAAAGGTATGTTTTGTTGTATAATATTCTATGTAAGCTTCATTGTGGTGTTTATTGATGTTCATCAATGCTTGATGTCAAGGTTTCAAGGAATTAAAGCTTGGATTTAGTATGTTTCTCTATGTATTTGACTGTACCTTGTCTTATTGCACACTATCTCAATACAAAGCTTATTGTTGGAAACGTTTGGTGTATTTTTGGCACGTGCCTCCAAAAGATGATTTTTTTTTCAGGTCCTAACAGAGCTTGAATTTAGGTCTTGAAACTTTTTTAAGCAAGTTATTGAATTTTCTTCCTCTCGGATTCTTGGAAACTCTCATCTAGGGTTTAGATTGTAAAAAATTCATATCTTTCACAATTTTTGGAGTTAAGAGGTAAAATTTGATTTGGGAGGACTAAAAGGATTATTTAAAGGACACAGGTGGTTTGGAGTGATTTTATTTAGTTTTGAATAAGTTATTAATGAAAAATTTGGCAGTCATGTCGAGAAGTCTAGAAGAGACCTAATTTATAGGTGTTTCCAAAAGAAAAGTCACAATCCGTATAAACTAATGATCCCTAATATTAGCATATGTTGTAAAGTAGAAAAATGGGTATTTGAAATTGCTTATAGTTTTCTTAGAAACTCAATATTTTGCATTTTATATTGAAACTTAGCTATTTTTTGCTTTTGGGCCTAATTGGAAAACAATGTTTTGTGAACTAGGCATATTTTCCATAGAAACCCCTCACAAGATTTTACATACTTATAAAGCTATCAAAAGGGTATCTTAAAATGTTTGGATCCAAGATTTTAAAAAAATGTATTAAAATTTAACCTCATAAAACCCTAGGCAAGGCTACAAGGCCTATAGGGTAGAATTGTACATTTAAGCATAATCATGCAAAATTGATCAAACTAATGATACACTGCCTTGTTCAAAGGCATGATAGATAGTTTAATGTCAATTTAAAGGTGGATGTAATCCCAAATTAGTAGTTTCTATGTTTAGTGTATAGTAGTCTTATTAGCGTATCATGTGATCAAGAACATTGTTATGAGATATAAGGTGAGATTAATTTTTATATTATCTTTGTGAAGAGTTGTTTAGAAGGTAAGCTTCGGACCATTTATACTACTATCTCTTGACCATTTATACTACTAGCTCCATACCATTTATACTACCAACTCCAAACCATTTTTACTACTAGCTTTGGACCATTTATACTACCACATCTGACAATTTATACTTCTAGCTCTAAACCATTTATACTAGGAAGATACCTAGGCAATACAGGAACATTGGAGATCAAGAAGAGTAGTCAAAAAGGAGAAATCAAGCACTCTATATCTATTTGTATGAAGGTAATGATTACTAACAAAAGAAGTTATATTTATTTGTTTAGGAATGTTGATTATCACAAGTATAAAAATAGTCGACAAGTGCTTGAAAAGCTTGATATACTCTTAATATTCTTACAAAGTGGAAGTTTGGTATACATTATGGGATGCTACACATTTTAAGGTATAAGAGTGTAATGATACATGAAGAGAATGAGGTTGGATATTATTATTTTTACATTGATTTATCATCATTTACATGAAGAAGTTGGTCTAGTAAAGAATCAATAGTTTTGATATATATTTTGACAAGTTTTTAAAGTCCACACATTGCATCAGCTGATATATTTCTCTCTCTCTCTCTCTCTCTCACACACACACACACACACACACACTCTCTCTCACTCTCTCTCTCTCTCTATTTCTATTTCTCTCCGCTCTCTCTTTCCCTCTCCCACTCTCTCTCTCCCTCCCTCTATATTCATTCATGAGTAGGAGGTATTGAATGGTGATATCATATGAATGAAAATATTTTGAAATAATGTTAACAATCTAGTAAACCAAGACCTTATACAAGAGTTATCCAAGCATACTAAGACTAGAAGCGGAAATATGATATCTTCTTAAGGAAAGAACACTAGAAAAAGGTAAAATAATTTAGTATCCAAAAAATGGTGAATTGGAGAGATGGTGAACTAGTAGAACTAACATGATGAAGAATATCATCTTAGATATAAGATCAATAACTTGAAATGATTATCTTGGTGATAAATTTGTAATTTTGGTAAGAATGTTCTTTATATTTTTTGATTGAAAGAGATGAAATCACTTAAATAATGAATATGAATAACTAGTCATTATTATATTACGAAAGCACTATAATTGATTAAAAAAATTAAATCTAAACTAAGGACACTTCGATTAGATAGATATAAATAATATTTAAGCAAGATCCAACTATAAAAATACAAGCAAGAGTGAAGGATAGGATTTGTAGAATGACTCAAATTGGAACTATAGGCATGGACTAATTCTAGGCTAGTGAATGATCCGAAAAGGTGGATTTTAGGTTGTATATTCACTATCTAGAAAATTATGATATGAAAGTGAATCGGACAAATCTTTCAAATGAGGGAAGTACCATCCGGTGGTATTGTTTGAACCTAGCGAAAGAGTGTCTTAATAGTGAGTGTGGACCTCGTTCTTTCAAGGTTGCTTAATGTATTTTTCCCTTCGTTGTAGTTTGTGTCGGGTTAATTGTACTTTTATCTTTCACACCCGTACTTATAAAAGAAACCCTAACTACCTGCATAATACTCAATCACACATTAGATGAATAAAATATGCATATACAGAGTCGACTAACCTCGGTAGTCACCCCAATGTGATTTTCACCGAGAGTTGTACTAAATTTTAGACCTAATATAGTTCGTGTGTGTGTGTGTGTGTGTGTGTGTGTGTGTGTGTGTGTGTGTGTGTGTGTGTGTGTGTGTGTGTGTGTGTGATTGGAATAGTGTCCCTTGAGCTTGATTCCCTAGTGCCAATTTCTCAAAGAGTAGTGAGATATAACTAATTTATCCCAATGCAAAAATATGTGGTATGGAGTTCAAAATAAACCATCCTATGTAGTCTCAAATTGCGAGTCCTTGGTATAGCGAGATAGAAAATATTAGCTCTTTATAATAGTAGGCACCTCTTGAATGCTTCCCCCTACTACGAGGTTAAATAATGCATGTCTATATATATAATGCCTTTGCTTAAGTTTCATCATTAATAAGTGAAAGGCCAAATGAGGGTAGTTAAAAAGTCATGAAAGAAGTATCATTTGAAAAATCAACAAAAGAGAGAAAGTGGACAAAAGAACCCAAAGGGGACAATAGCACACAGGGAGGTCCTAAATAGGGTTCCAAAAAGATAAATCGGTGAAATCGAGCTGAATAGGATGTCGATACTATATAAAATTGTAAGTTGCAAAACCAAAAATAGTAAGCAATAAAGATAAAAATGATTAAAACAACGTTAGATAAAAATACAAGGGTTGTTAATGACTAGTTCTCTTGCTTAGGAATCATGCATATAAATGAAGTATTTAGAGGCTAGATGTACATAGTAAGTGCGTGATTTAGTGACTACATTTTCCCCCACTTTATGTTGGTGAATAAGGATTTGGTAGCATAAAGTAGAAAAGAAAAGTGTACCTTGGGGAGTTGAAAGAAGATTGTGCCTAGTAGCATCGAATGCCCCCAAATGAGTTCTAAAAATCTACTTTTCTAAGGTAGACTCATTTGGTGTGATTGCATAACATTGAACTTTCCCCAAGGTGTGGGACCTTAAAAATGGAAAAGCTCTCCAGATTAAAGGCTAGTTCCTTATTCCTCTATTTAGGTGCATATGTAGAAACTTATAGAGGATTTTTTCTTAATCCTAATCTAAACTTTACCAAGGAGACATGGATAAAAGGAATACAAAAATTAAAACAAAGCTAAACTACGAGGTGATGCACCAAAGGAATGATGAACACTTGTTTTGCTAATAGACACAAACCAACAAAATGCATACAATAAACCAACATAGATAGCTAGATATATAATGGAAGGCCAAATGAAAGCAAAAGAGACAAGAGAGGATCTAAAATCGATCACATATGTGTTTTATTGCTTTGTAGATTGATACAATCCATTACAAAGTAGCCAAGAGGCAGAAACGTATTACAATTTTAGTGGAAGGCCTGAACCCCACAAATCCCTTTTCTAGAAGGAAGAGGGAGCCTACAAAACAAAGAATGTCCAACCCTTTACAATGAATCCTTCCCCCCGTATTTATAGATTCAACCTGAAAGAAGGAAAGAGAGAGAAGTGGGAAAATAGTTGAAGCTCAACCACCGTTGTTAATGCCTCTGATGAAATCTCTCCCCAAATCCATCTTTACTACATCAATCCTTGGTTCAACACCTTGAAGGAAGAGGAAACAATGGAAACAAATCAATCCGATCTGGTTGTTGAGACAGATGGATCCCGCATTGAAGGTCCGAAGATGTTTCCTCCATTTTCTTCACCTAACCTCCTCAAAATTAAAGTTTCAGACCCCATGGCATGCGTGAGGCCGAGATCTTTCCAACGACATCAGATTTGCAATATCTCGAGCCATGAGTCGAAAGATACGCCCTTGAAGTTTGTATCGGGTCTATACAGGAGGGCGAGAAAACAACTCAAAAATGGGTCCCCTTTCTTCCGATTCCCACTTGGCTTTGACTTGGGCCCAGATGCTGACTTTTTCCTTGGGCGAGTTACGGGCCATTTTGCAACTTTTACCCCCTTTGAGATAACAAGGGGAAAAGAACCAAATTTTTCCCCGACGGTCCACTTTTGATTTTGTTTCCTCTTATGCGGGATCATGGTTGATCCAATATTTGGCACGGGGTGAAATATGGATAACAATTTGGTGACTCACAGGGGTATCTACCTGCTAGATGAAAAGACCAATTGCCTTGTCATATCCATTGGGCATGGAGTCATGGGTGATAGCCTGCTACTGATATGAACTTAGAAAGTTGACCCCTGGGCCGCTTGGAAACCCATTAGAACTGAAACTGATCTTGACCAAATGCCGAGTCCAAACACTGTATGAGAGCAAAAAAAACACCACACTATATACAAAATTTGAAATCATACATGCTCCAAATGGAACATGCAGAGCGTGCAAAGCACTTAGGAGAAAAGCAATCTACACTACAACAAGACAATGTGCATAAGCACTTAGAGGAAAGAGAAAACTAAACTAATATGTACAGGGTGAGAACTCCCTTTTAGTAGTAGTGCTTAAGATAGATCCCATTTACTGAATCTGTAACTCTTCACCCTCCAATGTAGACAATTGGAAAGCATTGCTACTTTTGCATCTTGTGATCATATAGGGGCCACTCTAGATGGCATCAAATTTGGAATGCCTTCCTGGTTTTGCTCGATCTACATCCCATTTCAAAACCAGGTCTCCTTCCTAGAAGGTCCTTGCCTTTGTCTTCTTGTCAAAGCATTTCTTGATTGAAGCCTGATTCTTCTCTATTACTTGAGAGCATGCTCTCTGGTTTCTTCTAACTCCATCAACTCCATACCTGGCCTCCATTGGTCCAAATTCAGACATCTCTAGTTGCTTCACGAGCTCCAATGCTGCAACTCAAGTGATATAGGCAACACCGCCTCTTTCCCATAGATGAGCTTGAATGGAGAGCTACCTAGATCCTTTGGGTGTTATTCTATCAACCCATAAGGCCGTTTTGAGCTTTGTGTGCCAGGTCCTCTGATTCTCATCAAGAGTTCTTCTGATGATCTTTAGCAGGTTCTTGTTTGTGGACTCACTTGCCATTACCTTGAGGGTAATAGTTTGATGAAGTACTCAAATAAGTCCCATTCTTGACGGCCCATCCTGTGATCTTGGAACCTATAAATGCTAATGCATTGTCTGATATGATGGTGGCTGGCACTCCAAATCTGGTCACTATCCCTTCATAGAAATCCAGGATACTAGACTCATTTGCTTCCTTGAGTGCCACTGCCTCGGTCCATTTGGTGAAATAATCTATCATGCTATCAGATCCATTTGTGACCTTGGCTTGAGTTTGATTGATGACTCCAATGAAGTCCAATCCCCATTGCATGAAAGGTTGGTCGACTGAGATTGGGTGCAATGGAAGTGCTTGCTAGCCTTTCCTTGCCTTTGAAGAATGCACAATTCTTGCACCTTTTGATCCATGTGTAGCAGTCACTAAACACTCTTGGGCCAATAATATCCTACTTTCATGATTTTGAGTGTTGTCACTCTTGAGAAAAAATGGCCTCCAACTGCTTCAACATGGAATTCTTGTAGCACTCTCTCCACCTGATCTTCCCCTAATGCATCTCAACAAAATGCCATTGATGTCCCTCTTGAACAAGACACCATCAATAAGAACATATGGGATGGCCTGTAGCCTGAAATGCCTTCTTTTTGCTTTACTCATCCCATGAGGACACAAGCCTATTTGAAGGAAGTGCACCATGTCTTGGGTCCAACAAGGAGCAGTACATCATCTCTCCCTTCTTCTTGATCATCTTGTAGAACAAAAACAACCTCCTTTTCACTGTCTGTTTCATCTTGTTGACCTGAGGCTAGTTGTTCACATAACCCCTTCCCATGGACCAGCTTGGTGACCTTGATCTCAATGTCATATTCCATGACACGAGTGATCCATCCTGCACGCTTCTCATTTAGGTCCTTACTGAGAAGGAATTCTTTAACTCCCGCATGGGAGACCAATAGTTGGATTTTGTTATTTGAAACCAAATGCTTAAACTTCTTCAATCCTCTGATTACCACCAGACCTACCTCTCAATGAAGGAGTACCTCACCTCATAATCTTCCAGACTCTGACTGAAGAAAGCAATTGGCTGTTTTGTACTTTCTTTGTTCTGTTGCACCAAGATTGCAGAAATTGTGTCACTGCCACCAAAGGCATACAATATGAAGTCTTTGGAAAAATATGGGTTCACAAGAGTTGGGGCTTGTGATATGGCTTCTTTGATAGCCTCAAAACTTGATTTTCCTTCAGCTTTCCACCTGAATGTTAAGCTCTTCTTCAACATCAACGTTATTGGCTTAACAAGGGCAACAAAGTTTGGAACAAACCTGCGGACAAAATTGATTTTTCCCAAGAAGCTTTGAAGAGCCTTCTTGTGACTTGGCAATGGCAATGCTCTTATTGCTTGAACTCTTTCCGGTCAATTGCCAATCCTTCCTTTGATACGATATGGCCTAGAAGCTTACCTTCATGGGCCAAGAATATGCATTTTTGGGGTTCAATGACACCCCAAATCTCCTACATCTCTGAAAAACTTGCCTCAGATGGAAGAGATGATCTGCTTGCATTCTTGGAAAAAATAGTGATGTCATCCAAATAGATCAACACTATTTGATTAATCAGCCCCTTGAATGCCATATCCATTTCCCTTTGAAAAGTGGCTCCAAATTGGATAATCCAAATGGCATTTTCTTGTATGCATAGGTGCCCCACTTGGTGGTGAAAGTTGTTTTGAATTGATCATCTTCTTTCACCATGATCTGGTTGTACCCTGAGTAGCCATCTAGGAGGGAGAACCTTTCTCGACCTGACACTACTTGCAAGATCTGCTCCATTAAGGGAGTGGGTAGTGGTCTTTGAGGGAGGCTCTGTTCAAATCCCTGAAGTCAACACACAACCTAATTTCTCCATTTTTCTTCCTGACTGGGACCAGATTTGCAACCCAACTTGAGTGTTTAATTGGAAATATGATGCTTGCCTCTATCAGCTTGTTCAGCTCCTTCTTCATCAGAGGCTCAATACGTGGGTTGACTGGTCTCTGCTTCTACCTGATGGGCCGAGCAGCTGGATCTAGTTCGATTGTGTGTTGTGCTAGTTTTGGATTGAATCCTCTTAGGTCCTCATAACTCCAAGAAACACATCAGGGAATTCTTGGCAAAGTTGTATGAATTCATACCTTTCTTGTTTGGTGGCCACTTTTCCAATTTGAAGTGTTTGTCCTCTCCAACTAGGATCGACTCTGAATCTTCTCCTTTGATCTGCATGTTAGCCTTCTCTTTTCTAAACTGATCATTAGGATTGAAAATAGATTCCAGTGTCACTAATCCTTTGGGAAGCTTGTTTGTATGCAAATTGTACTATCTGATTCCCATACTACTGCTCTAGTCTACTCTGGTTTATAGCTGAGAATTCAGCTTCTTCTTGTAGAAAGTTAATGATCTGCTGATCATTCTCAAACACCTACCAACATGTATTATTATCTGGCACTATTGCCCTCACAACCACATGGATATGTGGTTGTTCTCTGTCCCTCTTGATGTTGTCAACCACATCAAATGCTGCTCCAACCGCTACAAGTCTATCAACAGCTTCATTCTCCTTCCTGGGTATGGACACAATACTGAAGGCCTCAAAATCCTCCATGAGATCCCATACCCTACTCTTGTAGTTTTTGAGCAGGTCATTTTTGATAGCATTAAGTCCTCTGACTTGATTGGCAACCAGTTCACTGTCACCGAATACTTGTAAGTTCTTAATTCCTAGCTTCCTTGCCCAATGAAGACCTTGGACTAAAGCCTCATATTCAATAGTGTTATTTGAGCAAGTGAACTAGAATCTGAAGGTTGAATAATATCTCATACCTCTGGGGACACAATCATGGCTCCTCCTCCAGCTCCTTGTCTACTCCTTGAACCATCAAAGAACAATTGCCATACCTCATTATCATCCTTGTATTCTAGCTTGATTAGGTCAGAAGAGACTGTTCTCTTCATGTAGGTAGTAGACACCTAGCTCGATTCTTCCATCTCCCTATAGGGGTCAAAAGCATGGCTTTTGTTGGCCCAATCATCGAGAGTCAAGTCTGGGATATATCCCACCTTGGTATTTGCTTCAGAAGTGCTTAGGAGGTCCTCTTGATCAAAAGCTGAGTAGTTGGCGATTGATTAGGCTAGGCATATAGGATTCAATATGATATTCAGCAATAGGTTCAGATCTGATTGTGGCCTTCACTCCATACCTTGTCCTAAAGAGCATATGTGACCAATCAATAGACAGTAGCCTCCAATTTTGGCAGTGAAGTCTCTGATAGACACAAAGCAAAATGTGGTGGCAGGTCTATGATTGACACGTTTTGCAAAAAAATCACATTAGGGAAAGCATGTAGAGTGAGACTCAGATCCTTGATGATTCCCATAGTAGTCACTGTTGTCCCATCTAATTGGACTACTCCTCTAGAGATGACCTCATATTGGAGACCCAACTGATCAGCTATTTGTTTGGGCATCACAGAACTACTGGCCCCAGAATCAATCATACAATTGTGCACCAACTTGTCTCCAATAATCAATGAGACATAGAAGGGAGGAGGTCTCAGGTTTTTACCTTGTTGTTCTCCATGGTTCCTCCCAGGCTGAACTGCATTGGCAAGCACTCTTTCTTGCTTGGTTGGGGGTGATTTGAACTTGACCAATTCTGAATGGTAGTCTATAATAGATCCCTCTCCCTGGAATGGCCAGTGACTCCCATAGTGAAATGTTCACACTTGTCCTTTTCATCTACTCAATAATATTGAATGAGCCATCTTTTTTTTACCCCTTCCCAGACACATTTCTTTCTTGCACATGGGCTGTTACAACCGGTGCTTGACTGGGTTTGGGAGGTGCTCTGGATTGGTTCAACGCATGTTGGGAGTTGTACTTGGAGCACCAGACCTTGTGGAGCGATGGAAGGTTGAGGGTCACCTGAGCTCAGTGGTTGGCCCTCTCCAATATTTCTCTTTTGGACCATGTGTTGGCAGCCACACTTTGAGGAGGGGACTGATTCATCCCACAAAAGTCTTCAGCCTACTAGTTGACAAGCATAGTCTCGTTTGGGGGCCACCTTGTTGCTTGATCTTCCTCTTGGTCAAGTTTCTTGTGGCACCACACTGGTTTGCACCATCAAGGCCTGATTTAGAGCACCATTAAAGCACATTGATTGGTTATGTGGTTGTCTACATGGAAAACACCAATCATATTCCTGTGCCATATTGTTTTGTGTAGGAACCAATGCCCTAGATGTTGAAGCTGTTAGGATCATACGGCCTGAAAGGTCTAGCAACTTGGGGCTTGTCCTTGGTTCTGGCTCTGGTTTACATAGTCTGAGGTGGTGGCCTATTCTACTGATACTGGGGTCTAGCTTGATATTGAGCCTGGGGCTGGTATGGCCTAAAACTCTAAGCTTGTTGTCTTTTGATGGTCACTAGCTCATTCCCAAAGTTCTAAAATTGCTTCATTACCACTTCCTGAAACTCTTTATCGGTATTAGATGATGAAGTGGAAGCTTCAACTGAGCTTTGACTCCTGGGGGTGGGTATAGGAGCTAATGTAGGTGCTTGGCTAGTATCTGGGCTTCCTAACTCAGGGTACAGAGGCATGGATGGCCTAGGAGTGATTTTTCCAGCTTGAATCAAATGGTTCTCAGCCCCTATGGAGAGGCTATAGGCTGCAGGTAATGTAGTGCCCCCATTGACTGAATCATCAGAGAAATATCAGAATTCAAAGCCCTAAGAAAGTATAAGAAGGCACCTTCATTAGTGGGTTTTACTACTGTTGGAATCCTATCCTAGTCCACTGAATCGAGGTTGAAGTCCGTCAGCTACTTCATTCGGGGGCTCTCTTGATCATTGTTAATTGCTCCAACAAAGACAAGTTATCACCTTTTTCCCCAAACTGATCGTGAAGAGCCATGCACAGCTGGTTCCAGTTCTGGATAGAGCCTACTATAAGACTCTTGAACCATTGTGAAGCTTTCCCTTTGAATGAAGAGGTGAGCAACTTGACTACAATGTCCATCTCATGGATCTCATGGATTGTATAGACATTTGCAATATCTTGGACATGGTCACCGGAGAAGTTTGATTTTCCCCAGTGAAATATGGGATGCTTTTTAATGCTGCAATCAGAACTAGGTTTTGTGCAATCAAGGTGAGTGGACTACTACCGGTGAAGTTGACATATGGATTTGGTTGTGCCATTCTGATTGGCCTAAGAATCCTTACAGACTGAAAGAAAGGCCTCGTAGGTGGAGGTGTTGACAAGGTTCTTCTTGGTGGAGATGGAGACCTTTGAATTCTTCTTGGTGTAGATGGAGACCTCTGAATTCTTCTTCCTCTCCTTTCTCTCCTGGGGATAGATGCAAGTATTCAAATATACCTTCTTTCCTTGCTCTAGACCGGGTTTTTCTCATGAATCTTCCAAGCTTGGGCTACTAAACCAGATTTGTTTCTTTTGGAGTCGCCAAATGTATAATTTTAAGGCTTCTTAAAATTAGAATCACAACAAGTGTACATCAATTCCTACTGTAATAAGATGGAGACTTCTTAGTCCCACCGGCATGCCAAAACTATTAATGTGCAAAATCACAACACCCCCAAATGAGTTCTAAAAATCTACTTTTCTAAGGCAGACTCATTTGGTGTGATTGCATAACATTGAACTTTCCCCAAGGTGTGGGACCTTACAAAATGGAAAAGCTCTCCAGATTAAAGGTTGGTTCCTTATTCCTCTGTTTAGGTGCATACGTAGAAACTTGCAGAGGATCTGTTCTTAATCCTAATCTAAACTTTACCAAGGAGACATGGATAGAAGGAATACATAAATTAAAACAAAGCTAAACTACGAGGTGATGCACCAAAGGAATGATGAACACTTGTTTTGCTAATAGACACAAACCAACAAAATGCATACAATAAACCAACATAGATAGCCGATATATAATGGAAGGCCAGATGAAAGAAAAAGAGACAAGAGAGGATCTAAAATCGATCACATATGTGTTTTATTGCTCTGTAGATTGATATAGTCCATTACAAAGTAGCCAAGAGGTAGAAACGTATTACAATTTTAGTGGAAGGCCTGAACCCCATAGATCCCTTTTCTAGAAGGAAGAGGGAGCCTACAAAACAAAGAATGTCCAACCCTTTACAATGAATCCTACCCCCGTATTTATAGATTCAACCTGAAAGAAGGAAAGAGAGAGAAGCAGAAAACAGTTGAAGCTCAACCACCACTGTTAATGCCTCTGATGAAATCTCTCCCCAAATCCATGTCTTTACTGCATCAATCCTTGGTTCGGTGCCTTGAAGGAAGAGGAAACGGTGGAAATAGATCGAATCCGATCTGGTTGTTGAGACAAATGGATCCCGCATTGAAGGTCCAAGACGTTTCCTCCATTTTCTTCACCTAACCTCCTCAAAATTAAAGTTTTAGACCCCATGGCATGCGTGAGGCCGAGATCTTTCCAACGACATCAAATTTGCAATATCTCGAGCCATGAGTCAAAAGATACGCCCCTTGAAGTTTGTATCGGTCTTGTATAGGAGGGTAGGAAAACAACTTGAAAATGGGTCCCCTTTCTTCTGATTCCCACCTTGGCTTTGACTCGGGCCCAGATGCTGACTTTTTCCTTGGGCGGAGTTGCATGGGCCATTTTGCAACTTTTACCCCCTTTGAGATAACAAGGGGCAAAGAACCAAATGGAGTGATAATGATGTGTGTGTGTGTGTGTAGTTCCTTGGAATATCATCTTTTCAGAGTGTGCTTGAGATTTTCTTCATGGTTTCTTGTGTGCTTTTCCTTCATTGGGATATGATAGGACCTGTAAAAGAAAACAAGTGTATTCAATGCTATAGGTAAATGCAATTGAACTTTAACTTGAACAATATGTAAAATTGGAAATGTGTATTGGAAAAATATAAACCAAGGGGTTAGAGTACACTTAAAATGTTGAAAGAGAAAGGGGTAGAAATTTGTTCTTTCTTGTAGACTTGTTGCTTAGGAGCTGGTTGGAATAATACGAAGGATTTGGGAATCCTGTCACCAAACTAGGGATTTGAGCATCTTGGTGTTAAACTTTGGATTTAGGCATCTTATTACTGCTAAGGGAAAGTGTATTGAGAGAGATCATAGGCTTTTCCCTCCAGCCATTAATGCTTCCCCATAAATAAGTGCCATTGTAGATGATCACAAACCCAATTTGTAACTTTCCTTAGGTGACACATTGTCCTGCATATCACACCCCAAAAGTGAATAGAGCCCACATGACGAACGATGAAACTAATATAAATATTTGATAAATGGATTCCTATAGGGGAATAGGGATTACACATGGTAGTTACCATGCCACAAGTAAAATAATTGGAACATGTTATCATATGAGTGTTAGTGAGGAACAAGCAATGCACATGGAAATATCAACTAGTAAAATCTTATAGGAAAACAATAGACAAGGACTTAATGAGGAGTTGGTTGCATATATGGGACACCACTCAGGATGTCAAAATATAATTAAAGTTGTCAAGGCTTGTGCAAATAAGGAAACAAGAAGACATAAGGCATAACCCACCAACAAGATACAAGCAAATCAAACAACCATGATTGGAAGGAATCATGCAAGGAAAATGCTACACATGAAGCACCCATTATCATGTTAGGAAATGTAAATAGTATGCCACAATGTAATATTTGAATATAGGAATGAAAATGTGAAATATTACAATGATAGAACCTAATAATAAGTGGGAAAAGGGTAGATGCCCCGAAACCTATGTGGGAATGGTAATGGATAGGGCCAAACATCATACATCGTGTAACAACCTATAAGTGTATTTCATTTACGTCAAGATACTTACGTTTTGAATGTGCATGTGTGTATGAAAAATGATAAAGCATACTAGGAACCATAGTAACATGATAAGAAAAGGTGCAACATATAGTAGTATAAGGAAATAAGAGTACATCCAATCAAGATCTAAGAAAACATGTTTTTGGATTTTTAAATGCATATATGTGAAAAATAAAATATATAAGGGAGGAATAAGGGTGCCCCATGGTGTGTGTGTGTGTGTGTGTGGGGTGGGAATGCTCTCAACATTAAATTATGAACCAAGAACAAGAGTGCGTCATCGGGTGGTGTGGGGAATTAGGATGCCCCCAAGTGTGAATGCCAAAATGATCTATACAATGAGAGTACTAGGAAAGGGCCCACAATCAACTGATGTAAAATAACCATATATGTGAACATGATTTAGGACTTGATGGTCATGGGAGAGTGCATGAGGCCACGTATATGGAATAGGCCTAGATCAAGTATGTGGAGAAAGAGAGCACAAAATATGTCTAGATGGAGCATGTGAAGCATATGACCTATGTGAATATATTCCCCTATGAGGTGGGCTATGTGATGTACAAATGCGTCAAGGCTTATGAGTAGGATCCATGTGCTAAGGAAACTAAGATAGACATGTAAAAGGTACTACAGGAGGATCAAGGGCTCCAGACACCATATGAGGTGTCAAGGCTAAGGAGCCATCATGAATATGAGAAGATGCACTAGAGTAGGAGAAATTGAATATGGGATGGCCGGAGGAGCCAAGGACAAAGGTTTCCACAGTGGAATGCCTTAAATAGTAATAAGATGGTGCTCATGGATGAAATTAAGGCATAAGTGAATAATAAAAGGCACAAATTTGGCATCCTAGAGCCAAGGGACTCCTAAGAGCATGTCATAATGCATAACAATAGATCCAATAGTAAATGACATAAAAATAGTAAGAGGCCCAATAGTAATGGGTAGAATAACATGGCCATGAGAAGTGGGAGACCTGTATGTCATCTGAGATAAAGGGAAGCCAATTGAATACAAGAAAGATAATGAACATGCATTGTGTTTGAATGTAGGATGTACCATAAAATTGTTGATGTATGGGGCCTAATAGAAACATCAATATGTAATATATAGGAGGAGAGTGATGCATGAAAAACAATATAAGTGAAAGTGATAACATGTGATGGGAGATCAATAGCACCAAAAGGAATCCAAGGGGACAATCTTAATAAGGGGAGGAATTGCATGGTAGGTATGATTGGAAGATGACTCAAGGGATGCTTTTTCATGATTAGGACCTAAGTAATGGGTTGTTAAATATTTTTAACTTTCCATTGTCATTGGTATATTTGGAATTGGAAGTAGTAGATTCAGATAACTCTGGATATCATTATTGTTAATGAGATCTTGAATCAAATGGCGAAGCTTGAAACACTTGTTAGTAGAATGACCATTGCATCTATGGTAATCATAATGTGCATGTTCATCAAAAATATTGCCATGGGGCCTATTAGGATCATACTCGAGAGGAGGTGGAAGAGAAATCAAATTGCTTTCAATGAGTGGGGAAATAGCATATGGGGAGGATAAGGAAATCGAGTAAATGTATGCCAAGGGGCTTGGAGATAAAGCTTAGGAGGTTGAGAAACAACATTGATAGTAGGATTAATATCATTAGACTTGGGTCTAAAGGGAACCTTTCTGGAAATTTAGAAGATGAATGATCAGAAGTATTAGAACTATATTTGAGTTTTCCCAAAGAAAGTAGCTTAGTCTCACGAGTCTTCAAGCTATGGTATAGATGGTCAAAGGAATGATAGGAATAAAAAAAAATTCTTGCAAAGAAGATGAAAGAAAGAATAAATAGATCTTGTAATTCGGATTCAAATAATACATCAAGTTCATTTTATAAATATTGTTCTTGTCATGCAATACACAATCGTTAAGATGTTGATTAGATCCTTGTTTAATTTTAGCCATTTTTACATAAGATATTTTTTTTCCAATATTCATAGAAAAATGAGCTAGAAACAAATCAGTAAGCACAATAAATGATTTAACAGAATACAAGGGAAAGTCATAGAACCATCGCAAAGCATAATCTTGTAAGCTCCTAGGAAACAACTTCATGAAGATGGTGTCATCACATGTATAGTATAAACAAGAAACATGAAAGGATTTGAGGTGCTCTTGAGGGTCTCCATGGCCATCAAATAGATGAAACTTTGGTGAAACAAAATTGGCAAGGAGTGGATAAGAAGACACTTTGGGTGCAAGAGGACTTGTGAAGAAGAAGTGAAGAATCAAGGGATGGGGAGGAAGAATAAGTAACTTGTTGTAACTGACAAATTTGTTCTTGCAAAATCATGATAAAGAGACTCTAAAGCATGGGTTCTTGAAGAAGAATTAGGTTGAATGTGGGAGATAAGAGGAGAAGAATAATGAGTATAAGGGGTAGGAATAGTCATGTGAATGGTGGAGACTCCAATATTGGAAGGAGAGGAAGAAAGTGGGATAGAAGAAATAGTAGTAGTAGAGAGTTCTAAGGTACGAATCATACTATTATGGGTAGAATTAACATGAGCACGTTGGGAAACCAATAGAGCATCTAGGATATGTAAAACATGGGTCAAATTATCACGCATTGTAAAGTATAAATTGGTAAGGGCATCCAATTGGGCTTGATCAACATTGGTGTCTTCATCATAGGAATGTTCATTGTTGGATGCTTCTATGTCATGGAGAGGGATCTACTTGGAATTGTTAAGAATATTGTCATTGATGGAGTCAACCATGGTAGAAGAATGATGATGAGTGGGTGGGGCAAGCTCTATATAGGTTGGGGATCCAAAGTGACCACTATGGGTAATGGGCATAAAATAAGAGATCCACAATGGGCATGCAAGAGATCGGGTTCACCAAATGATTTAATGAAATTTAAATCTATGTAAGGACACTGTTGGTTAGATAATATAATAGTAACATATAAGATCTATCTATAGAAATACAAAAAAGATTGATGGATAGGGTTTATAGAATGACTCAGTTTTTAATTGTAGGTCTTGGAATAATTCTGCAGGTTTGGTGAATGCTCTAGAAAGGTGGATGTTGGGATATATATATACTCCGTTTGAACACTTGTGACATGAAAGTGAATCAAATAGTACTATCAAAAGAGGACAGGTACCATCCGGTGGTACTCTCGAACTCAGAAGTAGTTTCTTGGTAGTGAGTGTGGACCTAGTTCTTTCAAGGTCACTTAATGTTTCCTTCCCTTCATTGTAGGTCACATCGGGGTTGAATGCACTTTTGTTTTATCAAACATGTACCTACAAAAGAAACCCTAGCTACTTACACTATACTTAAGCACACATTAGATGAATAATATATATATATATATATGCTCTACTTGGAATGACCTTTGTGGTTACCCAATGTGATTTTCATGGAGCACTATACTAAATTTTAGAATCAATGTAGTTCTAGTGTGTGTGATTTGAATAGTTTCCTTTTAGCTAGGATTCCCTAGTGACAGTCACACAAAAAGTAGCAGGATACAACTACTTTGTCCCAATACAAAAATGTGTGGTATGGAATTTAGAATAAATCCTCCTATGCAATGAAGTATGTAGTCCCAAAATGCAGTCCTTGGTGTAGTAGATAAAAATATTAGCTCCTTGTAATAGTATGTTCCTCTTGAATGCTTGCCCCCACTAATGAGGTTAAATAAGACATGTATATATATGATTCATTCGCTTAAGTTTCTTCATTAACAAGTGAAAGGCCAATCAGGGTAGTAAACAAAGTCATGAAAGAAATATCATCTGAAAAATCAGCAAAAGAGAGAAAGTGGACAAAAGCAACCAAAGGGGACAGTAGCACCCGGCGCTCTTGTCCCTAATGGGAGGTCCTATACAGGGTGCCTAAAAGATAAATCATTAGAATCATAGCTTAATAGGATGTCAAATCGTATGTAAAACTACAATTTGTAAACCAGAAACTATAAGCAATAAAGATGAAAAGGATAAAAGCAATGTCAAAACAAAGTAAAAGGGTTGTTAATGACTAGTTCTCTTGCTTAGGAATCATGCATATAAATGAATTATTTAGAGGCTAGATGTACATAGTAAGTGTGTGATTTAGTAACTACACTAATGAAACCACAAAAATATAAAAATTCAATAATATTATTTATTAAAACTTTGAACCTTCTCTAGAAAATGTTCTCTAAACATATATTTTGCACCTCCATATTATCAAAGTTAATCTTTTGGCACATATATGAACATGAATATACATGTACACATTGATAATAAATGGATAATCACTTGAGTAGAGAACACATTATATGTTATATATAAATATTTCTTTAACTAATATGACTTGATTTCCAAAGGTCATGCATAATATGTATGTGTTACTAACACATGAAAGGTCAAAAGACAATGAAAATGTTAGTATATAACACCAATAAATGAAAAATATCCATAATTTCATATATCATGACATACACATCATATTATCTGGATATAATAATTATAATGTCAAAATGTAAAATGAGAAAATCATATCGATTTGGACACATATTAATGCAATAAATACAAATATGTGAATAGGCTATATAATGCCTTGATTCAATGCCATATAGGTGTACATACAATGTCAAACATGATGACATTGCCATGTATATAGACATACAAAATATATTTCATAAAACACACACACAGACACACAAATTGTGTGTGTGTGTATCTCATATTCATCAAAATGTATCCCTCTCTTTTCCCTTCTTGAAGAAGGATCTCCCTTAGACTTAGATGGAGCTCCATGAGATGACTTGGGGATCCTCCATGGTTTGATTACGAGTCCTCTTATGCTCAAATATAAATTGTAGTTGAAACTAAATGCATATAAGTTTTTTGGTCAAAACTTTATGTACATAAGTTTTAAATATGTATGGGACAATGGTAATGAAACTATTTACATGTACACATACTTACCACAATCTCTCGGCTACGCTCAATTTACGTCTCACACTTAGTATGGTTAATGGTAGTTACTAGATCATGAACCAAGGTATCAAAATGATGATCTTGAGGAGTCCATGCCCTCGAATGGAAAATGGAAGGGGTTGAACCCTACATACATATAAAAATACAAAATCAAACATCAAAATTAGCTTTTATAACTATATTAACAATTAAATTTTCAAATGCATCTAAACATTTACACCAACTGAGCACATAATGACAATATTTTAAATAAGTTTATCAATAAAAATATTTTTACCATGCCACACCTATTAATCATATGTATATGGCTGCTACTAGTTGAGAGAAACTCCTACATACATAATGCATTCACATCAACTATCTACATGATGCTACAATGAGGGAAATTATTAAAATAATTCCATAGTATGAATTACACTCTACTGATGAAAATTTGTAATTTATACCTTAGTGAATTGTTGTGCGAGATGAAATACCGGTGGAAACACCTTTGTCTACTCCTCACAGAGATGGTGGAGTGTCTTGTGTGGTCATCAAATTTATAAATAATATATCACGTCAAGTTAGTTGAGCATATATAACACACACACACACACACAACAACAACAACAACAACATGTATAGACATATATTTTAACTATATATAACATTAAATTAATATTTACATACATGAATTTACAAATAACATTCTAAATTACCTCTGTGAATGTAAACATTGGCATGGTGCTTTGACAACATGTGGTTGGGTGATTTAATTATTAATGGTAAAAGGGTTTTTGAATGGGATCCTACCCATGGACAACAAAAATGGGTCAACACCTAGATATGGAAATGAATAAAAAGAAGAA
This sequence comes from Taxus wallichiana var. yunnanensis, assembly GCA_018340775.1. NCBI lineage: Eukaryota > Viridiplantae > Streptophyta > Pinopsida > Cupressales > Taxaceae > Taxus > Taxus wallichiana. The sequence goes on from CM031243.1 coordinate 767,388,153, forward strand.
GATAAGAATCACACTAGCTAGTAGTACAACTACAACAAGAAACACCATTGATGATTGGCGAAGATAATTCTACATTAGAGGAACAACCGAATAGTAAAAAGAGAGCTAAAGCATTTAGCTAGTAAAAGTGGGTTTTTATTGGTATATTTCTTTTCTTTTTATGTGGTTGGGATGATGACTTCTCTTTCGTGTGCTATAATATTAATGTGTGTGTGCGTGTGTGTGCGTGTGCACATATTTGTGTGCATACGTGCATGTGTTTGCATGCACATGTGCGTATCTGTGTGTAAACTAATAAATTTGATCACCTAGTTCAAATAAAAATATTTTAAAAATTTAACATATATATGTACATTGTACTCATCTTTTTGTAACATGTAATAAAAAGTAAAAATACATGTGAAGGTTTCATTGATGTTTGCAATCCAAATATATCGCTAAAAAATCAGATAACCACATCATGTGTACCACCAAAAACTCCACCAACACCAGTCTGCATGAAACTGTCATCCTCATTAGGTCCAATACATATGCCACCACAAGATGTGCAAATATGTGGCCTCATGCTAGTATTACCTGGAGGAATCCTCTATCCACCTCCACCAACATCAATTTCAGAAACCTCTCTCGTATGTTGAACAAGGGTATCATTGAGGAGCGCCTAAAGCGCATATAATGTGTCAATCTCTATTGTCTCCTTCATTGTTGCAGGGACCATCTCAAGATGAGGGGGATTTTGGATGGGGACTCTAACATGTTAAATAGGAGCACGATGTGCACTTGGTCTATCCTATGTAGAGCCTTTTCCTTAGCCTTGAAATTGGAGTAGTAAAAATAGTTGGGGATCTTGTTGAGGATAAAATCACAATAGAGTTTCCTCAAAAAGTATAATGGAACCTCATTGTTATTGCAAGGTGGTATATCAAATACCATCCACCATCGGTCCCAAAAATTATCTTTTATCAAATTATTGTTGCACCAGTGGATTGGAAAGCATTTGATAAAAAAAGAATTGGAAAATTAGTTCTAGGGTTGGCGAATGGGGCACAAATAAGGTCTTTTGTAATTTTATTTTTTTAACTTTTGCATATGATAATTTATTAGCATAATATGCCCTACAAGACTCTCTATAGGTTTTCCATCGATGAATTTGACTCATTGCCAATTCACCTGAGCGATAATGATTCCAATGTGTTTGTAAAGGAAACACAATGGGGTTTTTTTGAATAATCATTCCTCACTAATTTAATGAATTCCTCAATTTGTAGTTTATTCTCCACTATATGGGAAATTAAATCCTCCTGACTACCTAGAGGATCTACAAAAATTGTAGGAGGGTTAGGAAGGCTACGAGGATTTGTAGGGTTTTGTTTTGGTTGTGGAGGAACTGTAAGAATCATAAAAAACATGTATTTTATTAAAATCTACATTACAAATATCAAAAATTACCAAAATTGATTGTAATTGAGAGAAAATAATTTTCCCTACCTCTTCTTTGTCATGTGGCATCGTTAAATCCACCTCGATGTAACCTTTAGTGTGATCTGTAGATTGTTTTGGAGCAAATGGGTTGAAGATGAACGTGAATGCAGGGTTTGGAGGAAAATACGTGTTTGGGTGCATAATAGATATGAAGAATGCAAGATTTTTAAATTTAAAGTTTAAGAAACATGTATGTGTTTTGGTCCGTAATTACCAAACCAAAACCTACCTCCCCCTAATTCACTTTTTCATTTGTTCACATGTTTTGGCTACTTTTTATCCCCTCAAATATGTGCACTTATCCCCATGTTCATATATATTGGGATTTTTAATCTTCTAAAATGGAAATTGGTATAATGGGGAGTATTTAGAGTTGAAAGAGGTTTTTAATATCATTATAAGAAATAGATTCCGAGGGTGTAGGGGATTAGAGATAAGGCCGAGTAGATGGACATATATAATATTTTAATCTTAATTTTAGTGGCCATTAGAAAATTTAAAATATAAAGCTTAATTACCCTCTCTCCTAATGCCTCTTAACTTTCCCATCTATATTTTATTGTCTTTGTCCACCATATTTATTTTACCTCAAGTTTCCTCTACTTATGCGTGGTAATTAAACATTCTTTAAGAAACTTACTCTACCAAAGTTTGAATTATTCAATGACAAGAATGATTTATAAAGGCTAGTGAAATTCAGTTAGTAAAAGTTGTCTCTAAAGACTATAGAAAACAATTTCTAACAATAAATCTAATAGTACAAGTAAAGGATATTGTAAAATATAATACGTGTGGCATTGAATTTTCATTAAAAACATACACATTGGAAATGTTACCATTCTTAAAGTTTCATATCTATGAAATGAATGACAATATGTGGGGAAGAGTAGGATTCCCCATGGAGAAGCATTGTATCTTTTTTATAGTTGAATGGTGGTTTAACCCTTAGACACACTTGTAGATACCTAAGTGGGATTATAACATTGTCTGTACGCAACTACACTACTTCAAAATTTGAGTGGTTGTTGTTAAGAGAAATTAGGTAGATTTGTAGAGGTGTAATCCCATGGATGATTAAATTATATTTGCTTGAAAAATTTAAGCTATATAGATTACTAAAAAATTATAAATATTTAAAAATAAATTTTGATTATTTTGGAATGAATCACATGTAGGTATGTCATATGGTACATAAACACTGATTTTTAAAGTGGGTAGAATTTTTGTGCCCCCACTACTTTCCTAACCTTAAAATTTATTTCTTAAATTGTAATTGCTCATAAATTTGAAATTTTTATTTTTAAGCAACATCAATATTTATTTTCATAGGACATTTACTTGAATGACAGGAACAATTTCAATTGAGTATGTGATCCTTATATTTACGCTAAAGGCGTTTCCCTGTTAGAATGGGGTGGTTCATTTTGACACTGCTCAGAGTATGGGATGACATGGATTGAATTTTTGGGGATGTTGACACTCTGATACAATCCTCACCTTCTACGTATACATTGGTGGTAATTTCGTGTCCTACAAATTTTCTAACTAAAACATCATCTATCGACGGCTACCCCTGCCTTGATCACATCATCACATAAAGGTTTAGGTGACTGTGGCGTCATACAAAACATGATGTCCATCTCGAAAGACATGGTGGTATTTATAGCCACATTGTCCATCTTGTTCAACGCATCAAAGCCTACTTAGTACCTTGTAACTATATAATTGTAATTTTATGGTGCCTCACCCATAATATTTCTATCTAGAAACATTGGGAGAATTAAGGTTACAATAATATCCACCCCATTGTCTATGAGGAAGCACTATCCCCACATGTACATGGACCTTCCAAGACCTTCCAATGTTGTTACCCACCTATGTGATTATTCATTTCTCTCAGTTATAAAAAAATATTTTAGAAACGTGGAGAGCTCTTTTTCTTATCGGTGGTGTCTCCCGTAGTGCCAAATTTGGGGAAGGACTTTAGAACTTTCGGACTAGGCAGCTCGTTTCATTTCTACGTTTCAACATTTCATTGAAAATTGTTTGGTAATAGGGGAGAAGGGCCAGTAGTGGTACACCCTAAGTTAAGGGGTCCACAAAATCAATTATTTATGATATGGGATTGTGATTTTTTCACTAATATGTAGTTTAGATTTGTGTTAACTTATATTTTTTGTTTGGAATGTTCAATTGGAGGGAAAACCATATTTTGAATTGATTTAAAATAATATATGTGAAAATGCTACAACCATGGTGGAAACCAATACTTGAATATAAGTGAAATTGCTTGAACATTGACTTTTTTGTACTTGTACATGGGTGAAAACTCTTACATGTCATGATGTGATTGGCTACTTGTACAAATTTTTGAACTTCAATAATCAAAATTTTGGTTTTTATTCCATCAAGTATTGGATATTTTAAATGCAAAATACAGTTCAAGTATTGGGACGTGTTCACATACTGGCCCTTCTCCCCTAATTTCCACTCTTGATCATGATCTTGATATGGATTTTCCACCTTGTGGAGGAGTACATTGGATTTGGAAACCGATGTCACAATATTGAAATGGGTCGCCACACCATCTGCATTTCTGCAACAAAGTGTTACTCTCGCTTGGGATCCGTACTTCTTTGAAAACATAGTTTTGGTTGTTCCAACTATAATACATCTAAACACCATTAATATCCATATTGGCATTCAGGTTTGAGGCAACTTACATTTTGTGCATGGTTGTGCATTCAACATATGTTGGGTATCTATAATGGGAGATTTATTGTAAATTTCTATCAATCTGCATAGGTTGGTGAAAGGCAACGTGCATTTTTATGTTGCATGCCACATAATTGGAATGCCAAGTGTTAAAATCCCACATAGTGACACACCAACATCCACGAATATATAGAAAGTGATAAGAGAAAATCATTACACACAATTGAACTTAGCTTTAAAAAATCATGTCTAACATTGAGGGTTCTTATTGGTTTTATTACACCTAAGGTGGTGTTAGGTTTCAAATGTAGAACCTAATATATTTTTCTCATTATTAATTTTTTCCATTTAAAAATAAATTGCACTCACAAGAATAATATAAGTGAGATTAAGATGATAAAGTTATAATTCAGGATTTTTAAGTGGTGAATATTCGTAATTTGGCGAATATTCCATTTTAGGAAAATTTGAAAAGGTGATTTTTTCGGAGCAGGTCAGTGTCTTGTTTGCCTAAAATTTCCAGTATAATTTTTTTAGGGGTTGACTTCACCTACCATTGAAAACTACTCCTATATAAACCTAGGTAATTCACTGGTAGTATACTAGTAACTTACTACTAACTTATTGAGGTATTGTTTGAATTACTTGCGAATTACAAATAGACGAAGTGTGGATCAAAGTATCAGATTGGTTATTACAGACTTGTGACAAGAAAGTGTCATTGATGCATGACAAGGAATATTTTCATTTCTAGATGAGTGAAAATATAGTGTTGTTGATGCACGACAAGAGAAGGTGTTGACGCGTGATAAGAGGGTTGTTGATGCATGACAAGGAGGGTTATAGATGGGTGAAAAAGAGTCTCTGGCGATAAGCAAGCAAGGGGGGTTGCTGAGATGGTCGATAAGGGGGTGTAGCCTTATTGGTGTCATGCGATAGCCAATTCTTAGAAACGTCTTGTCATGTGACAAAAAGCGCGAGAAAAAAATGCTCCCCTTTAAGAAACGACAGGCAAAAATTTGACTTTAATATCCCAAAATATTCGCCTTTACGACAAAATTGGTTCTAGTATATTCACTGTATTTTCCACCTCCAATTTCCCGAGAGGCCTCTTAAAAGGAACTTTGAGTTATATGTGGGACATGGACACATTTAATTCTCACTTTTTCTTTTCAAGTTTTTGTTCGTATCTTCATCTTATCTATTAAATAAAGTGTCATTTAATTAAAAATCTTGATTTTGTAAAAAATTAAATACAAAATAGCAAAACCCATTTTCCCCATAATTTATTTAAAAAGTTACATCTCTTTTAGTTGTGTAAGGGTTGGTTATCAGTGTCATAGAACTAACAGACAAGTTAACAACGCTTATTGAGAAAACCCTTTATATGGCATAAAATAGACACAATACAATGATAGTATTTTTTCCAAACTAGAAAAATGTAATGAACTTCTCGAGTATGCACATAGATGTTATCTTACTCTGGGTTCTTTGGTCATTTCCTTATAGCCATATCCATGTTTGAATGTGTAAACTATTAGTTTCCCCCATTTTTGGCCTATTTAAGAACAAATTGTAGTTACAAGAATAGTGTGAGGAAGATCAAGATGGTAAAGTGGAGCAAAAATAGCATATATTATTTGGTCAAGAACAATTTGAGTCATGGAATAGGTGTGGGACATGCAGATATTTAATTCCATCATTTTCTTTCTAACTTTTCATTCATGTCTTCATCTTATCTAACATATAAAATGCCATCCAATTGAAAATATTGTTGCCATAAAAAATAAAATAAAAAAGTGAATCCCATTTCCCCATATTTTCTAAAAAATCCATCTCTTTCAGTTTTGTAAGGGTCAATTGTCAGCACTGTAGAAGTTATAGACAAGTTAACATCACTTACATAGAGATCCCTCCATGTGGCTAAAAATAGATGTGGTACAAATTTATTCTTAAACTTGATATTATTTTTGATTAGGTTGAATCATGTTACATTTTGTAAATGTACTTGTCAACATTGGGGGTGGAAAGACCCTAGGTGCAAATATTTTGATCCACAACCTACCACCCATTGTAGAATAATAACAAACCCACAAATCATAAATCCTCCATTGCATCGAGAAAATGGAGATTCTAAAAGAAAACACCATCACTTGTATATACAGAAAAAATGAAATACCAGCTACAAATTATCCATAAACAATATTACATGATTCCAATTATTGGGTTTGTAATGTTAACAAGTAATTACATCAATAACCTTTTTACAAACTAAACCAATGTGAGAAAATTCTAACAACACATAGATATCAGATGACTCAGACAATACAGACTGTAAAAGTAAATACCATCACTTATACATACACCAAAAAAAAGCCAACTATGAAAGGATAATAATTTCACTTAGCATTCACACACTTTCTAGGTATACAAAGATGTTGTTAAGAAGCGGTTTTGGGGGAAAAGCATTGTCATTGGGAAATAAAGAAACAACAACGACAAAATGGGTGGAGCTCCATGTCAAACTAAACCCACCTACGACCCAACTTGGAAGGAGGATGTGACCCTATGGAATTATCTACAAATGGGTGGGGTCTCAAACCTCATTGAAAAAATGCAGGGTCACGATCAAGACATTTCTCTTCAATTTACGGCTAGGTGGAAGCAAAGAATGGTTGAATATGGGGAGATAAACATTAAAATCACTAAAGAGCTTATTGTTGAGGTCATGGGGCTGAGTCTCGAAGGTGCTAAATTCTTTAGCAAGAGGGTTGACAAGAAAATCGAAGCCAAGAAATTCCTAGCAGATGGAGAAAATCTTGAGTTTGTTACGACAGGCATAAAAGTGACCTCCATTCTAGAGCCATTCGATGAAATTGCAAGGATGATTTTTAGGTATGTCACTTTAGAAGGTAGATATGTGATGGTTCCTCTCAAAAATTTGGTTTTCCTAAATCATTTTAGAAGGAATTTACATGTTAGCTTCCCGCATTATCTTTTAAATTCATTGGAATGCTTTGTTATGGAGTTTCAAAACCACACCCGTGCCATCCCCCTTCACTAAGGCCTCATTTTCTTTGCTTCACCACCACTAGCTTTCTCAACATCATTCGATTCCCACTGCCCCCGCCCCTACTTACCCTAACTACATTGCCCCCACTAGTACTACTGGTCGAAGGAAAATAAGAACCAAAATCCACTTTACCCCCTAAATCATCCCTTCCCCTCCCAAAGAATCCTTCGTAGCAGTAAAGAAATTGAGTTTGCTAAAAATATGCTCCATATCAGCAATCCAACTGGTGCTTCTGCTACAGAAGGAGGATGTCATTCTCAATAGGATTTTCAATCTAGAAAAGGAGGTTGGGGCTTTGAAATAAGAACTCAAGCAGGTTTGCAAGAGAGAAGGAAAAGGAAGATGCACAATGACCTTGAGCAGGATAATGATCAGATTATTGAAATTTTCAAGAAGCTTAACTCACTTTATGTAATATGCTAGGAAATGAAAAAGGAAGGCATGACTATACCATGTATGTGCTTAAGGCTATTTACAATTTTTTAGAGTAGCATGTCAAAAGTGTATGTGTACTTAGCGACATTCCTACTGCCATTTGGGAGCCGAACCAATAAGGAACTTGACTCTCTCACAGTTGGATAAGAAGGATCCCACCCATGTCACTGCCTTGGCACTCTTCACCTCTTTGCAGAAGGTAAGGACAAAGATTGAAAAAGCAGACAAGTGAGGAGAACGGTTCTTACTACAGGTTTTTTGTTTTGATCTGTCAGGAGGTTTGTTTTCATCTTAGTTTTAGCTTCTGATTTTGTTATTGTTTTGATCCTTTGATATAGTTCCTCGGTTAACTATAGTTGGACATACATGTATTTTCTAGATGCTGATCCAAACTTGATGTTTTTACTTGCTTTATCTGGCTTTGGAGCCTTTTTTGTAAAAGGGTATAGTCCCTTCAAAACTATGGACTGTTCTTTTCTACTTTATCTAGGATTTTGAGCACGTTTTGTAATAGGGTATAGTCCCTTCAAAACTATTTACCCCTAATAAAAAAACTATGAATTATCCATAAACAATATTACACAATGTCAGTTGTTGGATTTGTAATGTTAACAAATAACTACATCGATAGCCTTGTTTCCAAACTATAATGATGCGAAAAATTTTGACAACACATAAATGTCGGTGACTTCATGTTGGGTGAAAGTATATAACTGTTTCCCACTTTTTGCACCTTCATTAAAATAGTTCTCGACAACCAAAACATGAGAAAACACATGTAAAATGACCAAACATGTATTTTTAAGAGTTGAAATATATAAAGGTGTAGAGCATCCGTAATTTACCAAAAAAATTTATAGTATTTTTAAAGATTTATTTACTAGTATGATTTGAAAATTGTTATTGGCCACCAAGTGGGACACATTATATGCTTTAATATTATTATAAAATATTGTGATTTAGTTAATCTTATAACACCCACAATTTTACACACAAAAATAAAACCAAGATACCAGTTAACTTTTTTTTTTGACTTACATTGTAGTTCTATGACACAACAGGTGATCTCAAGGATTGCGCACACTCAAGATATATTTTGCACAACATTACCCACATAGATAACATGAAAACATGTAATGCACATCAAGACTATATTTTTTGACAAGGCACAACATAACAATTTAACTACAATACACACTTGCAATAGGGTCTTCCCACGATTCGATATTTTAGGATTACACATTTATTACAATTATGTTTTGATTTTCAACTTAAGTTCTAGAAAGCTCATGATATGTGAATGAAACGTTCCTTTTTCCTCTTACTAGAATCCCTCTATCTTTAACCTTTAACTTACGGTGTATCTCACTTAATAAGATTCATCGACATTATTTCAATTACTTGTTTAATTCGTTCTCTTGTTAAAAGTATACTTATTACACAAAAGGCCATTTACCTACACACAAACTATTGGATCTTGTTTCATACCTCCGTTGTATAATGTAACAAACATAAGTCCAAATTGAGGTGAAATACCATTTAGATTCGAGACTCATACTCCTTCATGCAAGGATCTGTAACGAATAATTGTCATAAGAGGGGATCATAATGCACCTTCACAAGTGTTGATGGTATGCAGGTCAAGTTTGCATTCATATTTATGAACTCATTAGTCATTTACCATTAGTTTATTGAGCCTTATGATTCAATTTAATTTAGACAAATAAAGGACATCACCTAAGTTTCACTTATTAAATTTCATCAATGAGTATAAACAAGATCGTATAATGGTTAAGATAGTTTTTTTTTATTCTTTATCATTTATCCCTCGTCTTAACATAACCTTGTTATCATTCCAATTTACCATACATTGGTTTACATTTTAATATAATTTTATATCCAATCAACTTTAAGGGTATAATTACCAACATAGGTCGAGGATCATAAAGTATGTCCCTTTTAACAATATAAGAAAGTTTCCTTTTCTTCCACTTAAGGACTTATTATTTCATCTATATGCTTACAACATCATATTTTAGTATAACCTTTATAAGGATCAAAATATCATTCTGTAATACCTAGTATTACATTATTGTCACAATCTAGTAAGGTTTACTATATCAAGATTATAACTCAAATTAGTTTACCATTATCTTTTTAGATTAATAGACTTAGATACATAGTTTCCTATCCAATCAACACATAATCCAAAGGTATCTAATAACTCTTATATACTTTGACTTAGGATTAAATAGGAAAATCAATATTGATCATGTCAAAAGATAAACTACCTTTCCAATCAATATGATATAAAAAGTATACTAACTTTATTACTTTCCAGAAATAGGTATCAAATCATGTTCATAAAATTGATCATAATCTTTCCTTTCAAAACAGTTACAATAAATGGCCAAGGGCCTTTCTCATTTCTATACAGAATTAATTCAATTATGAATACAATAATCAATTATTCCATTCAAATTTCTTCAATAAAAAAAATAAATGCAACTTTTATACGTCTTCCTTATTTTATATTTCACGAAGTCCATCTACAAGATTGTTAGCATCTGTTAGTTCATACGAAATGAGCATGATAGGTACTAAATCTTTAGAACAACATTCTCTAACTTACTAATTTAAAAAAGGAACACTAATTTTAAATGAAATTATCCTAAGGTTCGAAAGAAAGTACACAACTCTCATGATCATGCCACAAGACATTGTAAATGAAACCATCTAAAGAGGATAAGATAACTCATGCTAAGCATTTAAGTAAATCACATCTGATTTTAATTTAAGTGACACAAAGGTATTCCAAGACAAATACAATTGATCCTAATCCATCATTTAGATATAAGTAAAAGGTTTAATAGGATTGCAACCATATAAGCCCATACTTATATGACTCGAATCTTATATCTTTTAAAAGAGTATATACACCTTACTTAGTAAAGCTACATTCAAGCAAAGAGTGTACAAGGTAACAATTATACAAGCCAACCTTATATAGATTGGGTAATATAAATATTTAAACTCATACATTTCATTACAATATTTCTATCAAGTAATAATTTAAGTCACTCAAGGTGACCCGAGATAAGTACATTTGATCTAATTCAATCATATAATAGAAGTACAAGATGTAATATGAATTCGGTCATATAATCCCATTTTCATAAGACTATAATCATTCATCTTGCTTAACAAGTCGTATAACTCAATAATTTAATCACTAAATTCCAATAAAATAAAACAATCAAACAATATCCTATTGATAAAGATAAGTAGGAGATTTATAAGATTACAGTCATATAATCCTATTATTATATGAATGAAATCTCATATCTCATTATTTCATTTATACAACTTTAGAAGAGAAACCATTGTTATGTTTCATCAAGCAAGAACAAGCCAATAATACAACATTATAACACAAGGTATCAATCAAGTAATTCCATTTACATTCACTTCACTCAAGTTCCTATTACTTAAGCACTTATAGGATAAAACAACTTCCATGTAAGGTTCGATTAAGAAGGAATTGAGACATAAATCACAGCACCCTTGTGTTTATACAAGTGCATATACTTGAACTCACGGTGTGATTGGATAACATGGGTACTATCTCCAGTTGTGGGACTTCTTTCTTGAGATAGACCTCCGAGAAAGTGGTTCTTGCTCCTAAACTACACCTTACAATCTACTCTAATGCGGGAAAATAACTATTCTAATCTAAATTTCAAGGGACCAGGAGAGAGAATGCATAAAATGAAAGCCTACACTAAAGCGGTGATACACCATAAAAGGAGGGTGTGAGAGTAGTCTCCCGAATGTGTGAAATACGGAGGGAAAGTGCACACTAGAAGAGGTGATGACAGTGAGTTCTCCATAATCTAGCAAAATACATTCACAACAATATTCCAAGCATACACAATGATAATGAATCCTTGCAAGAACATAATAATAGACACAATATTCTTGTAGAAAGATTAAAGGGGGCAAGAAGAATGCAAGAAAGCACGGCGGGGAAGATACATCCACAACCGATATTTTATTGCTTCATGATATGCAGATTCAATCTATTACAATAAGGGCATTCACCATGCGAGGAGTCCACTACAAGGGCTAGCACATTGGCTTCAAATTTTGTGAGCTTTGCTTACCTCTCCTTTACATGAGCCCAACACTCCAATTTATAGAAAAATGAGAAGGGGAAGAGAAGGAAATGGAAATCCCGAAATCTGTCTTTCAACCACACTGTAAGAGGAATTAAATGGAGTAAAATGATTATATATTACTTGCAAAAGACTCCCCATCTTGTCCCATGGGCTGCATGAGAGAAAGAATGATGACCATGCCTCTTAATTGCACTCCCGGCTACCAAATAAAATACTGTTATGAACCCGGCCACGTTTTCCTAAAAATCTCAATCAATATCTTATCAAATCTGTAATTTATTGATTTTTGTGCATCGGGCTCAGCCACGATTCCCACCAATTTTGATCGATTTCGTTGAAATGCAAAAATAACTTAATGTGCAAGTTTATTTTGGAGGTGGCGTTTTACGTGTCATTTGACGGAATGAGCATTACCGAATATGTTTCCCTTAATTAAATATATCTACCATTAAAAATAACAAATCTAGTTTTTTTGGCGTAGAGGACGTCTCACAATTTTATGAAAATCGGGCTCGAAGACAAGTTTCACGGGTCAAGCGTTGACTTTTCTTCTTTGCCTTGGCCCATCCCTCGCGTCCGCGCGGGATTATGAAAATCTGATCCACCTCGGGCTCTCTTGTTCCTGTTTGCGGTGAAGACATAATTCCATTCCTCTGGATCTTTCGGCTTCATCTGGCCCCGCCCGAAAAAGTATTTTAACTCACTTTTGTCCCAGGGTGGACTTCACAGGTAACCATTTCTCAATCCTAACAACACAAAATAATTTTCACAAGGTGCGAAACAAAACTTGGCAATTTTTTCCATTTTCGGTTCACCTTTTCGGTCCCGCGTTGTAGGAACTTAGCCATTTTTCATGATTTTTATTCGCCTCAAGCTTGTTTTTTGCAATCACCCCTTTTTTAGAACTTTCTCTTTTCTTCTTGGACACAGTTAGAAAAATCAGGGAACCCCATAAATATGATTTTGCTAAATCAATCTATTTGCTTGGGACTAAAAATTTGATGCATGTTATCAAAATTACCTGGGGGTGAATTTTGGAAACTAATTTGAAGATAAAATTAATAATTCCAATCATAGTTATAAACTAAATATGTATGAACATCATCACAAGAGCTTAGAAGAAAGAACATTTAGTTCAAACTCACTATTAAAACATTTTCACACTAACCAAAATCAATACAATTACTTAAATTGAACACTAATACATTTTGCTAAACTAGCAATGGATGCTTACATGCCTCATGGTCTTCAAAAGAAGAGAGACTTAACAATTGTTGCTAATCAAAATCCCATGATCCAAATCAAGAAAACTTAATAAGTTTAAGGTGGCAAGATTTAATTTAAGATACACGTCCATTCAACTCCAAACCTCACTTAAGGGATATCATATGGGATTATATACCTCGACTTCATATCATAACAACCATCTAAAAATATTTTGAGTAAAACCCTCGACTTCAATTATCATAACCCATGTGGTTACTCTTCCTAACAACACAAAATTACAATGCATCCCCAATCTAAGATTATCTCCAATCTCAAAATCTCCATATCTCTAAATAATAGAACAAAGTCTACATAACACAACATGTACGTGGTTCAAGTGTACTAGAATCTCATATATATAATATAACAAGAGTAAAAACCAAATCTTCATACAAGACAATGCATCTCCAAGAGTACCTCTCACTCTAAATAACTTGTGTACTACCGCCTCTCACCACCAACGATCTCAATGGGAACTATTAAGTTTTTTGTGGATCTGCGACATGACCTCTCACATGGGTATACCAATGTGTCATCATGACTATTCACCAAGAATTAAGTTTATCTCTCCATCACTACATAACCTGTGCAAACATGAAGACAACCTCTTCTACCTATCTAGATCTACATGGATCAACAATTCAATATGATCTCATGGATCTATAGAAGATCTCACAACAACTCTCTACAATATAAGACTAGATCTACATGGATCTATAATACAAGATCTCACTAACATGTGGATCTACAGAATGAGAAATAACAAGATCTCACAACAACTTGTAGATCTAACAAGAAGAAACACTAAATGTGCTTTGCAGATACTATACAAGCCATTACATGAGACTAAACAATACAAAGGAAATACAATAGAAGATAATACCATCTTCTCACTAATAGTGTACCTGCACTTTCCTTCTGTTCAACTTCTCTCTATGAAAGCTCCTATCTTCATGCAATATGCTTTTTCTTCTTCTTCTTCTTCTTCATCCTTTCAACCAAGGATAGCTCAATTCTTCTCTTTCCTTATTCCTTATGTTCTAACCCTAGTTTTCTAGCTTATATAAGCTTAGACAAACTTAGGGCACCTTAGCTATGCATTTACAACCTTTAAATCAACTTTAAAACAAAATCTAGATTAAATTCCCGTGAGTTAAATATAAACTTTCACACATAAGTAACCGGTGCTGGTTACCTTGACCAACACCTTTTACCCTATGATTGGTGCCAATTATTGTGTAAACCAACAAGGTGTAAATCATGCTAACTGTGAAGCAATTTAGCTCCACAATCCTAACAATCTCCCACTTGGAGATAAATTGCTGAACTTGTACTTGTACCTATACATCACTGTCCTCTACATACCATGAAGAATGTCTATTCTTTATATCAACAATTCTCTCAAATGAAATCAGGAAGATTAAACCATCTTCTAAAACCAATAAGATAAAAAACCCGTGACTTACCATATACATGCACGAAGCTACACTTGATCCATGATACACAAGCCATCCATACATGAAGCTCCCATCGAATCATAACTCTAAGCCTCTCATGCAAATAAGCCACCACGACTAATACACCTGTAAGAGCTCCCACTCAAACCGAAGTATTGAGCTTATATCACATCCATAGTTGTACCTATAAAACAAACCATGTTCTCCATCCATCTATCCATGTCTCCATCAACCACCAATGCAACGACCAAGACAAGTCAAACTAGAATATGTGAAAGAAAAACAAGATCCTGGGTAAAGACAACCCAAATGAGTTGTACTGCAATAGTGGGTGATCAATATACAAACCCGCTTAACTCAAAGAATCCAAAGACTACAATATGTAAATCCAACCCTGCATAAACAACTAGCATGTCCAAGATAATCATATGTAGATAACATCTCTCATGGAGTAACATAGTAATCAAGAGGAAATACAAACATCCCCTACTCATGCTCAAGGCATCCATGTGCAAATCAAACATCTGCATCATCATAGACTCACAAAAATGAATCTATCCACATGTACAAACTCACCATGTACATCCATCCATATCACCAAGCTCTCCAGAAGCTCCAAGTCTGCCACCGATAAACTCCAAAGCTGAATATGAATCATGTGCTCATGAATGTCAATAAAAAACAACCATGCTAAACCATAAAACTAATACCAAGTGTAAATACCAACACACATGTCATCAACATACTTGCACAAACCAACCAAGATGAAAGCAAAACAAGGGTACCATCTAAAAATGGTAAATAAACACTGCTTTATCAAACATATGACCAAACCAACCATTGTTTCCTAATCGACCCTGTCACTACATGACCAACCATGGTTACCAAATGACTGACCACGGTTAACCCTAACCGACACCGGTCTTTGTAATTATCATATTTTCTCCTTTTCTTCATCCTTCAAATTGTGAAAATTGATCTATCATCTAAAACCAGTTGAATCAACCATCAACTTCCATCCCTAAGGAATATCCAGGCACCACAAAATAAACCAAAAGTGACATCACAAAGCAATAAACTCAAGATACCTACAAATCCGTGACTACCCTCCAAAACCAACTAGTGCCTCTACCACTCTAAATAGTAGCAATCTCCTCTCACTCTACATGTGCATCATGTATCCAATCCTACAATGCCAACAACCATGGATTTCTCCCACTAAACATGAAATTCCCTGCACTGCCTCTAACACCAAGCTCAAAAGCTAATATGTCAGTGAGAAATAAAACTAGATGAAAGAAAATATAAAATGATTCCCTTCTTATCAAAGAATACTTCTACATCATAGAAGTTTGGACTTCTTGTGAAGTAGGTGAATCAACTTCTTTTCATCCTGTGTACTCAACATCTTTCATTACTGCACCATGTCTAAACATGACTTTTCATTGAGGATCTCTTCCTTAGACTGAATACCCTTGTCCTCAAGATTCCACACAACCGGGAAATAAAATTCAAACAACACCAAAAACCATGGTGTAAATATGTGCACACTATCCAAACATAATATCAATTTGCTCCAAATGAAAGAAATAAAACATGAACCATATAGAGATACCTAACCCAAAGTCTCACTTGGACTAACCAAGCCAACTCCGTCCTCTTTCTGATCCAAACATTGAAGTGATCTACACTATTTCTTCCTGTACACACTATGCCAAAAACTTGATCCTCCAAAATAGGACACTAAACCATCCATGCCCTCTTCTATTGTAAGAAACCCTGTGCAAACTCGTTGTCATAGATACCGACCATGATTCGCTAACTGCACGGTTACCTCTCTTGAATGATATTGGTTCCCCGACCAACATTGGTATTCTTTGGATTGAACACAATGCCATAAATTGGAATAGGTCACCAAACTAGGTGCCTACTCGACCAAAGCCATAGTTGTGTTGAGCCAATCATTTCAAGAAGCACCCAAATCTTGCACAAAAAACTTAACAACAATAATACATGCAATAAAACTACACCAAGATGAAATACATCACCTTACCAACACCAAGATACTCAACCGCATCTTCAACTAAAGAACATGATTCTCTGATGGAAACCCCTTCATTCTGTGCTACTATATTCAACTTCTCTAATGAAGCCCATGCATCTAACTACACCAAAGGATGCATAACTTCTCCTCTATCTCATACTCAGATCTACAATCCCAAACATGCATGTGCAACCAAAACATATAAGCACTACAATACCAAGATAAAACCATACCTCTATAACCCAGATTTGCAATCTGACCAACATGCTTTTGCCTCAAAGAACTAGGGATACCTCAACAAACAAGACACATTCCATGCATCTTATTAACTCTTCAAATATGTGATTTTGTTTAAAACCAGGCTACCTAGTAACCGACCATGGTCACCCTATAACCGACCACAATTACCCTATAACTGACCACGGTCACCCTACCGATGTTGGTTTCCACCTAACCGACATCGGTCACTATATTCTCTAGCAACCTTACTCTTCCATCTTCCACTTGAGATTGAATCTCTTCCTGTGATCTTATTATCGGAAAAAACAAACCTTGTTATCATCCACCTATTAGTAAACCACTAACAATATACTGAAGAAAAACCTTGCTCTAAAATAACCAAGCTCTGATACTAGTTGTTGGGAATTCAAGACTGCGGAATAGTGCTATGATTCAATAACAAACCCAATCATGCACACATGATCTAAACAATTCCCCAAAATCTACAACAATGGAAGTATAAACTAGAATAATCCAAATAAAAAAAAGTACACACACATAACACAACATGTACCATGGTTCACCCAATGTGGGCTATGTCCACCAAAGATAAAGATCTCATATATATAATATAACAAGAGTACAAACCAACTCTTTAATAAAAGAGTACAATGCATCTCTCCAAGAGTATCTCCTCTCCTCCGATATCTAAATAGATCTACATAAGTGCACTACAACCATGCCTCCAAACACCACCAACATATCTCACATAACCCAAAACTACTGCATCTTTGAAATGCTACCAAGTTCTCTATAAATTTGCGACAAGAGCTCTCACATGGGTCTACCAATGTGCAACCATGACTGTGCACCAAAAAGTAAGTTTGTCTCTCCATCACTACACAACCTTTGTAAATAAGAAGACAACCTCCTCTACAATATCTAGATCTACATGGATCAATAATACAATATGATCCCATGGATCTACAATAAAATATCTCACAATAACTTATGGATCTAACAATATAATACTAGATCAACATGGATCTATAATACAAGATCTCACAAACATATGGATCTACAAGAATGAGCAAAGAATAAGATATCACAAACAACCCATGGATCTAATAAGAAGAAACACTAAATGTGCTTTGCATACTATGTAAGCCATTACATGAGACTAAACAATACAAAGGAAATACAGTAGAAGATAATACCATCTTCTCACAAAAATTGTACCTGCACTTTCCTTCTATTCAAATTCTCTCTATAAAATATCCCATCTTCATGCAATCTTCTTTTTCTTCTTCTTCTTCATCCTTTCAACCAAGGATAGATCAATTCTTCTCTTTCCTTATTCCTTATGTTCTAACCCTAGTTTTCTAGCTTATATAAGCTTAAAAAACTTAGGGCACCTTAGCTATGCATTTACAACCTTTAAATCAGCTTTAAAACAAAAGATAGATTAAATTCCCGTGAGTTAAATATAAAATTTCATGCATAGGTAATAATCATGGTGATAGTTACCTTGACCGTCGATGGTTACCATGATTGGCGCCGTTACCTACTATGATTGAAACCATTTACGTGTAAACCAACAAGACAAATCATGCTAATTGTTAAGCAATTCAACTCCTTAATCCTAAAAGAAATGAACAATAATCTAAAACAACACAATCATGTGTCTAGAAGATCACAAATTTTAAGAGGTCCAAAACACAATATATTGTCATGTCATAAAGATAGAAGGTTGATTAAATAATACTTTTTTGCACATGTTTTCCTTTCTATATTAATATTCACTACTATGGTTCAACATTTTATTATCTAGTCCCCTTACTATATGGTAACCTAAACGGTAGGCTACACTTTGCTCAATAAATCACATTAAGCGCATTAGATTCTAAATACATTTATCGGCATATGTATTTCAAATACTTAAAAGGTAAAAGCTAAGGATTGTAAGGGATCTAGAAGACCCTTGATCATCAATCCATTAAATGCCTAGGGAAGTATAGACTAAAGGAACCTTGTTTTGACTATAAGGAGTATACATAGGTTATTCATTAAGCCATATGTACTTGAATCAAACTAATTCCAAATCTGGTCAACCATTAATAGAAAGGAAGGTTCAAGGGCTAAGAAAAGTGTATGGCTATCGAGCTTAAGCCAACGAGATTATTACATAGTATTTTTTTAATATATTTTTCCAATAAGGCACAATAAACCAATACACATTACCCACAACTTAAATTAATAGAGCAGAGACATACTCTTAATCACACTCTAACTATTCATTATAGTGGTTAGTCGAGGGTTGATTTCCCCAATAATTCGTCCATTTATGCTAGAATTAGAAGCTTGCTTAGAGTTAATGTAGTATACCCTTTGGCAGCCCATGGGTTTAAGTCATACAAAATTTATGGTTTAATTATATAAGCACCCAAATGAAAAGAAAAATGTCTACCTCACAAAGGAAATATTCCTACATTGTTCATCATACTAGAATTAAAACAACAAGAGGAGTAAGTATATTCCATGCCCAAGCTATCAAGTCACTGCATAAAAATACACTACCAGAGTCCTTTTTACATGAAATACAACATAATCAAAACTACATTTGAACATACAAATTTAAACAAACAAAGATATAAATACACTACCCTAGAACCAAAGAACAACTTCATTGCAAGAGCGAGTTATTTTTTTATGAAGCCATAAAATAAAGAAAATTATTTGAAGGAGTTAAAGCCTATCATGCCTGTCTAATCTTCCACACTTTACAAACACATCTACTAGGGCCATTTCTACTACAACATATGGAAAAATTCCTCTGTCATTATGCTTTTTGGATGTCCATGATCTGTCTAGGTCCCACGTTTGATACAGTTGGGAGTACATGGGAAAAAGTAACTAATTCGGTTGAAGACCCATTTACAACAATTGTGAAATGGTGTGGCTGTTATCATATGAGAAAAAACAAGTCTTACGTATGTTATGACTATCCAAATACTCAGTAAATTTACAAAGTTATCTCGGTTTATGAAAGGAATGATAACCAGTTGTATTAAGCCAAGAACACAGATGCTAATCAAACACCACGATCTATAAGATGAAAGCATTCACTAGAATAACTTTACATAAAACCTTTGAAACAAATGAGAAACAATATCATATATTATTATGGAACTCAATGCAATACATTGAGAATGGGCCTTGCTTAAATAGGCAAGGAATAACAATCTAAGAACACGGTCAAGGTGTAGATCAAACCATAAATCATAACTAGTCATCAAAGAACTAGTCAAGACCATAGGGAAAACTAGACATCAAGGATCTAGTCAATACCATAGATCAAGGAAGGAACTATACCTAACAACTAGATAATATCTCCTAATATCTAATTAAGATAAAAGAAATATCCACACACATAAGTGGGTGAGGATAAATACAATAAATAAATTACAAACATGTTATACCTAGGTTTATGCGTAGGTAAAGTCTCCGGATCTCAAATAAATTGAAATGGATTATTATGTAAGGAAAAGACAGGTCGAATGATCCTCTAGATGCCCATGTTTTTGTCTGGTTTCCCTTGCCTCCATGCCACCCAGAACCTTACTTAGAATTAACTAAACGTTATAAAAAAACCCTCTGCCAAGTGTTTAGTTACATTGGAAAAAGTTCCTATTATTTCTGATTGGGTCATTGCCAAAGATGGTTCTTTGGTGGTTAGTTTTATTAAATTTAACATTTACATCTGCAAGTTCCCCTAAGGATTCACGCCACCACTTTACCTTTCCACACAATGCCAAGTCCAACCATGGTTTATCTTTGGTTTAAGCATTAGGTTAGGATATCAACACAGAAGGGGGCATTACATTCTTCTCCCCCTGATAAAAACATCATCCCCAATGCGACATAATGTCGAGTTTAGAAAAGGGGATAATTAATAAAGGAAAGCTAACGATGAAAAGTTATGTCTATGGCTAAAAATTCTGTTGTTAGAGCACAACCACAAATAATTCAAGAAGATTTAACAATTTATTAAACTTTTAAAGTTACGTGAAGATGGCGAGTTCTCCTTTATTTCATTATCTAGTTAATATTTTTCCTTTAAATTATTCCTAAAACTTGAGCCCTTAATATTTCATTGTTGTAAGATTTTAATTTATTTATTCTTATGGGTGCCCAACAGGAACTGACATCACAATACCATACTAGGGCCATACACAACACTAATGGTTCACATGCATATTTCTACATACTTCCATGACTATATCACACCCCAAGAACTCAACCAAACCATGGAAGGAACATACATGATCCATATAACATAGTACTTATCACACATATATGACCAACACATTAATACTCAAACATAAGTGTACTATAACAACATGAAATTCCCAATAGGTACACATATAAAGGCTTCACACAACTCGAACAATAATTGTAGATACATAGTGTCAAAAAGGGAATCAAAACCATATCCTCAATGAGGAACATCAATCCTCAACATCACAAAACATCACTCACACATGAAAAATCTCTTATGTCTCCGCTCAAGTCTCTTATGCCTCCCTCAAGCAATAACATAAATATAGATTTTCCTTTTCATTCCTCAAAAGAGGTCGGTCACCCTATGGCCCTAGGAACATAGGGTCCAAATACCTCTAACCAAAGTGACATAATAAATCATGGTTCAAAACCACTAGTTATCTCTAACTCCTTGGGGCGTACCCCCATACAACGAAGCAGGTTCATAGGTTCAACCACTCCATGGTGCATCCATGACCCTATTCCACACATTACAACATTAGAACCAACAAAACAATCCATTTCAAATTCCAAGTGGCAACAATCCCAAGCCTTGGGCTAGGCTATTAAAATTTTAAACTTAAAAAGAAAAATTTAAATCTAAACAAAAAAATGGCAAAATAGTTGTAGTTAATGAAAAAATCTGCATGTTAGTGCAATAACCAAATAAAATTCCCAAAATGTAAGAACAAATTAATCAAGAAAACAAATGCTTTTAGCAAGCAAAAAGAAAAAGTTCAATTTAAAAATAAATTACGTATAGAGAAATAACACATCACAATAACTATGTGGCCTCCTACGGCCACGAAGAAATTACTCAACGAGTTCTTTGGTACTCGAACATCAAGCCTCAACTCATAAAATAACATATCAAATAATACAACTATCATCATCTCTGTCTGAATCATCCCGCCACCGCTTCGACAAGGCTCAACATAGTCAGTAACTACACTTAGGTTGAATCCATATGATAACCATATAGGGAGAGAGAAAGGAGTACAAGCCACCATCCACTGAGCCTAAGGTCGACTCGAGTGACTAATCAATGGTACACATTTCCTCACTCCAAACATACACTTTTACCAATTTCCCTTAGGGTTAGTTAGTGTAAGGTTCACAACATAACACATAACTACATCACTAACACAATGGTGGTTCATGCACATTAACCATAACATCTTACGCATGGTACATATACAGGGTATATCACAATCATTACATTCACGAGTTACACATCACATTACCACATATTGCACCCAAAGTGCAAACAACTGCACAATAGGGATCATACGTTCACCATATGCCCCTAAATCATGACATGAACCATCACATATTACATGAATTATACTTATGATGAACATGATGAATAACATTACAACATATAGTCAATTGCAATACAACATGGTGATGCACATGACTCATCACAATATGGTGATGACATCACTATACAATCCAATTCACTATACACCAATCTTGTCATGCAATACATCAACACACACACATATATATCACAAAATACCAAAATGCTCATACACCTCATAATCCACAATAACATTCATTTCACACATACAACAAGGCGGTACATAACACACGAATTCCTCATTAAATCCACGAAAAGGAGAGTGAATCCTCTTATCCCCAACACATAAAGATGACAACAATTACGCACTAAGTGGCATGCACAACATGTTCATTCATAATATCACAATTACAACATTGTTCACATCAACACTTATATCACATTACTCTTCCAATCTCCACCACCACCATGTGAAACCATCACAACTCCAATTTGTCCCAAAGGTTTGAGAGCATGAACCTCAGCTTTGATACCAAGTGTAATGCCCACAATTTTACATGCACAAAAACAAAATGAAGATGCCAAATCAATTTTTTTGACTTACATTATAGTTCACATGACACAATAGGTGATCTAAATTACTACACACAACTCATAATATGTTTTGCACAACATTACCCACATAGATAACATGAAAACATGTGATGCACATCAAGACCATTTTTTTGACAAGGCACATCATAATGGTTTAACTACAATACACACTTATAGATAGGGTCTTCCCATAATATGATATTTTAGGATTGCACATTTATTACAATTATGTTTTGATCTTCAACTTAAGTTCTAGAAAGCTCATGATATGTGAATCAAAAATTCCTTTTTCCTCTTACTAGAATCCCTCTATATTGTTAACCTTTAACTTACGGTGTATATCACTTAATAAGATTCATCAACATTATTTCAATTACTTGTTTAATTCATTCACTTGTTAAAAGGATACTTATTACACACAAGGCCATTTACCTACACACAAGCTACTGGATCTTGTTTCATACCTCCATTGTACAATGGAATAAACGTAAGTCCAAATTGAGGTGAAATACCATTTAGATTCGAGACTCATACTCTTTCATACAAGGATCATAACAAATAATTCTCATAAGAGGGGATATTAATGCACCTTCACAAGAGTTGATGATATACACGTCAAGTCTGCAGTCATCTTTATGAACTCATTAGTCATTTACCATTAGTTCATTAAGCCTTATGATTCAGTATGATTTAGACAAATAAAGGACATCACCTAAGTCTCACTTATTAAAGTTCATCAATATGTATAAACCAAATAGTTTTTTTTTTAAGATAGTTTTTAAAATTCTTTATCATTTATCCCTATCTTAACACCCTTGTTATCTTCAAATTTACCATACATTGGATTACATTTTTATATGATTTTATATCCAATCAACTTTAAGGGTATAATTACCGGCATAGGTCGAGGATCATAAGGTATGTCCCTTTTAACAATATAAGAAAGTTCCTTATCTTCCACTTAAGGACTTATTATTTCATCTATATACTTACAACATCATATTTTAGTATAACCTTTATAAGGATCACAATATCATTATGTAATACCTAGTATTACATTATTGTCACAATCTAGTAAGGTTTACTATATCAGGATTATAACTCAAATTAGTTTTACCATTATCTTTTTAGATTAATAGACTTAGATACATAGTTTCCTATCCAACCAACACATAATCCAAAGGTATATAATAAGTCTTATATACTTTGACTTAGGTTTAAATAGGAAAATCAATATTGATCAATTCGAAAGATAAACTACCTTTCCCATCGATATGATATAACAAGTATACTAACTTCTTTACTTTTAAGAAATAGGTGTCAAATCATGCTCATAAAATTGATCATAATATTTCCTTTTAAAACATTTACAATAAATGGCCAAGGGCCTTTCTCATTTCTATATAGAATTAATTCAAATATGAATTCAATAATCAACTATTCCATTCAAATTTCTTCAATCACAAGAATTAATGCAACTTTTATACGTCTTCCTTATTTTATCTTTCACAAAGTCCATCTGCAAGATTTTGAGCATCTGTCAGTTCATACAAACTAAGCATGATAGGTACTAAATATTTAGAACAACATGCTCTAACTTAATAATTTCAAAAAGAACACTAATTTTAAATGAAATTATCCTAAGGTTCGGAAGAAAGTACACAACTCTCATGATCACGCCACAAGACATCATAAATGAAACCATCTAAAGAGGATAAGATAACTCATGCTAAGCATTTAAGTAAATCAAATATGATATTCATTTAAGTGACAAAAAGGTATTCCAAGACAAATAAAATTGATCCTAATCAATCATATAAATATAAGTAAAAGGTTTAGTAGGATTTCAGCCATATAATTCCATACTTATATGAGTGGAATCTTATATCTTTCTAAAAGAGTTTATACACCTTACTTAATCAAGCTACATTCAAGCAAAGAGTGTACAAGGAAATGATTATACAAGCCAACCTTATATAGATAGGGTAATATAAATATTTAAACTCATACATTTCATTACAATATTTCTATCAAGTAATAATTTAAGTCACTCAAGGTGACTCGAGACAAGTCTATTTGATCTAATTCAATCATATAATAGAAGTACAAGATGTAATATGACTTCATTCGTATAATCCCATTTTCATAAGATCAGTAATCATTTATCTTGCTTAACAAGTTGTATAACTTAATAATTTAATCACTAAATTCCAATCAAATAAAACAATCAAACAATATCCTATTGATAAAGATAAGTAGGATATTTATAAGATTGCAGTCATATAATCCTATTATTATATGAACTGAAATCTCATATCTCATTATTTCATTTATTCAACTTTAATAGAGAAACCATTCTTATTTTTCATCAAGCAAGAGAAAGCCAATCATACAACATTATAACTCAAGGTATCAGTCAAGTAATTCCACTTACATGCACTACACTAAAGTTCCCATTACTTAAGCTCTTATAGGATAAAACAACTTCCGGTAAGGGTCGGTTCAAAAGGAAGTAAATTTGAGAGGAGATAGAAGTTCATACTTCCAATCAATAGTTATAAACTAAGCTCATATGGATGAACTGAACTAAATCACAACCCGTATCATCCATCAGAAGAGCTTAGAAGAAAGGAACATTTAGTTCGAACTCAACTATTAAAACATTTTCACACTAACCGAAATCAATACAATTACTTAACTCAAACACTAATACATTTAGTTAAATTAATAATGGATGCTTACATACCTCATGGTATTCAAAAGAAGTAGACTTAACGATTGTTGCTAATCAACTTCCCATGATCCAACTCAAGAAAACTTAATAAATTTAAGGCGTATAGACGAAACCAAATTTAATTTAAGATACGGGTCCATTTAACTATGAACCTCACTTAAGGGGAAGACACTAGTCTACCCATATGGGATTATGAATTTGATCCACCTTGACTTCTATTATCATAACCCGCAACCATCTAAAACTATTTCGACTCATAGTGGTTAGGTAACCACTTAATCCTAACAACACAAAATCATTTCCACAAGGTGGAATGAATGAGAATCTAAAACAACACAATCATATGTCTAGAAGATCACAACTTTAAGAGGTCCAAAACACCAATATCTTGTCAAGTCATAAAGATAGAAGGTTAATTAAATAATAATTTTTATTGCAGATGCTTGCATTTCTATATTAATATTCACTACAGTTTAATATTTTATTATCTATTCCCCTTACTACATGGTAACCTAAACGGTAGGCTAAATTTTGCTCAATAAATCACATTAAGTGCAATAGATTCTAAATACATTTATCAATTATATGTATTTCAAATACTTATGACGTAAAAGCTAAGGATTATAAAGGATCTAGAAGAACCTTGACCATCAATCCATCAAATTCCTAGGGAAGTATAGACTAAAGGAACCTTGTTTTGACTATAAGGAGTATACGTAGGTTATTCATTATGCCATATGTACTTGAATAAAACTAATTCCAAATCTGGTCATCCAATAATAGAAAGGAAGGTTCAATGGGTCGAGAAAAGCGTATGGCTATCAAGCTTAAACCAACGGGATTATTACATAGTCATTTTTTATATATATTTTCAAATAAGCCACAATGAACCCATACACATTACCCATAGCTTAAACTAATATAAAGAGACATATTCTTAACCACACCCTCCAAATTTTCATTATAGTGGTCAATTGAGGGTTGATTTTAGCAATAATTCATCCATTTATGCTTTAGGATTAGAAGCCTTCTTAGAGTTAACGTAGTATACCCTTTCGCATGCCCCAGGTTTAAGTCATACTCAAAAATTTCTGGTTTAATTATACAAGACACCCAAATGAAAAGGAAAACATCTACCTCATAGAAGAAATATTCCTACATTTTTCATCATACTAGAGGTAAAACAACAAGAGGAGAAAGGATATTTCATGCCCAAACCATCAAGTCACAAAAAAAAAATACACTACTAAGAGTCCTTTTTACACATGAAATATAACAAAATCAAAACTACATTTCAACATACAATCCAGATAAACAAACAAAGATATAAATACACCACCCTAGAACCAAAGAATAACTTCATTGCAAGAGAAGAGTTCTTTTTTTACGAAGCCATAAAATAGAGCAAATTATTTGAAGGAGTTTGAGCCTATCATGCCTGTCTAAGCTTCCACACTTTGCAAACACGTCTACTAGGGCCATTGCTACTGCAACATCTAGAAAAATTCCTCTATCATTATGCTTTGCTCAACATCCATAATTTGTTCTAGGTCCCATGATTTGATACAAGTTGGGAGTGCATGGGAAAAAGTAACTCGATTTGGTGGAAGACCCATTTTTTGCAATGGTGAAATGGTGTGGCTATCACGTGAGGAAACCCAAGTCTTCTAAGTGTTAAGCAACTATCCAAATACTACTAAATTTACAAAGTTATCTAGGTTTATGCATGGGTAAATTCTTTGGATCTCAAATAAATTTAAATGCATTATTATGTAGGGAGAAATATAGGTTGAATGGTCCTCTAGATGCCTACATGGTTTGTTTGGTTTCCCTTGCCTCCACGCCACCTAGAACCATACTTAACATTAACTAAACGTTATAAAAAAAACCCTATGTTAGGTGTTTAGTTACATTGGCCAAAGTGCTTGTTATTTCTTATTGGGTCATTGCCAAAGATGGATGGTGGTGGTTATTTTTATTAAATTTAACATTTACATCTGTAAGTGCCCCTAAGGATTCACACCATAACTTTACCTTTCCACACAATGCCAATTCCAACCATGGTTTGTTTGTAGTTTAAGTCTTAGGTTAGGATATCAACACGAAGAAGGGGCATTACATTCTCCTCCCCTAATAAAAGCATCATCCCCGATGCAACATAACACCGAGGTTAACAAAGGGGATAAATAATAAAGGAAAGCTAATGACAAAAAGTTCTATCTAGGGCTAAAAATTCCATCGTTAGAGCACGACCACAAAGAAGTCAAGAAGTATTAGTAATTTATTAAAATTTTAATGTTCTGTGAAGATTGGAAGTTCTCTTTTATTTCATTATCTAGTTAATATTTTTCCTTTAAATTATTCCTAAAACTCAAGCCCTTAATATTTCATTGTTTTAAGATTTTAGTTTATTTATTCTTGTGGATGCCCAACAGGAAATGACATCATAATACCATACTAGGGCCATACACAACACTAATGGTTCACAAGCATATTTCTACATACTTCCATGATTGTATCACACCACAAGAACTCAACCAAACCATGGAAGGAACATACATGATCCATATAACATATTACTTATCAAACATATATGAATGACACATTAATAGTCAAACAACGAAGCGGGTCCATAGGTTCATCCACTCCATGGTGCATCCCATGACCCTATTCCACACATTACAACATTAGAACCAACATAAAAATCCGTTTCAAATTCCAAGTGACAACAATCCCAATCCTTGGGCTAGGATATATAAATTTTAAACTTAAAAAGAAAAATTTAAATCTAAGAAAAACAAATGGCCAAATAGCCATAGTTAGTGCAAAAACCAAATAAAATGCCCAAAATGTAACAGCACATCAATCAAGAAAACCGCTGGTTCTAGCAAGCAAAAGGAAAAATTTCAATTTATAAATAAAATAAGTATAGAGAAATAACACATCACAATAACTATGTGACCTCGTATGGTCACCAAAGGGGTACTCAATGAGTTGGTGGCACTCGGACATCGAGCCTCAGCTCGTAAAATAAAATATCAAATAATACAACTATCATCATATTTTCTGAATCATCCCACCACCGCTTTGACAAGGCTCAACATAGTTGTAAATACACTTAGGTTGAATCCTCTCTTCAAATACCTGCCTCGATCACTGTAGTGATGCAAGCTTCTAGGGAACTGTCACTGATAGGAAAGCTGATGGGTCCCAGACCACCTTTGGAGGAGATACACAAATGGGTACGTATTAAATGGGCCCCATGTGGTCCGGTAGATATTGCTACTCTTTCCAATGGGTTCATGTTGTTCACTTTCTCTCACAAAGAAGACTTTTCTCGGGCTCTTCTGGGTGGACCTTGGTTTTTGGAAGGAGAGGCTTCTATATCCATCATTGGACACCTAGGTTCAATGCTAAGACTAAAACAATGACTCAGCTCCGGTCTGGGTTCGTCTTCCCGACCTCCCCTTAGAGTTTTGGCACTCTGCAGTCATTGAAGGCATCACCAGATCCATTGGTACCCTAATAGTTGTTGATCAAGCTACCAAGGCGGGCTCCAGATTCATTCACGCTAGATTTTGTGTCAATGCTTGACATAAGCTCACCCTGCCATCCTCTATTGATCTACAATCTGAAGTTGGGAACTTGGGTTCAACCCATTGAATATGAATATATTCCTCAAGCTTGCTCCAACTACAAAAGCATTGGACATCGGTGATGGCTTGCCCAACCAAGCCAACCCAATCTTCCAAAGAAAGAGCTCGGTCCCCATTGAACAAAGGCAAGTACATTCCCAAAAACTCTAATGTTGTTAGTACTTCTAATCCTTTTGATGTTCTTTCGGAGGATATTGTTCTCCCTTCTACTTCGGCCTCACTTCCCCTTCCTTCTTCATCTCCTTCGGTGGCTCTGTGTCTCATCTCCGCCCCACCCCCTCCTACTTCCTCTTCCCCGTTGGTGGTTTCCTCCTTGCTTCCTGTTTGCTCTGCTTCGCTCCCCTCTGCCTCCTCCCCTTCTCATTCCACTCCTTCCCTCCCTTCTTCTGCTCTTTCCTTCTCCCTCTGCTCCTCTTTCGGCTTCCTCCCCCTCCTTTGATCTTCCTCTCACCTTTCCTCTTTTTGGCTCCTCCCCTTCTGCCTCCTCTCCTCCTTCCTCACCTTCTCTTTGCGATTTTTTGGAGCCTATCCTTCATCATCTTCCTTCTTGCTCGGTCTGCTTGGAACTGCGCATTGCTCTCTCCCCCCTCTACGTGAGAATGCCATCATCTCTCCTTCTTCTTTATTATCTACTGATAGTAGTCCCACTAAGAATACCGAAACAACACTAAGGCAAAAGATTGATGTGGGCACTAAGAAAACCAAAGGGAGACTCACAAATCAAGCAAAGCTTTAGGAGGAAGCATTTCTCAATATAGCTCAAGGAACACAGGGACTCCTTGCCATCCCAAGTGGAGGTAAGCCAAAAACAAAGAAATGAAGATTTTCTCTTGGAATGTTCGGGACTGAACGCTCCCGGAAAAAAAAAAAGATCCTTAAAGATTTTAGACTCAAACACTTTCCAGATATTTTGATGCTTCAAGAAACCAAATTGAAAGAGGAGAATATGCTTAATAAGCTTTGGCCCAATGCCTCTGTGGTTTCCCGAGTCACTGGTAATAATGCTGGTGGTTTATGCACTTTTTGGAATCCAAAGATTCTCTTTGGGGAATGTATCATCAAATCCCCACATTTCTTAGGAATGTTCTTCCAAGAAATTGGGTCCAATTTGGGTTGGATTGTTGTTAATATATATGTGCCTAACACTGAGTCTCAGAGAGAAAAAATTTGGGCTGACTTGCTGGATTTTCGTTATACCTACAAGCATCTTCCCTGGCTGATAGCTGAGATTTTAATACTCCTTTATACCTCTCTGAGAAGCAAGGTGGAACCAACGTCAACACTTCTAGCATGGAAGCTCTTGTTGACTTTATCAAAATGGGGAATTTTTTGATGTTGATCTGCATGGAGCCAATTATACTTGGTCTAACAGAAGGCTGGGAAAACAATCACATTCAATGTAAATTGGATAGATTCCTTGTTTCTATGGATTGGATGGCTCACTATAATGATTTCTATTTGCTGGCTTTGCCTAAGATAGCCTCGATCATTTCCCTTTGCTTCTTACCGCCTCACAAGCTCAAAACTTGAAACATCCTCCCTTTCGTTTTGAACTGGCTTGGTTACAAAATCATCAATTAGAAGCTCTTATCAAGGACTGGTGGCAAACATGGATATTCAGGGCACACTATATGTATAGATTCACAAAGAAGCTTAGCTATGTCAAGAATAAGCTGAAAATTTGGAAAACTCAGGTTTTTGGGGTTATCCGTAGAAGAAAGGAGATGTTATCTCTAAAGCTTGCTGCTATTTTTGAGGAGATTGATTCGAAAGGAGATCCCTCAGCTTCATCATAAGGAACTTTCCTACTTAGTGACTATCACAACACTTTGGCTGAGGAAGAAATCTATTGGCGTCAAAGATCACGAGCCACCTAGCTTCAACAGGGAGATCGAAACACAAAATTCTTCCATATGACTACTACGAAACACAAGAGTAGGGACAAAATAAAAGAGTTAGTCACGGAGGATGGTGCCTACATTAACAAAGATGATACAGTTGTTGCTGAACTTATCAATTACTATGCTAACCTTTTACATGAGGGCCCCCCCGAATGAAGAGGATTGTCAGGAAATGCTCAGTCATATTCCTAATTTAATCAATGATGATATGAATGTCAGACTCACCCAACCCTTCTCTATTGATGAAATAAGGAAAGTTGTCTTCGATATGAAGGGTGATAAATCACCTGGCCCTGATGGATTCCCTGCGGCTTTTTTCAATCTTTCGGCACATCATTGAATCTGACCTTCATGCAGCTATTCTTGAGTTTCAAAAAAACCTTCTGTTAAAGGAATGGAATAACACCTTTATTTCCCTTGCACCCTAAGTCAATGGGATCTAAATTGATCACTAATTATAGGCCCATTAGCCTATGCAACACTTATAAGATTATTACAAAAATGCTTGCCTCTAGGCTCAAACCAGTTATGGCAAGTTTAATTTCGGAACAACAAAATGGGTTCATTGGAGGTAGATTGATCCAAGGAGGCATCATTACTATTCATGAGGCGATGCACTCAGGCTTCACTCAAAAAATTGGCTAGTATGATCCTTAAACTTGACATGCAAAAGGCGTTTGATAGAGTTAGCTGGCCTTTCTTACTTCGGGTCCTTCAGAAATTTGGTTTTGGGGAAAAATGGAGATCCTGGATTTATAATTGTATCTCAACGCCTAAATTCTCCATTCTCATTAACGGTATCCCTCAAGGCTACTTTAACTCAAGTAGGGGAATCAGGAAAGGGGATCCTTTATCCCCCTTCTTGTTTATTCTTATGGTGATACTCTCAGCAGAGCTTTGGAAGTAGCTAAAGGTGAAGGCAACATCAAAGGTATCACTATCACTTCTAGGGTCTCAACTTCCACTCACAACCAATTCACTGATGACACCCTTTTGTTGGGTTTAGCTTCATCCAGAGGAAAAAGTGTTGAAACGTATTTTGGATTGTTATCAATCGGCGTCAGGTCAAAAGATAAACTTTGGGAAGAGTAGCATTGCTTTCATTAACACCCCAACTAGAAGACAAAGAAAGATTGTTGACATCTTTGGCTGCAGGATTATGGATCTCCCCTCTTCTTACCTTGGTCTTCCACTCTTTTTGGGAAGACAAACTAAGTGCCTCTGGAATTCTGTTATAGATAGATTCAAAAAGAAACTAGTGGGCTTGGAAAGGCTCCCTCCTCAGTCAGGCAGGTAAGTTTCAACTAGTTAAGGCCACATTGCAAAATTTGCCGATCTATTTTATGTCCTTACTGAAAATGCTTGCCTCTGTAGCTACCACTATTGAACAAATCCAGAAAAAGTTCCTTTGGTTGGGATCTGAAGAAAGAAAGAGAATTCACTTAGTTTCTTGGAAGGTGGTTTGTAAACCTACAACTTTAGGGGGATTGGGTTTGCGCAAATTGCTGATATGAATGCTGCCATGCTTGCCAAATTAGGTTGGGAAATTGCTAACAATGGAAGAGCCTCTTGGACTCGATGATGATCTCTAAATATCTTTCTTCGGTTGAGGACTTCTATGATGAAAATACCCCAAATGGCTCGGCTATTTGGAATTCCATTAAGAGTACCAGAATCTTGATTCAGGCAGGCACTAGATGGAAAATTGGCAATGGCCACACGGTTGCCTTCTGGAATGACAAATGGATGGGAGATAAGGCATTATCTGATGACCCCTTATGGGATCCTATAAGATCTAGACTTATTAGAACATGCGGTCCTTATGTCACAAATTATGTCGATAGATCATCATTGCACCCAATGTTGGTCTATACCTGTTTGGGAAGGCGCTAGCTGTCTTCAGATGCAATTGATAGAAAAATTGAAGCTCTTACTTGGTGCAACAATTTTTACCCGCTTCTTATGTGGAGGATGCTAGAATATGGCCTCTTTCGGTTTCGGGCTCTTTTTGTCAAGGCTACCTACCTCTCCCTTCCACACACCCGGAGGGCCCTGCATTACAACAGATCTGGATGCCTCAGGTGATCCCTAAACTGGGATTTTTCACTTGGCTCACTTCTAGAGATGCATTCCTATCGGGAGAAAACCTAAAAAGGAGGGGATACTCATTACCAACCAGGTGTGTGCTTTGTCTTAACGCTATTGAATCTTCGGCCCATTTACTCTTTCATTGTAATTACTCCTTCTCTGTTTGGAGTCTTCTGTTTAATATTTTTGGAGTGTCTTGGGTTTTCCTAAAACAATTCCGAAGTTATCGATCAATGGATTACATTCTTTCATCATCAAGTTGTCAATCTTGCTTGAAATTACTTCTCCCTCACACCCTATGGAACATATGGAAAGAAAAATAGGAGAATCTTTAAGGATCAACAAAGTACCCCCAACAGGTCTTC
Organism: Taxus wallichiana var. yunnanensis; assembly: GCA_018340775.1. NCBI lineage: Eukaryota > Viridiplantae > Streptophyta > Pinopsida > Cupressales > Taxaceae > Taxus > Taxus wallichiana. The sequence continues at coordinate 767,421,980 of CM031243.1, forward strand.
ACTTTGATCTTTGTTGGTCTTCAAGAAAATCTGAATTGTTGCATTTGGAAACAACACAAGTGTAAAATTATTCTCAACATGGAAAGACAATGGTTACAACAACTCATGGTTCCCCTCAAGCCTCCCAACTCTGTTTCTCTTAGGGCTACTACTATCTAGACCCCTCCTCCTACTGGATGGCTTAAAGTTAATACAGACGGGGCTGCTAAAGGTAATCCGGGCCTCTCTGGTGGGGGTGCTGCTATCAGGGATGATTTGGGACAACCGATGGCAACTTCTACCTCCTTTTTGATTTGGGCACTAACCATAGAGCTGAAGCTTTGGCTATTTTAAAGGGTCTTGAACTGGCTACTAATTTTGGCAAGATTAACATAATTGTGGAAAATGACTCACTAAACTTGATTAATCTTCTTAACAACAAGGGTGTAGCCAGCTAGACTATCAACAACATCATATCGGACATAAGACTCCTCCAATCTCAATTTAGCAACATTAAATATCAACATGTTTTCAGGGAAGGAAACAAAGTGGCCGATCTGCTTGCTAATCTTGGAGTCTCACAACAAAATCAACAACAATGGATAGGAATCTTCCTGAATTAATTCTAAAAGTAGTTAAGGATGACTATCATAAACATTGCTAAGTTTTGCACGTATAAGGTTGGCACCTCTTATCATGATTACTTGGGATTTCGTTTCCTTTGGCGTATGCTTCCCTCACCACCATGATGATCACATTTATGATGATTGGAAAGTTTATTTTTTGATTACCTTCATCGCGCGTGGGAAACCGAGCAAGTGAAATTTGAATCATTAATGCAGATTTTCAAAAATAATTGCAAGCATTCTTTTCTCTTGTGGGCACGTGTCAATAGAGATTTGGGTCTGTTTATTTATACCGCGTTAAAACTTCATTTCATACCATTTGTGCTAGTTGTTATCTTTGTTTCTCGATTCTGGAAAACATGGGGGTGCCCTGGTTCAACTTGAGCCCACTAACTATGATGATCTTAAACAAGATGAAGATCCATCTGGAAGATTCTGGTGGAAAAAGGGGTGGCGACTTTCATAGAAAGACTCTCAGGGCACTCCGTGGTGGTTTCTAGCAGTGTTTGTCCTCCTGAAGCAAGGGCAATGTTCATGTGGGCAAAAAAAGTTTGTAATTTTGGTGGAGAGCATTGCCAAAGTGACTGGGCTTCCCAACGAAGGGGATATTTATTTTAAGAGGTCTCTAAAAGCTGAAATGGCGGCTTTTTTGGCGAAAGGAAAGAGAAAGTTTACATTTATAAGTCGGGCTATGAAAGAACCTCTCTGAAGGAGCCCTGGGATCGCGTAGCTTGAACAAATTATGAGGTACATTACTTTGGAGGGTAGATACAAATTGGTTTACGGGCCCCAACTCTTTATCTTGGCTCACTTTCGTAATGGGGGTAAGGTTAATCTTGCTAATTTCCTTTACCAGTCTCTGGTTTTATCCATACAAAAGGCAAGAGCAGGTGAAGGTAATTTACTTCACCAAGGTCTTATTTATCTTCTCTTTAAGCATGCTTATGGATGCCCGTGCCCTAAATCACTTTCCCACTTGTCATTGGCTCGGCTCACTCACCGCCCCCCTCCTCCCCTCTCTCCCCCCCCTGTCACTCGCCCCTCCACCGCCACCTGAATCCCCCGCCTTCCTCCGATCCGGAAGTGGAAATTACCAGTCACCATGATGCTGCCTCTTCTCCCCCTGCTCGCTCTCCACCCCAACTCTTGGATTCTGCACCCGGCGGTTGATTCCCATTCCTCTCTTGTCTCCCCCACTCTTGTTTCTGGAAGTGTTGTTCCTCCTGATTTGGATGCTTCGGATACTGTTAAAGTTGACCCAATTCCCGAGATTTTGCTCAGACTGACTACTGCCTACCCTGATTCCCCGAATTATCTCTGCTCTAGAGGAAAATTGGATGTTTCTGAGGAGATGGAAGAGGATTCTGGTTTTGAAGCAGAGGAAGTTGCTAAGGAAGAAGAAGGCTATGTAGAGGAGGATGTTCGTTGAGGACGTCACTGAGGAAATTGCCGACGAGGTTGCAAGAAAAAGAAGCCGTTGAGGATTGTGCGAGAGGAAGCTTGCGAGGACGTGCTAACCTAGAAGCTGATTTGGAACCCAGTGCTGATGCTTGACAAGCGTGCGGAAGCTGTTGTGGAACTCATTCATGGCATCCTTGGTAACATTACCACTGTTTTTAATGTCATTAGGAGCTGGAAAATCACTACGGACACCACCTGGCTCCATCTTCATAATAGTTGTAAGGATTTGTTAAATGTTGCTGAAACTTTTGTTAGCAAAACTGAGGACTCTTGTTGTGAAGGAGGTTATTAATGAACTTAAAAATAATATACCTATATAGCCCGGGGTGTGGGCTTTTTGCGAACTTTTTGGATTATGGTTTACTGTGTGTTCATAATATCACAATTACAACATTGCTCACATCATACTTATATCACATTCCTCTTCCAATCTCCACCACCACCATGTAAAACCATCACAACTCCAATATGTACTAGAGGTTTGAGAGCATGAGCCTCTTCTCTGATACCAAGTGTAATGCCCACAATTTTACATGCATAAAAACAACACTGAAGATATCAGATTAAATTTTTTTTACTTACATTTTAGTTCACATGACTCAACCGGTGATCTCAAGGACTACGTACAATTCATGATATGTTTTGCACAACATTACCTACATAGATAACATGAAAACATGTGACACACACCAAGACCATTTCTTTTTTTTTTTTGACAAGGCATGCCAAAACGGTTTAACTAAAGTACACACTTGCGAGATAGGGTCTTCCCACAATATGATCTTTTAGGATTACACATTTATTACAATTATGTTTTGATCTTTAACTTGAGTTCTAAAAGCTCATGATATGTGAATCGACATTCCTTTTTCATGTTATTAGAATCCCTCTATACTCTTAACCTTTAACTTATGGTGTATCTCACTTAATAAGATTCATTGACATTATTTCAATTACTTCCTTAATTCGATCGCTTGTTAAAAGGATACTTATTACACATAAGTCCATTTACCTACACACAAGCTCTTTGGATCTTGTTTCATACCTCTTGTCATTGATAATGGAACAAACACAAGTCCAAATTGAGGGGAAATACCATTTAGATTTGGGACTCATACTCCTTCATACAAGATGATCGTGAATAATAATTCTCATAAGAGGATCGTAATGCATCTTCACAAGAGTTGATGGTATGTAGGTCAAGTTTGCATTCATCTTTATGAACTCATTATTCATTTACCATTAGTTCATTGAGCCTTATGATTCAGTTTGATTTAGAAAATATAAAGGACAACTCGTATCGCTTAAGCATTAAAAACACACGCACGAAACCCAAGAACAACCTAGGATAAGCTAGAAAAATTATGGAATAATTTTTTTTTGAAACACGTGCCCACAAAGGTTTTCAAAATAACAATTGTCACATTATTGTTTCTAAGTCGCTTATAATTAATAATATAATTTTCTCCATTATAACAAATATTAAAACCCACATTATATTTTAATGAACTTAATTAGGCTAAACATGGTTAGTTTCTCCCTAAGTGTTATTTAGTAAACAATTAAATTCCACTATAGTTGAAATTTACACATTTTAATCTCAAGGTAAAGGGGCCTATTTAAATAAATACTAAAGTTATTTTAATCCACAGGTGTCTAGGTTCAAAATAAATAACAAGGTCCCTACATTAGCACAAGGGTTAGAAGAATTAAATACACCCCTTACACAATAAAGTGCCCCCTTAAAAGTCAACCCATGTATTTTAGATTTAAAATTCAAATTTAAATTCATATTCCTCTCACCCACTCCCCACCTACTTTTTGTAGGGGTGAATCTCATCCCTTGGATGGATTCATTTGGGGGCCTTAGATGAGGGAGAAGCAGTAACCCTAAAGTCTACTTAAGAAAATTTCTCTCTCTTTTCTCTTGACTTATTATTTCACTTTTGTTTTGCGGGAGAAGAGAAGGAAAGAAGTTTCCGGGGAAGGCCATTTCAATATTTTGGGAGGAAGCACTTTGTTCCATTACCTTTCTTGCCTTATTCACCCAAATCTCTGTGGGTATTCACTTGCCCTATTTTAGGAAAATAGTTTGTTGTTTAAATGCCTTTGAGAAAGGATTTATTTTTGTATATTTCATTTATATAATAATCAATTGTTAAAAGTATAGTGGTTGTGGTTTTGAGGAATGTATAGTTCGCAAATGGTAACCAAAAGAATGCACAAGTTTTTTGTTTATATTTATTGAAGTTTGTTGGATTGGGGGAGGGTCACCGACCCCACCCCCATCCCATTTATTAATGGGGTGTGGGGTGGGGTCGGTGACCCTCCCCCCAACCCCTTTTCCTTTAAACATAATACAATGTGTAGGCCGCAACTTTTAGTTGCTTGTATTTTCTTTTATTAATATTATTTTTTATTATAAAAAACAATTTATAAAATGAAGTTATATATATATATATATATATATATATATATATATATATATATATATATATATATATATAGAAAGCATGATTAAGATCAACATCTAATACTATATAATTATTAGGCTATTATAGATAGAAATTAACATTCATGGTAAGTCAAGTTTACTCTTGTATTTAAAATTGTAATGTCTCCTTTCCCTCGTCCAGGCCTTTGAGGGCGGCTCGGGTCCTAACCTAGTCATGCCCGAGGGTTACGGATGCTATGAGCTATTGGGTATGAATATCTAGTCTAGTTGTTATTATTTTCATTGTGAGGTTATAAAGTGCTTTGAAGGGACTAGATGTTATGTTTTATCATTGGGAGGGGCCACTTAACTCCTAATGTTCTAATTTTGTGTTGGGGTCACCTTTTTGGGCCATATAGCGACTTGAAGGGAAAAAGTAACTTTAAGTTACTTTATTATTTAGGTCTTCTCTAGGAGAAAGTGCGACTTGGGGGTTTTAGGGTTTCCTTGGCATGGGAAAAGTTATAAAAGGAGAAGAGGGGTGAAAGGAAATTCATTCATGCATACACTTATATTTCTTTTCATGTGCAACTGATGTTTGCAACTATTTAGCTTGTGGAGTAAGATCCCATGGGAACCCTAGCTTCGGTGGTGAGAGATCCATCCCTAGCTAGAGGGACATTCTTAGGTAGTGAGAGATCTACCTAGCTTGTCATTTGGAGCTATTTTGGGGCTGATTCACGAGAGATATTTTCGGGGTTTTGAGAGATAGGGTTTTGAGGGTTTGTGAGTTTTTGTGGAGATAATCAGTTGGTTTTCGGATCAGACCTACGGCAGCAATAAAGGAAGGATTTGGCATCATTTTCAGAGGATTTCACAAGGGTTTTGGCCATCTACCAAAAAGGGTGACTTGTTTGGGAGATTGCAGCCCTATTTTGGAGGGTTTCCGGTTGGCCGTTTTCAGATCTGAAGGTTGGAAAATCATCTTCTATATTTGTATATGTTATTTCCCAAGTTTCATAATTTTTGCACTTGTATTCGGGAAGATATGAATTTTAGAAGTTTTCCGGCTATTTAGGGCTGCTATAATTTTTGGCAGCGTTATATTGACTTTGAAAAAAAATTCCAAAAATATTTTCCTTGTGTTCTTTATATTATTATCTAGCTCTCTTTAAATTTTCAAGTGATTTGAGTGGATATTTTGGGAGTTATTCATATTTTCTTTGTTCATTGCTGCCTAGCTGTAATTTTCTGCAAAAAACCAGATTTTTGTTTGGCTGTGTTTTGTCTATCTTTTGCATATTTTACAGTGGTATCCTATAAGGGATATTTCAGTGGTATCAGAGCTGTTGTTCCTCCAGCCTGTTGGGGTTGAAAGATGGGAGACAGAGACAGAGACAGTGAAGAGATGGGAGTAGATCTGATGAAACAACTGTTCACCAATATGGTGAAGCAGCAGGAGACTACCAACCTCTATTTGAGCCAGCTCACTTACTGAGAGGTTAGCACAGGGTAGGATTGAGGCTCATGCGGAGAAAGGAGAAGCTAGCAATATGGGACAACATGGTAATAGAGGTGAGAGTGGACATTCGGGACAAGGGTCCCCTCATGCTTCTACCAGGCCCTTGGGACTCCACGAGCCTTCTTTCTTGAAGGATCCGAGAAGTTTCGCAGACACGACAGCCCGCAGACGTTGTGGATGAGGAATCTTGTTGGGAGAAGTACCGGACATTGAGTGAGGGTTTCCGGGACAACATGCCATTTCAGGAGTATTGTAAAATGAAGATTGGCGGAGGCCCGGAGAGAGAGACCGGACACGGTACCGAGTTTCAGAGGAGATTGGGACAAATCTCTATTCCACACTTCGATGGCTCTAAGAAGTGTACTACCCAGTCTTGGATTCAGAAGTTGAAGACTTACTTCAACTTGAATCCCATGCGCGAAGAGGATGTAATTAAGTTTTGCTATCCTACACCTCGAGGAGATGCTCATGGCCCCAGGTGGCATCATGGATTGATCACACGAGGGCACATGCATATCACTACTTATGCATATTTTACATAGAGTTGATGAGCGGGTTTGATAGGAGGGACCCAGATAGGCACTTGAGAGAGTTGACTCACTTGAGGCAGAGACAGAGTTCTCTAGATCGAGTACATTGCGAGTTTGAGGTTATCGGTGATGGTATCTGATGTTTTAGAGATGAGGTTGACTTCACTCTTCATGGCGGGATTGGTGGCGCTTTAGCAGGATTTGTGAAGGCATTTGAGCCTTCCTCCCTACATGAGGATGATTAGCTGAGCACGTGATTTGGAGTTGTCCACTCCAAAATCGAGGTTTCCCCCTCGAATTCAGCCTAAGGTATTTCCTTCGAGAGCTGATGGTTCACAGCCGAAGGGGCCCCACCTAGGCAGGATACAACAAGGAGACCATTTGTATCGAGAGAGGATAGAGAGGAGTTGAGGTGAAAGAAACTATGTTTTGATTGCCGCACACCATGGGTTCCAGGACATGATTGTAGAGGAAAGGGGAAGGCCCAATTCATAGAGGTCTTCGAGGAGAGTGAGAGCGAGGAGGAGCGGGATGCTCAGGAGTTGGAGGATGAAGATGAAGAGACATTGGATAGTGCAGGGGTTGAACAGGAGGAGGAGACTTTTCCCCATGAGACTATTGCTACTTTGTCGAGTACCCCGAGGTATAAGGCATTTAGAGTCAGGGGAGTATTACAGGGTCAGAGAGTAGTAGTACTCATTGATAGTGGGGCAACCCACAACTTCATTGATGCATCTTTGGTAGAGAAGCGGGGATTACAGGTAGAAGACTTTGAGGGCTTCAATGTAGTGGTAGCCAATGGTGAGTCCATGAGATGCATGCAGCGAGTTCCGCAGTTGAGTATCACCATGGGTAACCATACAGTTACCGATGACTTCTATGTGGTTGGTATTGGAGAGACCAACCTTGTGCTCGGTGTACAGTGGCTCCATTCTCTTGGAGAATTTTAGACTAACTTTCAGACGATGGAACTCAAGTTCAAGTCCGAGGGGAAGAATGTAACCTTGAGGGGTTTATCTTCAGATGCACCCAGGGTTGTTTTAATAAAGAGGATCGAGAGGATTCACAGAGCACAATGGGGTTGATTGGGCAATACAGTGCTTGGTTTCTACCAAGAAATCAGAGGATGGACAGCCAGAGTATCATGTGGATATACAGGGGCTATTGGACAAGCACAGTGCAGTTTTTAGTGACATACCACACTGGTGTACCTCCAGATAGGGGATTTGAGCATGTGATTGAGCTTGAGGACACTAGACCAGTAGTTACTACTCCTTACCATCACCCCAAATGGTTTAAGGATGAGATTGAGAGGACTATCCATGAGCTTATTGACATGGGACACATTAGGCCGAGTTCCAGTCCTTTTGCTTCTTCGGTGGTATTGGTGAAAAAGAAGGATGGGACCATGCGGATGTGCATCGACTATCGGGCATTGAACAAGAAGACAATCAAGAACAAATATCCAGTGCCGCGTATTGATGAGCTACTAGATGAGCTACAAGGGGCAATCTATTTTTCTAAAATAGATTTGCGATCTGGATATCACCAGATCAAGGTTAGGGAGCAGGATGTGCATAAGACCACTTTCAGATGCCATTATGGACATTTTGAGTTTCTAGTGATGCCATTCGGACTGTCTAATGCACCAGCTACATTCCAGTCTTGCATGAACCACGTGTTCAACCGCCATTTGCGGAAGTTTGTATTGGTTTTCTTTGATGATATATTGGTCTACAACAGGACTTGGGAGAGCCATATCCGCCACCTTGATGAGATATTGGGAATATTAGAAGCTAATTTGCTATATGCAAAAGCTTCTAAATGTGAGTTTGGCATGACAGAGTTGTTATATTTGGGATATGTGATTGGTGGAGGGGGAGTAAAGGTGGACAGAGAGAAAATACAGGCAATTTTGGATTGGCCACCACCCAGGACATTGACACATCTGAGGGGATTCTTGGGACTGTGCACCTATTACAGGAGGTTCGTGAAGAACTTCTCACGGTTGACTGCCCCATTGACAGATTTGACCAAGAAGGGAGCTTTCGCTTGGTCAGAAGTGGCACAACAGATTTTTGATCATCTCAAGGAGGTGATGAGTTCATGCCCCGTCCTCGCATTACCAGATTTTTCTCGGCCATTTGTTCTAGAGTGTGATGCATCAGGTGAGGGGGTTGGATCGGTGCTTATGCAGGATAGGCATCCCATTGCTTATGAGAGTCGAAATTGAGCCCAGTGGAGAGAGGGTATTCGATTTACGACAAGGAGATGTTGGCCATCATGCATGCCTTGGCCAAATTCAGACAGTACCTTGTGGGCAGCAGGTTCGTGGTACGTACAGATCACAATAGTTTGAGGTTCTTTTTGGGGCAGAAGGATCTCAACGACCAGCAGAGATGGGTGAACAAGGTACAAACGTATGACTTTGACATAGAATACACTAGAGGTAAGAATAATGTTGTTGCTGATGCTTTATCTAGGAGGCCTTACCTTACTACTATGTTGAGTTCTATGTCCGAAATTTCAGCAGATTGGAAGGCTCACATACTTGTTGAGTACTCCAAGAATCAGTTTGCATGCGAGATCATGGATGGTATTATCAAGGATGACCGATACAGGGTGGTAGATGATCTCATTTTCTACAAGGATCGGATTTTCCTTGTACCGGGGTCTAAGATGAAGGACAAGATCCTTCGTGCAGTACATGACACACCACTAGCTGGACACCCCGGATATTTCAAAACATACAGGTACATCAGGGAGAGATTCACTTGGAAGGGGATGAAGGACGATGTCCTTAATCATGTCAGAGAGTGTATGGTTTGCCAGCAAACCAAATCGGAGCATTCTTTTCCTGCAGGGTTACTTCAGCCTCTTCCCATCCCTGAGCAGAAGTGGGAGAGCATATCGATGGACTTCATCACAGGACTCCCTATGGTGCATGGGCACAATTGCATTTATGTGGTAGTTGATCGATTGACCAAGTATGCACATTTCTTTTCTCTACCTAAGAAGCATGAGGTAGCTGACGTGGCTCAGGTATTTTATACAGGATTTTTAGGCTTCATGGGTTGCCTAAAAATATTATCAATGTGAGGATAAGATCTTCATGAGCACCTTTTGGCAGGAGATATTCAGACTTGCGGTACTGAGTTGACTCCTAGCACGAGCTACCACCCTCAGACTGACGGGAAAACGAGATTGTTAACAAATGGATAGAGGGCTATTTGTAGAGTTATGTGACCAGACATCAGCAGGCATGGATCAGATGGTTGCATATGGGTGAGTATTGCTACAATACCACATATCAGATGAGCATCGACATGACTCCTTTCAGAGCTTTGTATGGATACGATGCCATGTCATTTGCTGATTTGGTATTAATAGATAGTCGAGCTCCCAAAGCTTGGGATTGGTTACAGGAGAACCAGGATATCCTATGAGCTCTTAAGGAGAACCTCCAAAAGGCGCAAAATCAGCAGAAGGTTTATGCGGATCGGCACAGGATAGAGAGGTCCTTCGAGGTAGGAGACTTGGTGTTCCTACATCTGTAGCCATACAAGAAGTCATCACTCAAGCAGAAGGGGGCAGAAAAGCTGAAACCATGGTTTTATGGTCCATACAGGGTAGCTCGGCGAGTGGGTGCAGTTGCATATGAGTTGGATCTTCCAGAGCACAGTAAGATACATAATGTCTTCCATGTGTCATGCCTTAAGAAGGCCTAGGACAACACATTGTACTTTCTAGAGTTGCCACCATTGGATGAGGAGGAAGGCTGGTTTTAGAACCGGATTCTATTATGAGGTCGAGACGAGAGGAAGCTCGGGAGTAGAGAGATATTACAGAATACTTGGTACGATGGAAGGGTTTGCCTCTTGAGGATGCTACTTGGGAAGGAGAACAGATTCTATAGCATCCTAGTTTGCATTTGCTTGGGGACAAGCAAATTTTGGGAAGGGAGGACTGTAATGTCCCCTTTCCCTCGCCCAAGGCACGAGGACATGGTCCTAACCTAGTCATGCCCAAGGGGTTACGGACGCTATGAGCTATTGGGTATGAATATCTAGTCTAGTTGTTATTATTTTCCATTGACAGGGTTATAAAGTGCTTTTGAAGGGACTAGATGTTATGTTTTATCGTTGGGAGGGGCCACTTAACTCCTAATGTTCTAATTTTGCGTTGGGGTCACCTTTTTGGGCCATGGCGACTTGAAGGGGAAAAAGTAACTTTAAGTTACTTTATTATTTGGGTCTTCTCTAGGAGAAAGTGCGACTTGGGGGTTTTAGGGTTTCCTTGGTGTGGGAAAAGTTATAAAAGGAGAAGAGGGGGTGAAAGAAAATTCATTCATGCATACACTTATATTTCTTTTCATGTGTAACTACTGTTTGCAACTATTTAGCTTGTGGAGTAAGATCCCACGGGAACCCTAGCTTCGGTGGTGAGAGATCCATCCTAGCTAGCAGGACATTCTTCATAGTGAGAGATCTACCCTAGCTTGTCATTTGGAGCTGTTTTCAGGGCTGATTCACAGAGATATTTTCAGGGTTTTTAGAGATAGGGTTTTGAGGGTTTTTAGTTTTGGAGGAGATAATCGGTTGGTTTTCGGATCAGACCTACGGCAGCAATAATAGGAAAGGATTTGACATCATTTTCGAGAGGTTTTCACAAGGGTTTTGGCCATCTACCAAAAGGGGCGACTTGTTTGGGAGATTGCAGCCCTATTTTGGAGGGTTTCCAGTTGGCCATTTTCAGATCTGAAGGTTGGAAAATCATCTTCTATATTTGTATATGTTATTTCCCAAGTTTCATAATTTTTGCACTTGTATTCGGGAAGATATGAATTTTAGAAGTTTTCCAGCTGTTTAGGGCATGCTGTAATTTTCTAGCAGCGTTATATTGACTGAAAAATTCCAAAAATATTTTCCTTGTGTTCTTTATATTATTATCTAGCTCTCTTTAAATTTTCAAGTGATTTGAGTGGATATTTTGGGAGTTATTCATATTTTACTTGTTCGCTGCCTAGCTGTAATTTTCTGCAAAAAAAAACCAGATTTTTTTTGGCTGTGTTTTGTCTATCTTTCTTTTGCATATTTTACAGTGGTATCCTATAAGGGATATGTTGTATAGGTTACTAGAATTTTGATACTAAAATTTTCACAACCAAAGGAGACTAAGACTAGTAGTAATCATGTATTTTTCTTTACTTCATTTACTTTGCACAGGGAAAATGATACATTTGTTTGACAACCACCCATTCAGGGAATTTTGAAAACTTTTCCATAATTTCATATGAATTAAAAACTTTTCTATACAAGGAATAAGCAATGAAATTTACTAGCTATTAAACACAATATATCAATGAAAGTGACCTTTTCTTTTTTCATTAACAAGTTTACCAACATTTTCACAAGAGACTTTCAACAATATTTCCAATAATTTTTAGAACAAGAGCAACACACTTTGTGAGAAAATAAATCAACTACAATGGGAACAAGATGTTTCCCCTTTTTACTTCATTTCTATTATAACAAACTAGCTTTACTAAAAACAAGTCTTTCTTTCCTTTTCCAACATACAATACAATCTTGATCATTAAAGAACAATACAACCTTCCTTCCAAAATAAAATACAATAACTCTTTCCTTTCAAATAGACAATGCAATGATCTTCCACTTGAAGTGGAGATTTTACAAGGGAGTCATTATAAAGAAAATATCTTGTCTTATTGTTGCTCCAAAATTCAAGTCTCCAACCAAGCTCCATCTTCTCTTCACTTGATAACAACTGACCAAAAATGGGGGAAGAGGCAACACTCTCCACCAACCAAAATCCCAATGAGAAGAATTGACCCTGAGAGCCCCAACCACAAGGCAATAAGGGATGTTTCAACACATGGCAACTAAAACAATGCTTCAACATTCACTTTCAAATAACCAACACATAAGGAAAATAACCACAAAGAACACTTACTTTTAAACACAACAAATTCCCAAACAATGGCTTCTAAAAATAGCCAAGTAGAGATAGGAATAATGGGGGTGCCCTTGTGCCTCCCAAGGGTTTGGATTCCCACCTCTAAAACCCTCAAAAACACAATCAACCCAAAATCTCTTATGCCTCCCACATCAACATAACTATGTCTCTTATGCCTCCCTCACTCTTATGCCTCCCTCTCTCTTATGGCTCCCACAATACATAACATAATAGAATAGAATAAGGTGGGGCATCCAAAACCCACTCCCTCCTAAACCAACAAAAATATCTTATGCCTCCCAACATATTTCATCCCCATATCCAAATCTCAACCAACACAGTGAGGTCAAATTACTACCCAACCACAGGGTTCATTTTAAGAGACCTCTTGGAAATCGGAGGTGGAAAATACCTGGCGAATATCCCCGGAACCGGTTTCGTGGGAAGGCAATTTTTTTGGGGGTTGTATGAAAAATTTCACCTAATTTTCAAGTGGTGTGACAGAATTTGCCAGCAGACGCGTCACGGCGGAGATTTGTTGTCACGTGTCACAAACACCATGAGGCCTCTACAGTTCTACAATACCATCAATGTAATTTTTTGTTCTGACAACAAATCTCTGATTGCGCGTAATGCAGCCTCAGCCTTCGCATTGCGCCTCTATCGAAAAATCTCCGTGTCGCATGTCAACAAACTCTTTGTCATAAATGCCTCATGTCGTCGCCAATATCTTGTAGTACCTCGTTATGTCAAAGTCAACCATGGGAGCCGTTGTCCACTGTGTCGTCAATCAAATAACCCCATTGTCGTGTGTCCAAACCCTCCTTGCCATCACACGTCGATAACTTACTCCCCTTATCGCGCATTTGTAATACGTGATATATCATATTGTTAACAAATGTGAAGTAGAAGCATTCTACACTGTCTTCTGGTGGAAAAATAGTATTATATAGGGGATATTTTTCAAGGGTAGAGTGAAGCCAAAGCGACCAAAAAATTAAACTATAATTTTTAGTAGCTTGTAAGGAGAGGTGGGAGTGCGAAAATTCACCTTTTCAAAATTTTTAAAAATGAAATATTCACCATATTACGAATATTCACCACTAAAATTTTCCCTGGCCTAACACTTCAAGTAAGAACACATTTCCATACAATCACATAACATGTAAGAAACAAGGAGAAAAATAAAATATCAAGATCCTACCTTTGCCATGGTAAAGCTCTCTTTTGAAATCTATTCCCAAAATATTCAACACAAGCAATTTTTCAAGCACTCCTCAAACTCCCACAAGTAAGCATCCAAAAGAGAGCTCCCAAAAATAAGTGACTAACCCCAAACACCTCCCAAAAACTTAAATAAATAGCAAAGAGGAGGAGTAAGATGATGTGCTCCAAGTAGGATGCCACATCCTTTTTTCTCCACTCCACATCACCCAAGTCAAACCCATACTCAAAGGAAAATAAATGGGTGGTTGAGGGGTATGACAACCCTCTTACACACACCACCCCAACCCACACCCCATAAGGACTAAAAATAAATACATGTAAGAAAGTGCAATAAAAATTTACCTTTTTTTCTTCCCAAAACACATAATGGGGTCTATTTTTGACCCCTAACCCATAGGTAGGGTTGGTATAATAAATTTAGAGGTGTGGGACAAGTTTAACTTGTCTCACAAGCCTCCAAAATTGACCCTTAAGGCCAAATCCGAATTTCTAAGGAGAGGTAGAGTGTACCACAATCAAGATCACATTCACTTCACTTACAACACAAACCAAAGAGCCATCTAATCTAATAAATGACTTCTTTTGTCCCATCCATGATTAGTTTAGTAACATGATTAATTTACTAATCTAGACACAAATTAAATCATTAATGAAAGGGAAATACATCACTATAAAATCACATACTAAAATTAAATAAAGGAAACAAAATTAAAAGAAACAACACACAAACCCTTTGGTCACAATTGAGGTAATCCTCCCCACTCTGAGACCCCTTAACAACAAACAAGACACACACAACATAACACAAGTTGCCATGGTGACCCTTGTTGAATCCATCTGGTATTCCGATGTGGTTGGTCTCCATCCTGTTGGTTGTTGTGATATGTTTACCTGCAAAACATACAATACCTCCTTTGGCCTCGTGGCGCATCAAAACATCCAAGATAAAATATACAATATAAATCAACAATCATCCACATATAAATTAAATTAAATCATCATCTAGACAAGTAACGTTACTATTTTCAATTTCTAACAACATCTCAATTCTACATTTCATCAATATCAATAGGATCACAAGATTAGTTCAACTGCTAAGGCCTACTCAATATGATGAAAACATCAAATGTCAGAATATATAACCATGTCGACAAATCCATCATCATCAATATAACATATCTCTAATAATCCACACACATAATACTATAAATTGAAATCCAACCATAGTCCAAGTATCTCAATCGCCTCACAACATTATGCTAAGTCAAAACGATACAATAATGTCCATACGTATAGCCAATGAATATCGAAATGAAAATTAATAAGTGTCGAAGGGAAGTGAGGCACTACAAACACCTAAGTCTCACTTATTAAAGTTCATAAATGAGTATAAACCAGATCGTTTAATGGCTAAAAAAAACAAGATAGTTTTTTTAATTCTTTATCATTTATCCTCGTCCTTAACATAACATTGTTATCATTCCAATTTACCATACATTGATTACATTTTTATATGATTTTATATCCAATCAACTTTAAGGGTATAATTACCAACATACGAGGATTATAAGGTATGTCCCTTTTAATAATATAAGAAACTTTCCTTTTCTTCCACTTAACGACTTATTATTTCATCTATATGCTTACAACATCATATTTTAATATAACCTTTATAAGGATCAAGATATCATTCTCGTAATACCTAGTATTACATTATTGTCACAATCTAGTAAGGTTTACTATATCGTGATTATAACTCAAATTAGTTTTACCATTATCTTTTAGATTAATGGTCTTAGATACATAGTTTCTATCCAACCAACACATAATCCAAAGATATCTAATAAGTCATATATACTTTGACTTATGATTTAAATAGGAAAATCAATATTGATCGATCGAAAGATAAACTACCTTTCCCATCAATATGACATAACAAGTATACTAACTTTATTACTTTCAAGAAATAGTTTCAAATCATGCTCATAAAATTGATCATAATCTTTCCTTTTAAAATATTTACAATAAATGACCTTTTTCATTTCTATAAAAAATTAATTCAAATATGAATTCAATAATCAACTATTCCATTCAAATTTCTTCAATCACAAGACTTAATGCAACTTTTATACATCTTCCTTCTTTTATCTTTCACGTAGTCCATCTGCAAGATTGTTAGCATCTATCAGTTCATACGAACTGAGCATGAAAGGTACTAAATATTCATAACAACATTCTCTAACTTACTAATTTAAAAAATGAACACTACTTTTAAATGAAATTATCCTAAGGTTCGGAAGAAAGTGTAAAATTCTCATGATCATGCCACAAGACATCGTAAATGAAACCATCTAAAGAGGATAAGATAACTCATACTAAGCATTTAAGTAAATCACAATTGATATTAATTTAACTGACACAAAGGTATTCTAGGACAAATACAATTGATCCTAATCCATCATATAAATATAAGTAAAAGGTTTAATAGGATTGCAACCATATAAGCCCATACTTATATGATTGGAATCTTATATCTTTCTAAAAGACTTTATACACCTTACTTAGTCAAGCTACATTCAAGAGCAAAGAGTGTATAAGGCAACGATTAAACAAGTCAACCTTATATAGATTGGGTAATATAAATATTTAAACTCATACATTTCATTACAATATTCCTATCAAGTAATAATTTGAGTCACTCAAGGTGACTGACGAGAAAAGTCCATTTGATCTAATTCGATCATATAACAAAAGTACAAGATGTAATATGACTTTAGTCATATAATCCCATTTTCATAAGACTGTAATCATATATCTTGCTTAACAAGTTGTATAACTTAATCATTTAATCACTAAATTCCATTCAAATAAAATAATCAAATAATATCCTATTGATAAAGATAAGTAGGAGATTTATAAGATTGCAGTCATAAAATCCTATTATTATATGACTGAAATATCATATCTCATTATTTCATTTATACAAATTTAGTAGAGAAACCATTGTTATGTTTCATCAAGCAAGAACAAGCCAATCATACAACATTATAACTCAAGGTATCAATCAAGTAATTCCACTTATACATGATGCACTCAAGTTATGATTACTTAAGCTCTTATAGGATAAAACAACTTCCAGGTAAGGGTTGGTTTAGAAGGAACTAAATTTGAGAGGAGATAGAAGTTCATACTTCCAATCACTTGTAATGCCCCATTCGACATTACTCTTGTTCTTTCTTAAGTGGCCTTATTATGGAGAGTTGAACAACATTTGGGATTTTGTTGATCATTATTGGCTTCACCCTTATCATGAGAATAATTAACGTTCTCCCTCTTCATATGTGCTGTTGTGTCATTGTCGATGTTTCAGTCACTGGCCCCCACATATATGCTAGTATGATTTTCCTATTAAAGGAAAATCGTGTTCTTAATTGTTGAGGCTTGGTTGATCATAGTCATTCTTTAAAATGAATAATAATTTTTTTTAGTTGTAAAATTAATAATAAAAATGATATTGATATTAATTCAATTGTCGATCGGCCATTATTTTTTTATTATTATTTTACTTTAATGTCGATTATTATCATACTTTTTATTAATTATCTCTATATTATTTTTGGTTGTTTCATATGATCGCACCCGTATAAACCAAACCTCGTTCCGCATTAAAGAAGGGTTACCTAGCAACCCATGGTCGAATTGATCCATTTTTGCTTTCAACGTCGAACCCCTAGTTTTCTTTCCTTAGTCGATTAGGCCTACTCGCGTGTTGTTTTAATCGTTTAATTAAATGAAAATATGATCTTTTTTTCTCTCTCCATCATGCCGTTTTGTATGTTTTTTAACGTGCTTGGTTGGCATAGGTGTTGGGTTCCTTCCTCCTTTGGTTTCTGACTTGTGAATACGTAGGGAGGTTGTTAGTGGTACAAGCTTTGATGGGGTTGTTAATTTAATGCTCAAATAAATATTTTCAACCACCACCCTTACCTCCTTAGCAATGACTTGGCCCTTGTCACGTGGCCCTTCATCAAATGGAATTAATTGTTGTTTGGGCACCGATTTGAATTTCCTTATGCTTAAATTTTAGTTTTGAACTGAAAAAGGGTGGGTAGAGTTGGTGGCCTCCTTCCTTTTCTTAAATTATAGTATTGGGAAATACACATTGCTTTTGTTCTGTTGAATTGTATGCCAAATTTTTGGCTGCTTGCATTGTATTCTTGGTTTTTCTTTTAGATTGGTTCTTGTTGTTGTGGTGCTTGGAAATGCCAAAATGGAGGGTTGCATGTATTTGTGGGTTAGTGTGTGAAGGCTCTGGAGCTTCTGGATTTTAGTTAAACTCTCCTCTCTCCCTGACATAGCTTCCACATTCTGCATACATTTATCCTTGGGCGCTGGAAACTATAACTTTTGACATAAGTGTCTCCTCTTATTGCATGAATGAATGTCCTTACCCTGTTTCAAGATGTTAATTTTGGATGGTTTTGCTCATGTTGGCAAAGAGTATTCGTAGGTGTAGTTTTGTTCTTGGCCCTCCTGGGCATACTCTGCAGTCGTGGTTTTTCCATGGGACCGCATCTCTTTAAATCATTTTGTCATAGTTCTCTCACCTTGGGTTTATCCCTCCACGTTTGCATTCACAACTCCTGTGATGCCTGTGACTTCAGCTGATAAAATGTGTGTGTCTCTTGTGTTTCGATGGATGTTCTTTCCTTGCTCTTATAGTTGGTTATGTGGGCTACCCTAGAAGGGAGCATTTGTTGGTTTTGAGGAGTGAATGACCAAAGAAAGTGTGGGCCTCCTGTGGGCTGCTTGGAGGAGGAGATTTTCCTGTACATGGCTGGGAAATGGCATTTAAAATCAGGCATGTTAAGTCAAAACTTTGCAATATTTTTGCTACCCCATTTTCAATTTCATGAAATGAATGTTTCTCCTCCCTGAAATGACGCCTAGAAAAGATTTTGTGTTGTTTTTATTTTATCTTGAGTGTTATAGTTATCCCTATATTTTCCTTCTTTTGAATCGCTATTTTTTTTTGATGACTAGCTTGTAAAAGGGGAAAACTACATTTTTTTACTCTGTTATATTTAGTTGGATGTGAACAATGTTATACGGCTGGTATTCTCTAGACTTTGGAATTACTTGCCTAGGAAGTTATGGAAGGATTGTTCTTACGTGAATTTTTTTAAGAGTTATGCCTATTAAGGTAAATGGCGAATAATGTTAATGAATGGGTTCAATGGGTGAATCCATTCAAGGATTGTGCATATGTTGTTTTGCTAAAATAGATCCTTGAAATCTAAAAGAAGGAAATGGTTGTTTACAACTGAGAAATAATAATGCCTTATGGGGATATAGGGTGTTGAAACTTGTTTTCTTTTGAGTGTGAATCTATT
The DNA here is from genome assembly GCA_018340775.1 of Taxus wallichiana var. yunnanensis. Classification (NCBI taxonomy): domain Eukaryota; kingdom Viridiplantae; phylum Streptophyta; class Pinopsida; order Cupressales; family Taxaceae; genus Taxus; species Taxus wallichiana. The sequence continues at coordinate 767,441,128 of CM031243.1, forward strand.
TTATTATTGGTTGTGTTTTCTCTTGTTGTGGATGTCATAGTTGAAGACTGTTAAGAATTGTAATCTCTCTTAAAGACCGTTGAAGTGTAAAGAACTTATAGATGTAACTATCTTGTCAATAAGCTTATAGGTAAGCATGATTACCTTATTCTTTACTGAACTTCAAAATTGATAACCTTGTGATCTTGAAAAGTTATTCAATCTGTGAATTTTATATCTACATTACCAAGGATGAGAATCTATTTTACCAGTTGAGTGGTTGTATTATATATACTTAAATGTACCATGCCCATAGACAGGTGCATGAATGACTTTTGATTACGCTATGTTGTTAATCTCTCTCAAAAAAATAGAAATGGTTTTGATGGCTCTGAATGTAGAGGTTTGGTTGCATGTTTGTTTGTCCTTTCTTCGATGTGTACATGTGGAGCCATGAGCTCGTCAAACATGGTTAGGTGTTTGAACAACTCAAAGGGGTTGGGAAGTAATGTTCCATTTTATACTTTGTTGAAACAAGGGTAAGTGCACCAACAAGTGGGGGCCAAAAGGGGGTCTTAAGTGGACACATTTTTCTAAAAAAAAACTTCAACTTGTACGAGTTTTTTGAAATAGTTACACTCAAAATTGGAAGATGTTGTAGAAATATGAATCATAACATTTTGAGTCTAGTTTCTAAGCTACTAAATTTTATTGAAAACGGATAAGTTTAAGTGGGTCAAACAACTAAAATACCAACGAGATGCTCCTGTTTTTTTAAAAAAACATAATAGAGTGACTTTCGTGCCCCCACCATTTTTGAGCACCATTTAGTATTTTGAAAACCCTTTGGTAGAAAGATAGCTAGGAGCATCTAGTTTGGGCTCCATTTTTAAAGATTTTTAGTGAATATTTTTTTATTTATGATTTTCTAGTATAGAATTTTATGTTTTGAAAAATAACGAGCTCAATGTATGCCCCCTAACTACCTCAAAAATATCGAAAATTAGATTTTTTTTGAATATGTATAGAATTATGCCTAGTTTGGGCTAGTATAATTTTTTAAATTTCAATCACCCAAAAAAAAAGATACACCATGAAAGATAGACATATTTACACTTCAAAAATAGCTATAAAAAGGCATAGTTAGAAAATAAATAATATGGAAACCTTATATTAGTCAAAAAATTTGAAAAATTATATTTTAAGAAAGAAGAGACTCTGCTCTACGTCATGGTATAATTTTTTTAAAATGGATCGATTGTTTTATTTTGATTTATCATAGAGGAAGTGTCATTTTTACATTTTCTTGTAAAAACTGTTGTTTGTTGTGTTTGTGCAGGTCCATGCCTCAGGCTTGGGGATCCAAACTGATCCCAAGCCTTGAGGCATGGCTTGGGAAAAGAGAAAACAAAAAATGTGTATGCATTACATAATGCGTATGCGTAATGTATATAACATATAATGCGCGTTCATTTGTAGTATAAACATTATGTATGCTTTTGACATGCTTCTATTTACATAAATAAATGTTTAAGTATAAGAAATAATAAAATAAATTTAAATTTATTTATGTAAATATAAGAAATTAGGGTCACTCTGCACCTTATGGAATTAGTCTCACAGCTCCATGAGTCATGGTTTAGGAGATAGTTTTTAAAGTATAATTTGGTCAGTACATAGGTAATTTTTAGGATTTCAGCATTCATCCTAAATATTTTAGCATTTAACTTCTACAATCGAAACCCTAAACCATAGGCCATAAACCTAAACACTAAACTATAAACCTTGAATCCCTAAACCCTAAACCCTAAACCTTTAACCATGATCCCTAGACCCTAAAACCTAAACCCTAAACCCTAAACCTTAAACATTCAACCCTTACCCGTGATCCCTAAACCATGAGCCTTAAGCCCTAAACCTAAGCCATAAGCCCTAAACCCTAAAACCTAAACCATGAACCATGAGCCCTAAATGCTAAACCTAAACCTTGAACCATAAAAATAAATCCTAAACCCTAAACCTGACCCTAAACCCCAAACACCAAATCCTAAACCCTAAACCCTAAGCCTTGAACTCTACACCCTTATCCCTAAGCCCTAAAATCTAAACCCTAAACCCTAGACCATATACCCTAAGCCCTAAGCCTAAACCCTAAACCCTAAACCCTAAACCCCAATCCCTAAACCATAAACCCTAAACCTTAATCCCTAAACATTAAATCCTAAACCCTAAACCCCACAACCATAAACCCTAAAACACGTGAACCGTAAACCATAAACCATTATCCCTAAACACTAAACCCTTATCCCTAAACCTAAATCTAAACCCTAAACCCTAAACCCTAAACCTAAATCCTTAACCTCGATCCAGTAAACCCTAACCATAAACACTAAACCCTAAACCTAAAACCTAAATCCTAAACCATAACCATAAACCTTGAACCCTAAACCTTAAACCCTGAACCATGAGCCCTAAACCTAAACCCTAAACCCTAAACCCCAAACCATATTTCATCGATATTTTCTAGTCTCGTGCCTAGAACCATCATTGAGTCTACTTATAGAACTACCTTTTTTATGAGAGGTGGGACAAGTAACTAAATGGATATGACATCTACCTTGTGCCTTATAATGCATATATTACACATCTCTTCCAAACTTGTTTCTCCCCACATATACTTGCGCTCTTGAATGTAAATTTATTCAAACTCTAAAACAAATTTCACATTTCTCATATTTCCATGTATGGTATTATGCAAGCCAGGATGACCCATTGGAAGCTGGAAAAAATAACCATCACAACAAAAATTAATCTTAAAGGAAACAAAAGAAACATAGAGAATATATCAATGCAGAGGTGTAGGATCATAATTGAATTTCTGTAGTATCCTCTCCTTTGAGAGAAAGATAAAGTTCAAGTGTTCTACTGGAATGGATAGTAAATTTGATAGAACTTCCTAAAGTGTTCAAAATAAGCATAGAAACAGGGAATGGCTAAGAACACTAAGGGGTTATCAATCACCTAGTAAATCTTTCTTGTTTAGTTCTAAATGGGAGTTACCTGGCCTACGACTTAGTGACCTTCCATTCATTGATAATTCCTTATATGATAAACCCATGGATGTTTTCAAAATCCCCTAAACAAAAAGATAGGGGTAGTCATCAATCCTAGTGAAGGGTGTGATGTGATTTCCAAGCAACTTGAAATTCATATAGATTTAGAGGTCATAACATGAATTTTCAAATATCTCTATCATTATAAATGGAAGCCAAGTAACAGTGTCTCCCTATACATCCAAGGATTGAGGACTACTGGGTCTTTGGAAGGATTAGACAATCAAGAATATGACATTTCCCTCCTTTAAAATATCAACAGATGAAAAACATCAAATTTTTATGACTCTCTTTGAATGTTCTGCCTACTTTCTGAAATTCGATGAACCTAAACTCACCTGACCTAAACCCTTAACCCTCAACCATGAGACCAAAACCTAAAACCTAAACCAAAATAATAAATCCTAAACCCTAAACACTAAATACTAAACCTAAAACCTAAAAACCTAAAAACCTAAACTTGACCCTAGACCCTAAACCCTGAGCCCTAAGCCCTAAACCCTAAATACTAAATCCAGAGCCCCAGCTCTAACCCCCAAACCTTAAACCAGTAACTTTGAACCCCAACCTTAAGCCATAAACCATGAACCATGAACCTAAACCCTAATCCTAATCCCTAAACCATAAACCCTAAACCTTAAGCCTTGAACCCTACACCCTAATCCTTGAGCCCTAAACCCTAAACCTTAAACCTTGAGCCCTAAACCCTAAATCTAGAGCCTGATATCTAACCCCTAAACCACTAAACCTTAAACCTTAAACCCATAACTCTGAACCCCGAACCCTGAGTTGTAAACCTTAAACCATGCACCATAACCCCTAAACCCTAAACCTTGAGCCCTGAGCCCTAAACCATAAACCCTAAACCTTAAGGCCTAAATGTTAAATCCTAAAGGTCCCTAAACCCTAAACCCTAAACCCTAAAACTAAATCATAAACCCTAAACCTTGACCCTAAACCCTAAAATCTAAACCCCAAGCACTAAACCCTAAACCCTAAGCCCTAAACCCTAAACCCTAAACCCTAAACCCTAAACCCTAAAGACTAAACCCTAAACCTAAACCACTAACTCTGTGACCTAAACCCTTAACCCTAAAACCTAAACCCTAAACCTCAAGCCTTAAACCCTAAACCTTGAACCCTTTACCCTAAACCCTAAACCCTGACCTTTAAACCTTAAACCCTAACTCTTAAACCCTAAATCGTAAACACTAAATCCTCAATCCTAAACCTTAAACCATGAGCCCTAAAGCTAAAACCATAAACCCCTAAACCTAAGCCTAAGCCCTAAACTCTAAACCCTAAACCTAAAGCCTATAACCTAAACCTTGACCCCAAACCTAAACCTAGAGCCACTAAACCCTAAAATCTAAGCCACAGAACCCTAGGTCTAAGCCATAAGCACTAAGCCAAAACCCTAAACCTTGAACCCTTAAACATAAACCCTCAACCCTAAACCCTAAAAACTAAACCTTGAGCCCTAAACCCTGAACCCTCAACTCTCAACCCTAAACCCTCAACCATGATCCCTAAACCCTAAACCTGAACCCTTTGCCCTAAACCCTAAACCCTGAACTTTAAACCTTAAACCCTAACTCCTAAACCCCATGAATCATAAACCTAAATCCTCGACCTTAAACCTTAAACCCTAACTCATAAACCCTAAACCTTAAACCCTAAATCCTCAACCTAAACCTTAAACCACCGAGCCCTAAACCCTAAACCATATACCATAAACCTAAGCCCTAAACCCTAAACTCTAAGCCTAAATCCTAAATCCCTAAACCTAAACCCTAAACCCTAAAACCTAAACCCTGACCCCTAAACCCTAAACCTTGAGCCCTAAACCCTAAACCCTAAGCCTTGAACCCTAGGCCCTAAGCCATAAGCCCTAAGACAAAACCCTAAACCTTGAACCCTCAAACATAAACCCCAACCCTAAACCCTAAAAACTAAACCTTGAACCCTAAACCTTGAACCCTCAACTCTCAACCCTAAACCCTAAACCCTCAACCCTGATCCCTAAACCCTAAACCCTGAACCTTGAGCCATAAACCTAAACCCTCAACCTTGACCCCTAAACCCTAAACCTTGAACCTTGAGCCCTAAACCATAAACCCTCAACCCTTAACCCTTGAACCATAAACCCTAAACTCAAAACCCTAAACCATAAACCCTAAACCATGAACCCTAAGCCATGAGCCTTAAACCCTAAACCCTAAAATATGAACTATGAGCCTTAAACACTAAACCTTAAACCTAAAATCTAAACCTTGAGTCCTAAACCCATAGCCCTAAACCCTAAACCACGAACCCAGAGCCCTAAACCCTAAACCTCGAAGCCTAAATCATAAACCCTACTTAAATCCTCACCCAAAAAGAAAGTCCTAAAAAGATCATTTAGCATGTTTGATGTGTAAGGAATAGTGTTTAAGGTGATCTCTTCACTCATTTAGTTTTTATGAGAGACTACTTCCTTTGAAGGCCTAAAAGGCATTTTTGGCCATTTTGTAGTTAATTGAACACCCTTCAGAACAAGCTAAAATGAGCTAGTCATGTCACCAAGTTATCAAGGACCATTATTTGTGAAGTATTAAGGCATTGTTTGTCTCCATAAGAGACATATGAGAAAAATCATGTATGAGAATCATGAATTTGATTCCATGAAAGGATGCTTTTAGAGCTAGGAAAGGTGAGGGGATGATCTTTATATGGAGCACCATGTTTATAAGAATGAGAAATCATCTGAGTTCACTTGATGCAATTCACTTAGTACTATTTGTAACAACTCATTCAACACCTAGTAGTGTTATCACACCTTAAGGAGGAGGCACATTACAATCACCTCATTTTGGCCATAGGACAGGAATCCCATTCAGGGAACAATCCTCTATCTACAAAGTGAGGATCTCTTTTTAGTAAGAACTATCTACAAACATCATAGAGTTAATTCATGGTCACTAAAGTGAATTATGGACCAAATTTAAAAATTAGTACCAATTCAAGCAGTGGTAGGGCCAAAATCCATTTTAGAAGGTCAAAAAACCTAAAAAATGACTATATGCTTTCTCAAAACAAAGACCGACTACAATATATATGCCCTAAATTTTTAGGTTTTTGAAATCTGAAAAATGAGTAAAAGTCTTGATCAAATTAGATTTTGAAAAACTATCTTCTAGATTATAATCATTGGAGCTACGATACCGCTTCCATAAGGTGTAGAGTGACCCTAATTTCTTATATTTACTAAAATAAATTTAAAGTATAAGAAATAATAAAAGAAATAATATTTGAAACGCTTATGCGTTTTGTGTTGTTTGAAATGCGTGCGCTTTTGTGTAGTTTGAAACACATACGCGTTATGCTTCTAGGTGATTCCCAAGCCAAACAAATTAAAACGTGAGTGTGTTTTAGCAAAACACGTACGCGTTTTTTTTTTCGGATTCTTGTCCACTTTTTGGCCCCCCAACTTCATGCACTTACCCACCATTAAGTTAAATATGAAATCTCTCGGATTCATGTATTGCACTTGGATTATTACTATAAGTATTGGGTTATGCGGATGAGTGTAGTTACTTTTCATTCATGATGGAATTGTGTTTATTTATGTGGATCATTAGTGAACGTGTTAAGATCTTGGTCATAAGTTTATGACCAAACCTCTGTGATGGTTAGAAATTTGAATTGTGTTTGGGATGACTGTAGTCATTATTGAAATAGGACTCTTGTTAACTCATGAAATTTGGTGATACGTCATGAGGATTGTCATGGGATTATGAATGGAATTTATTATATAAATGCATTGCTTGGCCTATGTCGAAAAATTGTTAAAAATTATTAATGACATTTGGGGATTATTTTCCCTTTATATTATTTAGATAAGTTGACGATTATGATGGAGTTCATTGTTAAGATTAATGGCTTTTGTGACTCTTTTAAATGCATTTGAAGAGTGGTTTCGATTATGTTAGCAAGTATTACTTTTTAAGGGATCCTGTAAGGAGGAGGTGGTAAACTCCTTGGTTAAAACTGAAACTATAGATTTATTTTTTGGAGGGTTACGAACCCATATTGCTATGAAACCTCCCTCCTGGAAGGATTGAATAACCTTTTTTTTTTGTTTCGTGTCTATGATCGTAACTAGTATGTTTTAACTTCTCAAGTTTTTCTTTTGAGATGGATGGATTGGGTATTAGATTTCAATCACGTAATCCATAGGATTACATGATTGAAATCTCAATACTCGGGCCTTTTTGTTTTAACCTATAAGGTCTTGCCTTGATTATTTGGAATATCATTCTTACTAGAATATTTGGATTCCTCCTTGTTGGCTGGTGAAAATATTTTATCTCGTGTGAATAATTTTGATTAGTGGTTTGTGCTTTGATCCATTTTTGAAATAGAACATTCCTTTCATGTTATTGTTAAATGTTAGCTTATTGTTGCAATGTGTAGCCTTATCATGCTCAGTTCTTGCAAACTGACTCAAGTTAATACTTGTGCAGATGGATTTTGTGAGTAGATAAAAGGAAAGATTGATAAAGGTTTCATCGGGTTGTTTATGAAGTTCCTTGTACGAATGTCTATTGTGTTGTAAATCTTGCAATGGTGCTTGTAATGGAGTTTGGAAGGCCTCTTGCCTTGGATTTTCGGTATTTGTGAAATAAAGTTGTCTTATCCTTTTGTAGAAAAACTTGTAATTATCTTTGTGAGGAATAAAACTCAATCATCACCTTGTTATGTGTATTTTCTTTATGATATTATTTCATTCATGAAAATTTTGTAGCATGGCTTGACCTATTTTGTTACCTTCTTGTTCTTAGCCAAAGTTCAATCGAATATTTTGACACCTTTGGTTCGTGTGCCATGTTGAATAGAAATTTTATAACCATGTTTAGTTTTCTCATTAAATAACGGTAATTTATTCTTTCGAGTCATAAAACTTTCATGTTTAATAACCCTCCATGGTATTGGCATCAATGCTATTCTAGGCATGTTTTAGTGGGTTGACAATCATTTTTCTAAAGTTAATCAAATATAAAATAAAATGAATACATAGATGAATAAATAAATAAGATAATAATGAAGTTGTGCTTTGTTGATAAAATTAAGAGTCTTTAATAGGAAGGAGAGTAGTTTTCTACTGGTGTAAAAGAATCCACCCTCATTAACCTTAAGCTATGGATTTAACTTTATTCTCATTTTTGTGAAACATTAAGTATTTTAAAAAGTAAGACCATTGTTGGCCTTTGGGGATATAGTTAGATCTTAGTTAGTAGGGGAGTTTGAATAAGTACACATTAAGTCTTATGCTTCCATTTTGGGAACCCCATGTGCATCCTTTGTCGAACTTAATCAAGAGATTGCTAAATGAAGCTTTTTCCCAAATCCAGTTGAACTATTAAGTCTCATTAAAAGACCGGTTAATAACTAAAGAGATCATGATGATGAAATAAATTGACCTTATCACTCTAACCTTTGCCATAGTACTTCGTAATCTTCTCTTAAGCGTGGTTAATTGTTGATCCTTGCACAAGGAGGTTGTAGTTCCGAACCTTAATGGCATTCCACTTTAGTTGAATCTTACGCTCGTCGCCTTGTGCAATGGAGGCCTGAATCAAGATTCAGTAGCTTGGGTGAATAAGCAACCTTGTGAGAGATGGAAGGTGTCCCTTTTGATCAAGCAAATTTAGCTAGTTTTCCAGTCTTTAGTTGAACCTCATTCAAAAACTTGTCCTCAAGCTAATTAGTCAATAGTATAAAAGTAATAAGTTCACCTTTGTAAGAAGAATTTTCTTGAATCAAACTTGAATCTTTTAGATTGTAAAGTCAGATCTTGAAAGACATTTCTTAGTAATTACATAACCTTACAGGATTGTACACCGTAGGCTATACTCAATCGCCCATTGTATTTGTATCATGGTTGGGTTGTTTCGTGGTGCCTTGTCAAAGAGAAAAGTGAACTGTCCTTGATGGGTGTTGGATGTTTCCTTGTTGCCTTTGTGGTCATCGTTGTGTCAATTTGTTCAAGAGTTAGTTGTAACCTTTGTGACCACCTATAATGTCGTTCTATACTTTAAACGGAGTCAAAGAAGTTATCTTGTATTTTTCTATGTTGTCTTGTGTATGCGAAATAGTGGGTGTGACATCACTAGTTATAAACTAAGCTCATATGGATGAACTGAACTAAATCACAACCTATATCATCTATCGGAAGAGCTTAGAAGAAAGTAACATTCATCTCAAACTCAACTATTAAAACATTTTCACATTATAAAATCAATATAATTACTTAACTCAAACACTAATACATTCCGCTAGACTAGCAATGGATGCTTACAGACCTCATGGTCTTCAAAAGAAGTAGAGACTTAACAGTTGTAGCTAATCAACTTCCCATGATCCAACTCAAGAAAAATTAATAAGTTTAAGGCGCGAGAAGATGAAACCGAATTTAATTCAAGATACTGGGTCCATTCAACTCCGAACCTCACTTAAGGGAAAGAAACTAGTCTACCCATCTGGGATTATGAAGTCTATCCACCTCGACTTCAATTATCATAACCCGTGACCATCTAAAACTCTTTCGACTCATAGTGGTTAGATAACCACTTACTCCTAACAACACAAAATCATTTCCATAAGGTGGAATGAACAAGAATATAAAACAACACAGTCATGTGTCTAGAAGATCACAACTTTTAAGAGGTCCAAAACACCAATATCTCGTCAAGTCATAAAGATATAAGGTTGATTAAATAATACTTTTTATTATAGATGTTTTCCTTTCTATATTAATATTCACTACGGTTCAATATTTTAGTATCTAGTCCCCTTACTATATGGTAACCTAAATGGCCGAGGCTACACTTTCTTGAGTAAATCACATTAAAGCGCAATAGATTCTAAATAAATTTATTAGGCATATGTATTTCAAATAATTACGAGGTAAAAGCTAAGGATTTTAAAGGATCTAGAAGACCCTTGACCGCAATCCATCAAATGCCTAGGAAGTATAAACTAAAGGAACCTTGTTTTGACTATAAGGAGTATACGTAGGTTATTCATTAAGCCATATGTACTCGAATCAAACTAATTCCAAATCTGGTCAGCCATTAATAGAAAGGAAGGTTCAAGGGCCGAGAAAAGCGTATGGCTATCAAGCTAAAACCAACGGGATTATTACATAGTCTTACATATATATATATATATATATATATATATATATATATATATAAAAAATAAGTCATGATGAGTACGATACACATTACCTGACTTAAACTAATAGAGAAAAGACATACTCTTAACTGGACCCTCCAACTGTTCATTATAGTGGCAGTCGAGGGTTGATTTCCCAATAATTCATCCATTTATGCTCAAATTAGAAGCCTACTTAGAGTTAACGTAGTATACCCTTTCGCAGACACACAGGTTTAAGTCATACTCACAAAATTTTTGGTTTAATTATACAAGCACCCAAATGAAAAGGAAAACATCTACCTCACAGAGGAAATATTCCTACATTGTTCATCATACTAGAGGTAAAACAATAAGAGGAGAAAGGACATTCCATGCCCAAACCATCGAGTCACGAACAAAAATACACTACTGTTTCCTTTTTACATGAAATACAATAGAATCAAAACTACATTTCAACATACAATCCAGATAAACACACAAAGATATAAATACACCACCCTAGAACCAAAGAACAACTTCATTTCAAGAGTAGAGTTCTTTTTTACGAAGCCATAAAATGGAGAAAATTATTTGAAGGAGTTAGAGCCTATCATGCATGTTTAAGCTTCCACACTTTGCAAAACAGTGGTCTCACGAGGGCCATTGCTACTACAACATCTGGAAAAATTCTATGTCATTATGCTTTGTTGGATGTCTATGATCTGCATTCCATGTCCCATGATTTGATAAAGGTTGGGAGTACGTGGGCAAAAATGATCCAGTTGAAGACTCATTTTACTCGTGATGGTGAAGCGGTGTGGTTGTTTGCGTGAGGAAACATAAGTCTTTTATGTGTTGCAACTATCTAAATCTTGCTTAAATTTACAAAGTTATCTGGGTTTATGCATGGGTAAAGTCTCCGGATCTCAAATAAATTGAAATGCATTATTATGTTGGGGAAAAGACAGGTTGAATGGTCCTCCAACTATCCACGTGCTTTATCTGGTTTCCCTTGCCTCCATCACGACCCAGAGCAACCGTAATTAGCATTAACTAAACGTTATAAAAAAAAACCCTCACAGTAGCTGTTTATTTACATTGGCCAAAGTGCATGTTATTTCTGATTGGGTCATTTCCAAAGATGGTTGGTGGTGGTTAGTTTGATTAAATTTAACATTTACATCTGCGAGTGCCTCTAAGGATTCGCGCCACCACTTCACCTTTCCACACAATGCCAATTCCAACAATGGTTTGTTCATGGTTTAAGTCTTAGGTTAGGATATCAACACAGAAGGGGCATTACAAATATCTACTTGAACCTCAACATTGGTCGTATTAAATATTTTTATTTGGTTTTGGGATCAACATGCATCATTTTTGCATTGAGGGTCCTTTGAGCTCAACATCATCTTGCATCATGGATCTTATTTTGAGTATTATCATTCATATTTGCTCACATTTGACATCTCTTCACACCACTGACGGGATCACCTGTGTTTTCATCAAGATCAAGATGATAAAGTGGAGCGTAGATAATAGATATAATTTGGGGAGTAACAATTTGAGTCATGGAAAATGTGTCAAATCCAAGTATTTAATTCCCACCTTTTTCTTTCCAACATTCCATTCATTTTTTCATCTTATCTAACAAATAAAATGTCTTTCAATCGAAAATATTTACACCATAAAAATATTATAAAGAAATATCAAAGCCCATTTTCCCCATATTTTCTAAAAAAATGTCTCTTTTAGTTGTGTAAGGGTAGGTTGTTGGCATCTTACAACTAACAGAAAAGTTAAGTAGTGATTATTGAGTGACCCCTCCATATGGCTTAAAATAGACATGATAAAACATTATTCTTAAGCTTGATACTATTTCTTATTAGATTGACTTATGTTACATATTTTGTATATGTACTTGTCAGTGTTGAGCATGGAAATACCCTTGGTGCAATTCCTTTGATTTGTAACTTGGCGCCTACCACAAAATAATAGAAACAAACTCACAAATCACTACCTTAATTGCTACAGAGAAACTCTATTCGCAAAGGTGCATGAAATTGGCAACATAAGGAATGCTAAACATAGAGTTTCCTTATCTAACACATGTAGAGTTTGGGATTCAAACATGTGCAAGTTTCCCTTGGAAGTATTGATTGACCATGTATACTAACTACCTTGATGACATGCACACCACACCACCTTTCTTCCTCAAAGTACTGACACAAATGTCACATTTTTCATACATTCATGGTTCTAAGAAAGAGGATTTGTATGTAGGTTCCCCCAGACATTTTTCACACCCTTAGACTTATCCTCCCTCAATCTCCTTCTTCATTGCCCCTCTTCCTCCTCAAAAGTTTATCTCCCACAATTCTAACTTCTTCAACACATCTCCTTCGATATTCCCATCGCACGTATTGCTAGTAAATAACCCAAAATATCAATTACTTCGTGTTTTCTAACTCGGGGAAAAACTCCAGGTCTTCCACCCGCCATTGTACAAGTGGGCGAGTTGACAAGTTTATTATTTACCGGTGATTTTGTACAATATATTTTGCATGGGAAGCATCGAATTCATTTCAGTTTTCATTGGCAGTGTCAAAATTTGTCTGTCGTCGAGCAAGGAGTTTCTCCCCAATTCCTATGCTATTCCAAAATTTGGCCATATACAAATATGCTTTGACACAAGAGCGCAGCGATACAGCACCAGCGCCCTATTTCGCATGGAAATGCCGAAGGTTTTTCAGAAACCTCACGTCGTGGCAGTGCCATTTCCGGCACTCGGTCACTCCATCCCTTTTCTGGAATTGGCGAGGCACCTTGCTTCTCACGGCCTCACAGTCAGTTATGTCACCACGCCCGCATATGTGTGCCGTCTGCAAAATCATGTTGTGGAAGCTGTAAACAACGGTCTCGACATACGCCTGGTAATCCTTCCCACGCCGGCCGTGGAGGGCCATGAAAGCGCCGACCTCGATACCCCGGAAACGGCCGGCCTTATTCATGAATTGGTGAGAAAGCTTCTACAGCCATTTCACGCTTGGATGGATCGTCAATTTCAACAAGAAACCTTTCAAACCCTAGAAACCCTAACAGGATCTCCGGTCTGTATCATCCATGACATGTTTATAGGTTGGGCCGTGGGCACCGCGCAAAAATATAATATTGCATCCGTTCTGTTCAATACCTGCGGAGCCTCTGCAATAAATCTTCTGCATTCCGTCTCGCGTTCGATTTTGCAGGAGGCGTTGGAGAAGGAAGGGGAGGACCGTGTTGGGCTGAGCTTGGATCTGCCTCGTCCTCAAAGGTGGCTGGCCCTATCCCTCACGTAAGTTCGCAGGGGATAGTGAGTTGGCCGCTGACTGGGCACTGTCCAGTGTTTAACGGAGCAAAAGAAAAGTTAACGGACCCTGTCTTATCAGCGCCTCCACTGACTGCTCCACCAACCCAAGTCATTTCAACGCCTCCCCTGACTGCTCAGCCATACGCATTCACATTTATTGTTTTCAATATGCTGCGCCATTTCAAAGTATCTTTCAAATATATATTGAATGCAACCACTTAAATTATATTCATTAAACTATTTACTCCATTTTTGGCGCCACTGTTCTGTTTTTTTTATTATTTTTACATAAATGATTTATTTAAGTATTGTAAAAAAGAACAGTAGTCATATTTCATTCAGTTTTATGGAAGTTGAAGGAGATTTCTGAAGGTTGGCTATGGAAGTTGAAGGAGATTTCTGAAGGAGATTATTGCTCATGACAGGGAAAATTTGGAAATAATCTCTACATTGCAAATCAGGCAAGAACATTATATTTTTTAAAATCAGTGATAAGTTCAACTCATCTTGTTTATTAATTTATTAAGTTTTTGGACTACTTTCCCAGTCATCTATCAAAGTTGAAAGGAATAACAATTCTGGTTAGTGTTTGCAAGATTTATTTGAAACAAGGCTAATTGAAAACAAAGAAATTATAAGTTGAATGGTAATTCAGATTCTTATATCTAATATTCAAGGTAAGATTTTTCCTGAGAGAGTTTTTGTTACAACAATACAACAACATATTACGTTGTCGCCCAATCTAAATGATGGAATACGTTATATTTACAGGCTATGGTCATTATAGTGTATAAAACTATGATGCCACATTCTTATGTGCCTACGGGATGTATATAAAAGTAGGTTGTTTTCCCACGTAATACGTTGTTGCGTCAACGACATGAAGTTCTAAAGATTTTTTTGCACATCATAGTATTATGTAAACTATTCAAATTTGTTTCATTATATTACTTTAAAATAATTTCAAATCCTTTCCCTCCTACTATGAGTACAAAGAATTAAACAACACATTACGTTGTTTGCCCGCGATAACGATGCCCCTGACTCGTTACTAGGCTCCGTAAGGTACATGGTGTATCTTGATAAAACTATAATTTAAGATCTTTGGCGCCATACAGGTCTATATATAAGAAGGTGGTTTGTCAACGTAATATGTTGTTTCTTTGGCGACCTCCATTTATAAAGTTTGTTTAGCGCATGGCCGAATACTCTATTAGAAGTTGTTTGATTCAATTAAACTTGGAATACTTTCAGATTCATCCTCTCACAATTTAATTTCGACAAGGCGACAACGCATTACGTTGTCGCCCAAGCAAATTCCCAGGTGAAAAGCGGTATTCTTAGAAGCTATATTCATTACGGTTGGTGTACCTCTTAGCTTCGGTAGATCCTCCTCAACGAGCATGTCACGTTCTCATATTCATGTTGTTGTTCTTCTCTACCACCGTGCCCTCAATCTTTCTTTGTATGCATACACCGTCTTTTCGAGCAAAGCAAATAGATTGAAGTCGACTTCCAAGCATACGACCAATGACAAGTACTTTTAGTAAGGTCGGCTATTGCCTGCCTAATCGTCCACATTCACCTTCTAACTCCGAAAGAATGTACGTATGAGTACAAAGACAATTAACAACGCCACACGTTGTTGCCAGCGATAACGATGACTGACTCGTTATTGCTAGGCTCGTAGGGTACATGGTGTACTTGTATAAAACTATAATTTAAGATCTTTGTGCGCCAACTGGATCTATATATAAGAAGGTGGTTTGTCAACGTAATACGTTGTTTCTTTTCGCGACCTCCATTTATAAAGTTTGTTTAGCGCTAAATACTCTATTAGAAGTTGTTTGATTGAATTAAACTGGAATACTTTCTAGTTCATCCTCTCACAATTTAATTTTCGACACGACGACAACGCATTACGTTGTCGCCTGCAAAACGGTGGAAAACGGTATTCTTAGAAGCTATATTCATTACGGTTGGTGTACCTCTTAGCGGTAGATCCTCCTCAACGAGCATGTCACGTTCTCATATTCATGTTGTTGTTCTTCTCTGCCACCGTGCCCTCAATCTTTCTTTTCAGTATGCATACACTGGTCTTTTCGAGCAAACGGCATTGAAGTCGACTTCGAAGCATACACCCAAATGACAAGTACTTTTAGTAAGGTCGCTGAATGCTTCCTAACTATCCACATTCACCTTCTAACTCCGAGCGACTATGAGTACAACAATTTAACAACGCGCTACGTTGTTGCCCGCGATAACGATGACCTGACTCGTTCTTAGGCTCAAGTAAGGTACATGGTGTCTTGTATAAAACTATAATTTAAGATCTTTGTGCGCTAACAGGATCTATATATAAGAAGGTGGTTTGTCAACGTCACGTTGTTTCTTTGATTTACCTCCATTTATAAAGTTTGTTTAGCGCCAATACTCTATTAGAAGTTGTTTGATTCAATTAACCTTGGAATACTTTCAGTTCATCCTCTCACACTTTAATTTGAGCGGACGACAACGTGCATTACGTTGTCGCGCCGAAAGCTAACGGTGGAAAACGGTATTCTTAGAAGCTATATTCATTACGGTTGGTGTACCTCTTAGCTCGGTAGATCCTCCACACGAGCATGTCACGTTCTCATATTCATGTTGTTGTTCTTCTCTACCACCGTGCCCTCAATCTTTCTTTGTATGCATACACCTGTCTTTTCGAGCAAACAAAGCATTGAAGTTCGACTTCGCAAGCATACCCAATGACAAGTACTTTTAGTAAAGGTCGTTTGATCGCCTCTAACTGGTCCACATTCACCTTCTAACTCCGAGCGACTATGAGTACAAAGCAATTTAACAACGCACTACGTTGTTGCCCGATCGATAACGATGACCTCGACTCGTTACTAGGCTCCGTAAGGTACATGGTGTCTTGTATAAAACTATAATTTAAG